>VWZD01012268.1:1190877-1253738 GCA_013396695.1 Sakesphorus luctuosus
TATTGCAAAACGCGAGCAACTCAATTTGTCTTAAGAAAAAGTAGTCAAGCTCTATCCTGGTGGAGCTAGCAGAGTGGGTAACCTAAAAATACACAACAATTATGAAAAACATCAATACTTGTCCTCTGGCCTCATGTTCAAAACTAATGCAATTTCCACTCCCCAGGAGGGCTCTGCTATATATTTCCTTAATGCAACCAGCAACAATGAATGGATTTTACAAATTGCTATTTATGAACCTTAATATCTTGCTTCTTGTAGCTCCTTTTCTATCAAATCTATGATTAAAAGCAATGACATCTGTCAACATCTCATCACATCTGACTCAGTAGCACACGACACTCAGAGGGCTGAATATAAAGATTGGGGCTACACATACATCAGTAAATAACATGAAGTACAAGCAACACCATGGTTTACATCTAAAGCACTGAACACGCAAATGACCCAGGAAAAGCAGAATATTATCTTTACTTCTTAACTTAGTAATTCCTGATCAACACATTGTATCACAGAAGGCAGTGAGGCTTTCCAGTTGTCATTGCATTTCTTTTAGTAAAGATAGATTCTTTCCTTTTAAATAATTTTTAAAAATCCCTGTAGACTTTGGAATTCAACTGTTACTTGACAAACAGTCAGAATACACAGGTTCAGATACACATTTCCATAAAACTAGCTTTCTAATTTTTACTCTGATCTTCATACAGTAAAAGAATCAGACATTTTCAGAAAGTTCTATTTTTTCCTCTGTGACTAACTAAAGAAGAGATGAGAAACTCATCAGTGATTCCTTTGGACATTATGTGTTCTTTGCAAAGTGGAGCACTCAAAAAAATAGCTCACGAATGAGCCCAAATTCATTGTGGCTTCAGCAAGATGGTTTTTTTAGGGCTTTTTTGACTGGATTTTCTTGTACTTGTAAGAAGTTCTGAAGAGAAAAAAAAATAATAAATTAACTTTGCATGCAACAGATAGTTGTCTATCTTTTAAAAAGTGATAAGGAATTTAAAATGTTTTATGCTGTTAATATTAAGATCAAATTCTGTTACTATGAACTTCCCATGTAATATAAATGCTAAGATAAAAAGATACCAAGATATTGGAGAAGTACATTATTATCATAAAAAAAGCACATGCAATTATATGCAGCAGTTTTGAACACCATAATTTATTCGCCTTGATTTAGGATAAGCATATACTTAAAAGGACAAAACTTGAATGCTTTGCCTATTTGCACTTCATTATATTTGAGGAAAACTGCAGTCTGTTTTTCAAATTCAAGAACTATGCTATGAAAATTATTTTCTTTTCCTTTAGCTGAATGGAAGAGAAACCAGGTAGAAATTAGGATTCTCCTAGTTCCTATAAACTATAAATGAAAATACCAGCTTAATTGACAATACCTAATTTATTCTAAAACATACAAATAAGAACCTCTAAAAGTTTCTTGTTCTCCCTTGCTTTCCTCTTCTTTTTATTTTCAAAAAATCCTTTGAGTTTGTTGATCATTTGGCAATGCCTTTAAGTTCTCCATCTGGTTCAGCCTTTTTTTCCTATCTCACAGCAAAATAACTAAGGTAACTTTCAGTGCCAGACTAATGCTCCCTGAGATCACTCTGACAGTGTATATATAACTGAATGACACAATCTTACACCTTGTGCATTTCAAACTGTGAGAACTAAAGAGATTTAATAGTGTTTATTGCCCATTTAGAGTTCTCCTCTTGCTTCCTCCCTCTCTCTAACCCTCTCTTCAATCCATAAACCTATGCAGAATCCATGGATTGCACAATATTGCTGAGGAGTATACCCATTGTTTTAACAAAGGAAGAACTGTTATTTAAGGCACTGATCCAAAAATTTGGCTGAGAGGGGCCTGATCACAATAGCACTCAAAGTCCCTTAGGGCACTTCCCTTTTCTTCTAGAAAAGACAAGACACCGGAGAATATGCAATTAAAAAAAAATGAAGGTGAAAAAGCAAACCAAAATGCAACAACCACCACCACCACCACCCCCCCAACCAAACTCTACATATGGCAAAGAAAAGCAAATAGACATTGGAATATTTTGGTTTATGACTCATTATATTCCTGAATTGGGGATGACAAGTATGCTAAAGAGTACAATTGGATGCTTCATTAGTTCTGGCTGTCCTAAACTTCAGTCTTCAGGAGTGTAGTTCTGAGATGAATCTTCTGATCGTCCTCACTTACCAGTTAGATTCAAACAAGGACCAAGCTCTGAGTGCACAGACTCAATTTATTTCAAGGGAAACCAAACCAGGAGATGTGCTCCCAAAGCATGCTCCTCCAAACCCTAACATATTGAGTCCACAGCCTGTAAAGCTGTAGACTTCCCCTAAAATGCATATGGCATGAATGTCAGACCTTAGCATACATTCGTTTGCTCACCAAATGCTTCTGTAGTGTTGTACTGATTACCACTATGAACATTGCCCCTATGGCTGCATTAGGATAGGGTTTGTGCGCAGAGTCATGAAATTTTTTGTGCAAATAAGAAAGACTTTTACCTATAGCCATTCTGGGAAATCAGGTACAGTGAATGCTCTTTCTGTGAAACAGTTACTCTCCAAATGCTGCCGGTCAGTATTTCAAAGCATATGACAGACTATAGCTGAGACCAATAAAGGCAGAAACTCAGGGATTTTTTTAATCTCTGAAAATTTTAAGACCACTTTGTATATGAGGATATGTCTAACAAATGTTACTGTGCTGACATTTTCAAAATTTGATATGTTTGTCACAATTTTCAATTTTCGTTGTTGTTCTTGTTTTGGCACGAATATCTGCATACTTACAACTATCGAGAGTTCCAAATTGACGAACCAACAGCCCATTTGATTAAAAAGACTATTTGCACAGCCATGTTCACGGTGCTTCCATATGCCCAACAGAGAGAAGATCACAGCAAGCTACTACAAAATCTGATCCAAGTCTCCAGAAGCAGTAGAGTTATAGTTTGTTGCCGACATGTATGAACCCATGATGGACCTCAAGAACAGTGTTTAGGGCAAGTATATATTTATGGACATGTGAGAATGAACAGAGAAAGCTGGATGAACTACTCTGTGAAAGCACTGGTGTCTCATTATGCAAAGAACCCAGAGTCTGGCATAAGCAAGCATTTTTGCATACAAAAGAAATGGAGAATATATAAGTAAGTTGAGGTTATCATAGTTGTATGTCATACTCCAGACATTTTTGTGTGTACAAAAGCATAGTTGTGCTGTGTTTCTTAAAAACAAAACAAAATAAAAAACAAGTATGAAAAGTAGATAGAGTCCACATTTTCACTCTCTTTGGGAAGCACATAGCTAACAGTTGAAAATAGTTACTAATGAGAAAAGTTTTGTAAAAAAACTATTGCACCTTCTGAAGAACAGAAATGGAAGTTAGTATGGCATGACAGCGTATCATTGTGCACAGCTGATTAGGAAGAATTTTTGAGTCAGGAAAATGTCTTAGCAGTGGGGGGAGAAAGTGTTGCTCTGCTGCAGTTTGTAAACCCCTAGATGTAAACCCCTAGATTTTGGTAAAGATGGCTCACACTGAAATTCATATACAGTGACTGATCAGGATCAGATTAGGGAATGGAATGGGTGAAACACCATGAAATGCTACAAGATGACTTGTAGCATTAATTAAGGACTCACAATTATTTCAGCTTTCCCTGATAATGAAAGGCATCAGTGTTTATGGAGGGCTTTTTTGTTGTTGTTTCTTTGGTGGGCTTGCAGCCTTTTTCTTGCAACACTTTGTTGCTTTTAGGTTAAATGTTTGTTCTACAATGTCTGAAGTTTATAATGGCATTCTCGAAAGAGAGCTGTCAGAGAAGTTAGGGCCACTTGCTAGTTCAGTGGCAACACATTTTGTTGAAAAGCCTTTAGGAGTCTGTGGAAAACAGCTTGTATCTGTTCTGCTAATACTATAATTGTCTGTGTCCCACAATACGGTATTTTGTCCTTCAGGGTTTCAACACTGCAAGTACTGGTGATGCAATTCCTTTTAAAACATATCTACCATCCAACAGCAGAGAAATAACCCCATGACTATATCAAACACATACTTAGAAATAAATATGAGATTTCTGAGATGTGCAGAAGACTGAAGGGTAAAAATAAATTTAATCACAGTGACAGAAACCCATATTCTTTGTACTACCCAGCAATGTTTTGTAAAAAAAATTACCCATGTTTGTTCAAAACAAAAATTTTGGCAATACTTTTTTAAGTACCATATTTCACTGTGTGAAAATAGCTTTCACATCCACAAAACATTTATCACACATTCAAGAGTACTGATTCCATATTTGTGATTAATATTCTTATATGAGATTAGCCTTTTTCCTTTCACTTTTCATAAATGTATGTAGGGTTAACACTTTTTGACATAATTTTTCAGGTGATGTTTCAATTGGCCATGCAATTATAATATTACCCCTGAAAGTATTTAAAGAAATGTAGATGTGGCACTTCGGGACATGGTTTAATGTTGGACTTGGCAGTCCTGGGTTAACAGTTGGACTTGATGATCTTAAGGGTCTTTTCCAACCTAATGATTCTGTGATTCCACTGACATAATGACTTTGCAAAGGTAACCTTTCTAAATGCTTCACTTGTGGAATTTCACTCTGACCAGAGTCCACAGTTGGGATTATTTGGTTAGTGTCAAAAAAACCCAAAGGAAAAAAACCCTAACATTTTTGTCTTTGTATACATCCCATGCTGAACAATTTTTGCAAGGACAATTGTGGATCACCAGAGGGTCACCCTCTGCACTGTGACATGGCGGCCCTGGTGATGAGGCACAGAGGCAGATTGGAGCTCCCTGATACAATGGTACACAGCTGAAGAAGCAGCATCAGAGGTTTTTCAGATGGAGTGTTAGATACCATTGGTCACAGGAGTATTGCAGGAGCTGATTGCAATGCAGCTCCTCTGCAGTGACTTCCACAAGACTTTTTTACTCTATCACCCTTCCCTCATATTGAACACGATGGAGCCTTTGCATTTCCGATTCTCCACATTTTCTGTGTTCATTGTTTAAAATTGGTCACCCAGCACCAGCTTATGTATAAAAACTGATTAATCATATCAGTCTAGTGGTTGGCTTGTTTATGAGGTTTGTCTGTTATTTACAAGATAGGAAATTAAACTTGTCATAGTGAGTAAAGTCAGATTGTTACTGTTCCAATTAATTGTATTTCACTTGTAATTTTCCTACTGTTGAAAATATATTCCAGTTTGCAATTAATTTAACAGCTTTTGTTTGCTCCATCATATCACATTTCTTCTTAATTTTAAAATATGCTTAGGTTTCATAATCTGAAGACTGTAATTTCATGATAGAGTTATGACTACGATGCTGATAATCCTTTCCAAGTGAGTGTTTAATTATTTGGGGTGGATTGAACCCAGTGTTCTGGAAGAAAAAGAGAACCGAAAATACAGTATCACTCAGTATTTTGGTGTCATTATGGTCTTCAGTTACTTATTCTGACCTGGATTTTCAAACAGTCCTCTACAGATGCAAAACATGCCTGCTCAGACACAGCCTGGATATTCCACATGCAGAAAGAGAACTTTAACTGTATAACCAGTTCCACACACAAGTACACTTTCTATATATCTGCAGTTACTAACACTTAATCACATTGCCCTAAATCTACCTTGAAAATTACTTACCTTCTCATGTTGCCTATGCCAGTATAGGAAAATGAAGCTGTAGATGTCCCTTACCCCAGTAGTTTGGACACATAATGTGAACTTCCCATCTATCTTCCCACATTGTTTTCCTGTTCAATATGAAACACAACTCTGTTACTTTAAGAGACAATATATTTTTCATATAAATATCGTGCAAAAGAAAAATATTAAGGATATTTAATGAAGCCCCATCCTTAAAACATGAATGAAATTGGACAGACTGTAAAAAATTAAGTGAAAAACTGAAAAAAAATTCAGGTTGTACAATATCAAAATAAATCCAATGAAGCATAATAAATTGGGATAGGAGCTTGATTATTATTGTTCAATGCTAGAATAGCAGATCCTGATGGAGACTTCTGTGTTTCTAAACTATAATCGTATTTTATTCAGCCACTTTTGCCTGTTTTACAAATATTTTTTAAAATCTCATGTTAGTCACTCTACTAAAAATTGAATGATTCAGACACATAATTTGGAAAACTGAGCTATGAGACTTCTGAATGGAGAGCTTGTCACTTAGGAATGTGTTTGTTTGTCATTTGGTTAAATCAGACCCAGACAATGTAAGTATCACCAGCTGGGAAGTATTACTATAATGAAAATAAATTTTAAAAACCTTCAGAGAAGTACATTTGAGTATGCTCTGGTCTGTATTGCTACTTAAATACTTAAATGAAACCTGTGGAACTAAATATCTGTATAGGTTCATCCTGAAAATGGCAAAAGCATGAAGAAGTCTTCACTGAAGAAGTTCAACTTCTTTTGAAAGACAGTAGAAAACTCCAGCCAAGTTTTATAATGGCTGAGTGAAGCAGTCACAGTAATTGAATCTTTCTCCAGCACAAAAACTAGATGGCTTGTAACCCAGTACTAATGCATCAGGCCATATGTGCTGGATCATTAAAGGCAGCTACAGTAAACAGATAAGCAGGAAATCCAGTCTGGCTTTACAAATCAACAGTGCAATCCTGTAGTTCCACAAACTTAGAAAAGTGGCCCAGAGCTCAGCAATCTGAACAATGAAAAATGTTTATGCATTTTACTCATAAATTATCCTTCACTGAATCCTTGAGACATAGTATATTTTGCTTGTAGGTTTGTGACTTTGGGAGAACAAGTATTCTCCATTCATAATAAATATATTTTAAAGTTTGTTCTTTAAAAAACTTAATGCATTAACAAGGAAATAGCAGCAAATAGCATACAAATAGGGTAATATGGACATGCAATACAAAAAGCAATTGTGAAAGTATGGACTGAGCAAGGTGAAAATCAAACTCTTACTAGTCTGGATCTAAACTTTTCTAAGAGGAGCAAGTATAACCTGAGCTTGTCACTTCTGAAAATCCAGTCGTGTCTGCTCTACAAGAGTGGTCTGAAGCTTGAACCTGATATAGTTGGGAAAGAGCCAAAATTTGGCAGTAGAGGAAGGAGGTCCTCCCTATCCCCTGCAACGGTTTCTTAGGACAGCTGAGGTACACAACAGCCTTTACAGGCTAATCCCAAGCCACAGAACCACAGAGATCAAACTGAAAAGCTGCAGTTAAGAGTTTGGTGAAAAAGTTTACCAAAAAAAAAAAAAATCTGTATGCATCAACTTAGAATTTTGAAGCTCCTTTTTGGTAGAACAAATTCACCTCAACTTCATTTTGAGCCCCATCCTCTTTGTTAATCAGCTTTGGAAGGAATGTCCTGATTTTCTTCTCTGCAGCCACCAAAAAATTCTCAGAACCTGAAATACTGTTCTTATTTCAGGCATCTGCAGTGACAGCCCATAAATATCTTTTACCAAATGGCTAAGCAGACACTTGTATTTTATTACAGCATAGGATATTCATGGAAATCAAGAAATATGAATATTCTGGTTTTTAGTGATTTTTAAAGGATATTAATAGATGAAAAATATTAATTAATTGAAGAAGTACTATTTTTACCTAATTTAAGGTATATTCAGTCAGATAACATGTCTAGGTGATAGTTACCCAGAATGCAGTCCTGTTCAAATGGTCTGCTGAAAACAGAACAAAATCATAGAATCACGGAATATTCTGAGTCAGAAGGGACCAACAAGGATCATCAAGTCCAGCTCTTAAGTGAATGGCCCATACAGAGATCAAACACACATCCTTGGTGACATTAGCACCATGCTCCAACCAGCTGAGCTAATCTGAGTCCCCCCAAAAAACACATTTTGAGGAAGAAACAGGAACCAAACTGGTTATCTGTAAGGCAGATGTTGTATATCAGTATTTTCAACTGATCATTAATTATTTTGCCTGGAAGCAAGACTGCTATTTTCATATGGCTTGTTGGAGGTTTTTTTAACAGTTTTATGCCACTGGGTAGTAGCTACTGGTGAAATGGAGTCACAAGAGCTGTTTGTGTAATTGCACTGTCAGTGAAGCAGTTAAATCCTGTCCTTCAGCACTTGCTTGCTCTCACACCCACATACTCTTATTTGTATGCAGTGTCTTATCTCTTGCTGTCTGGTCTGTGAATTATGTGTCTGCTTTTAAGTTTTCTGCCAGTGTTTGCTCATCACTGGTTGGTCATTTTTCACCTCCTGAGATACACGGTCATCACAGTTACCAGTCGTACTTCCATGATAGAAAATGAAAAGTATGTCCCTTTACTTCAATATTTAACCCTCTTTGTGCTAAAAAAGGCTGAAGAATACTCTAATCACAAATTATTAATTTTTTCCTAATTGAGATCAATATAAAGCTAAAAATTTAGACAATGTTTCCTTAGTATTTTGTGACTGAAGTTACTGGAGTCAGAAGTAGTCTTGGTATCTGTCCATGAAATACTGGGTCATAATAGATCACCGTGAGGTTAAGTCAGCTCTTCTGTATTATGGTACACAGCAGGCTGAGTGGGGCAGAGACAAATTAGATGGAGATGCACACAAGTGTGTGTGAATCAGAGAACACTGCAGGGCAGCAAATCGTTTCCTGAGAGCAGCAAGAGGCAGTTAATCAGAGGGACCATGTGAGCCTCAGGAATTACTTGGTGCCTTAGGTGGGAGATGCTGGAGCATCTGGCTCCAGTGGTGCCTTTAAGCCACTGTAAGTACCTCCTATTCTTTCCTATGCAGTGCAAAGAATCAGATACTGGTGGAATTACTGTCTTCCTAGTATTGCTGCCAAAAACACTTCAAAGGCATGTATGAACGGAGGGAAAAATACCAATAGGTTGCTTTACAGACTGAATCACTGGCACAAAAACACATGCATTTTAATGAAAATCTTGTTCACAGAACAGAGTATTCAAGAAACTGAAATACCTATGGGATTTCCAATTTCATATCTTAAGGGGATTCCTCTATTTATTGTGACTTTTATTAATAAATTAATTGCTGACAAATTTATCTCACATTGTGTGCAAAGATCTATCATCTTTGATCAACCTTTCTTTAAAACACTTTGTTCTTGACAACATCAGAAAAGCCTCCAGGGGGTGCCAATAATGGCAATACTTATGCAAATTCCTTGGCCCCAACTGAAAGTCAACAGAAAAAAAGACAAGTTAACAATTTGCTGGTAAAACACCAGTATTATTTCAAATAAAACCCAGACAAATAATTATTCATTTATAAAATATTGAATCATGGAACCAAGTAAGCCAGAAACCTCTCCAGGATACGTTTCCCCCTCTGTTTGTTTGGGTTTTTTTTTTCTAGTAGGCTTTAAGGCATATATAGAAATGAGGACATTCTCCAAATCAGCAACTTTTTGGAAGCAGATACTAGAATAAGATTTAACACATGAGAACAAACCCATCTCTGCATAGGAAATGGGTTCCATGGGTTCTGTGTTCATGGCAGGGGCATTGAAACTAGATGGAACTCTAAAGTCTCTTCCAACCCAAATCATTGCATGATTGCATGAAACTACAGCTTGTCAGCCCTCTTCCTGTAGCAAAACCCGGCAGTCTGACACTGGGAGGACTCTGGTTTCAGAAGCATGAGGCTGACTTGCCTGACCCCAGGCTCCAGCCACACCTCAGGGGCAGCAACCACACCAGGACATAGCTCTGGGAAAAAAACCCCTCCTTGCCCATCCAAGCCACTGGCAGTCTGCTAACATGGGAGGAGCTAAGCTGATCAGAGGCATAATTACATGGTCAAGTACCACAATGAAGATGCCATCTCCTCAGAGAGCTACTGGTTTTAGTAGGGCAAATGACGGAAGTCATGGCTCCTTGTTTTGAGCAGGCACAGACAAGGCAACATTTCTGAAATACCTCCAGTTAAATTTGATTTGCATGGCACAAAAGAAAATAAATTTGTTTCTCAGGAGGGCTCTGGGAACAATCAGTGCATTTGCTGCTGGAAAGAATAAAAGGCAACATATTCCCAAGCATGGTTACCATTCCCAAAATGGCTGCACTGCCAGACGTGGTTTATGACCTTTGTATATTCAGTGCTGAAACTGCCCTTTCTTTCCTGAGAAGTAGAATTAGGGTGAGAATGTAAAGACAAAGACTGTCTGGTCTGAATTAAAGCCAC
This sequence comes from Sakesphorus luctuosus, assembly GCA_013396695.1. Taxonomy (NCBI): domain Eukaryota; kingdom Metazoa; phylum Chordata; class Aves; order Passeriformes; family Thamnophilidae; genus Sakesphorus; species Sakesphorus luctuosus. Next base: position 1,201,118 of record VWZD01012268.1, read on the forward strand.
ATACAAACAGCATTACAGAAATGAATACAAAAAAATTCATATTCTTGTCTTTTTCTGAAGTGTGAAGCAGTTAAGTATTCATCTCAAACCTTGTGAACTTGAAAATGTACTGGAAGCTCAATTGAATAAAACAGCTCTTGTAGAGCATGTGACAGTATCTTATAATGCTTTTGAATGTAGCTCTGTAGCTAGATAGTGCTGCTGGTGGGATCCTCTTTTATAGAACCAAACAAAAGGCTGAGAGCAACCTGTGGACAAGACACCTTGGGTTTTGTGCAACTGACCTCTGCTGCCAACACTCGTCTGACCAGGGACTCATTTATAACTGTATAGAGAACAGTATCCTAATCAAGACTTGCTCCTGGCAAGCAGACTCACCTGAAAACATATGAATCTTGGGGTGTATAGAGCAAAAGTCTGGACAAAGATGGGAATTTTAATATGGTTTGAAAGGTCCAGAGGGGATATACACTTTCTCTCCCATTCAAGGTCTAGAGGCATCTCCCATAGTCAGTAAAAGGCCTTGATTTTTCACCTTCCAACCCTCTGGAGTGCAGATAGGCCACTTATAAACAATTATGTTTACATTTGTGACACTGATAAAAAAGTCTGGTCATCTCTGTCAAGTACTTGAGAACAACATCATAAAATTTGAGAAGTCCTTCTCATATGACATGAATTTTCCTGGGGGCCGAAGGAAACTTAGGACATACCTTTTACATGAGTACTCCATTGTCAACGATCATCTTCTGCCATCTGCAATTTTGGAGGGTATGATTGAGTTCCATTGCTCTTGAAGAGAACTTTTAAAAAAAGCTGTTTTTCTCTAGCTCTGGAGACTTAAACAACTGAAACTACATGGTTCTCTAATGCAAGAGCCAATTTCTATAATGAACATCAGGGAAAAAAATCCCAAACCTTTTATCATCCTGAATATATCTTGGAATAAAGAAACCTTTTTTATTTTACATTTATTATTTTGACTTCACAAACGTCACAGGTTCAAACAGTGGAGCAGCTGGACAAATTAAAAAAAAAAAGAGGAGAAAAAGAAAAACAAAAAATAAATCACAGAAAACAAAGGTGATGGAACGTTCAATTGTACAGAAATCTGGTGAAGCATGAAAACAAGCTCTTCCCTACCCCAAAGAGTTGATTGCTGATGCCTGGGTTTATATACCAGTGGTGACTTTTCCAGCTTTGCAAGGGCTGCTAATGCAGTGAGCCCTTGCTTTTCCCTCCACTCTGCAGCAAGTGTGACAGTCATGGTAAGGAGAAGGTAGCACAGGTTGGGAGGCGACAGTCCTGCCTTAGCAGGGAAACCCTCATCTCTCCAGGTGTACCTCTCCCAGCTGGCTCCACTCTGAAGGGTTCCCCTTTGCGTCCACATCAGTTCCCACTGCTGCTGGAAGACTGTCAAGTGCTTTTCTGTGAGTAGCTAACAGCGTTTGTTACCTTTAGGAGCTAAGTGAGGGGCAAAAGTGAAAGGCATAATTTTAGGTAAAGCTCTCTATGCGCTGCTGAGTAAACAGCCTGGCTTACGCTGAGCAATTGCTTCCTATCTCCCTGTGAAATAAGGACCGTGGCAGTCCTCTGGGACAATGATCCAAAGTCTTTTCCAATGCATGACAGATAAGACAAATGTGGAAGAGATTACATTTAATTTCCTTGCTGCTGCCAGAAGCTGTGATCCAGGGTGAAAGACTACGTGTGTGAGCATACACATACATATCCTCCATGCTACAGGGAGCAGTGAGTACCCAGTATTGCCAGTAATTGGTTTTTTTCTGTTTCCTTTCAGAACAAAAGCCCCAGAAACGAGAAGACACTGAAGCACAGTTTCAGTCAAGGGATGTAATTGCATATTTCCACCTTCTTTTTTTTCTGCTTTTGCCTAAATTAGTAGCTTTCTATCAAGCTTTAGAAGTTCTATAACTTATGCCAAGATCAACAGCATATAGTTGTGGACACACTTCTGAAAAGCGGCCCTTGTTCCTAAGTCACTTCTTGTGACCAAAATGCAAAATGTAATTGTGAAAAAGGAATTGTGCAAATGCTGATAAACTAGATTTTTTAAATGGTCTATTACTTTTATTATTCAAAGTTACAAGTTTAAAATCATGGATTTACTAGGTTAGTTTTCAGTAATTAGGCAAACCCTTTCTCAGGTAAGTACAGAGCATGCTGAACAAATTATTACTGCAATGCCATGTGTGTACTATTCTCTTTTAATGTTTTGCATATAAATTAACTTTAATAAATTCCTTTTGTTTAAAAAAAAGTACATCAGAAGTCATGAATACTCTAAAATAACATGAGACTATCTTTCATCTTTCAACATTCATATTTCAGCTGCACTAAAAGAGTAGGAAAAATTCTCTTGCTCAACGTGTGATTAAAATACAATGTTAATATTTAAGAACACAAACAGGAAAATACCTATATCAGATGAAAATCCCATGAGCTATTGTAGCTTTCTCTTACATAACAGATATAAAACAGTGTAGCAGAAGATTAACTTCATGCTGATAATTCAGCACGTGTCACACTTACAGGTTATTACATATTCTGCTACTACAGTTAAGTAAATGTTCACTTGAAATAAAGTTTGTGAGACATTATTAAAAAAAGGTATGTGCAAATGTATGCATATGCATTATATTAGTTAAATGCAATTAAAACTCTGCAAAAATAAAAACCTCTGCAAAAATAATTTCAGCCTGCAAACATCAGCCCCACAATCAAGAACTCCCAGGAGAGCTTTATATCAGGAATTCAGTTGACCCATAATATATTTTCATTTCATTAGAATATTTTTCCTAATTTGCAGTAAGCATCCAAAAGAGAGACATGTTTCCAAATAAAGATGAAATAACTTTATATATCTTCACCAGCTATCTCCTTTGGTTATATGCATCAGTGAAGATTACTGTCTAGCTTTAGATTGTTTTCACTAATCATTAACAAGTGGCAGCTTACGTAAGACTTTATTCCCTAAATGTGTACTTTACAGTTTCCTGGGGAGAGTTTATTGCAAAATTTATTTAAAACCATGCTTTTCAATAACACTTATTCATATGTGCATCAATGAATTCAGGAATAACAAAGTATATTCAGTTTCAGTTTTCATTATATTTTTAAACTTTTGCCTATTAGTCCCCTTTTATTCCTGAATATATTAAAGTACTCTCTTGAGGCATTGTTTAAACATTCCAAAATATCTTGTATTTCCTTATCTCCTTTTAGATGAAACTTGTTTTCCTTATTCTTTCTATATTCCATGGAGAACTTTTTGACATTATTGAATTGTTCAATTAAAATTTTCAGATGTCTTACGTTTAGTATTATTACCTGTATTCAGTTTTCATATACTATTATTCCATGCAGACAAACAACAATAATTTTGGAAAGCTTCCAGCTGTATTAACACCACTGGCATGTGTTGAAGTCCCATTGGTTATCACAATGATCATTACTATTTTGTTCTTTTCCTGTGAAACTTCAGGGAAGGAGCCCAGATTCCTTTGTTCTCATTCACAGAGAAAAGAGAGGGGTTTTCTCTTGTAGATCAAAGAAAGTTTATGAGGAGTTCACAGACAAGATATTCAACTTCCTTTTATCCTTACTTTCTGTGATTTATCATCTTATTTTATGTAGGTATGTCTACACAAGTTCATAAATAATATATACTGATACTTCTTGGTATTTGTTTATTATTGGCCTATAAAGAAGATAGATTCTTTTACTTCAAATCCTGAATTTCTCTTGTTTCACATAACTATATACCTCTGTCTTGCAATGCAAGTGTTTGTTACACTTACAAATGTGAGGTTTGCTTCCCTGGAAGGAAAACTGAGATAACTATTTTATAATAATTCCATTTTTATACAGTAACAATGTTTCCCCTGTCGAATCATTTGCTTGTGGTAAGCTAACCATATGGGCTCTGAACTGTCATTTCCTAAATTCTAACTTCTAAAAGCATTGAACTTACACCATCCCCAGGCACCGTAATGAAATCTATTTGCAACAGTATATATTTATTTTTTCTAGGTAACAGAGCTTCAGCTACTTATGCTCTTTGAAAATCCATAGACCACAGCATTACATACAGAAACACATCCTGTTCTAGCAATGAGGTACAGTGGTGGCTATGATGTAAAGACTCCATGCAGTAACACTGTGAAGAGATTGCTCAAGATTTACACTGCAGTGACGTTATACTGGCCTTCCACTATACACCAAAAAAATTACAGCAGGTATTATAATGGAAGTCAAACTACACTAACAAGAATAAGGAGAACAATATATATTTTTTCATATATGCTTTTGCCCTGATCCGGATTAAAACTTTTACAGTTAAAAGTTCATCAGATTTGTATTAGTTGTCAGTCCTTGCCACAGTCTTAACCAGAGTCCATTATGACCAAGTACAATTCAAAGATTGTTCAAATTAATTAAGTCTGGTTCTGTAAATTCAGGAGACACCTAACCAGCTGATGTTTTGGAGCCCTTTGAACAACCATCAACATGCTTAGCAAGCCTATGCAGAACTGGTACAGGAAATCTTGTTTTAATTCAGCTGAAACTTTAAGTACCATTTGATGTGGTGGGATCGCTGGTATGCCATCCAAATCATGACAAACTGTACCCATCATCATATGTATGTATGTATGGCCAGGCTTTGCAAACGAAGATTTGGAAAGGGCTCTCCCCACGTGGGTGTGCCCTTCCAGCCTGCACAGTGGATTTTTTAGGTGAGGCACAGCATGTGCAGAACTGGCCCCACCCTTTCACTCCTAAGGTTCATCTGCCAGGGCTGAGCGAGCTTGGACAGTGACAGTCCTCAGGACTAGAACCTACAGCACCCGGTAGTGCCAGGAGGTCTCCCATCCAAGTACTAACTGGGGCTGACACTGCTTAGCTTCTGAGATCTGATGGGATCGGGTGTCAGGGTGGCATTTAACTGCCTACCCATCATATACATAACCAGTAAATCAATGTTTGCCCAACACCATCTACACTCAGCACCACTGAGGGAACCTAAGACATTTTATACTCAGCATGAAATGTATTGTGGCAGCAATGACAGACTCCTATCCTGAGGAGCCTATACATATGCAAGAACAACTTGCAATACCCCTTAACAACTTGATACCTCCCATTGATCTTACAAAACCACAGAGCTGCCCCATTATACAAACTGGATTTTAGTTCTGCTACATGATTGGTGACAAACAAGATGCTTTTGTTGCAGACTGACCTCTGAAAGCTATGATGCATCCTGTACATTGGCTATGTCTGAAGACTTTAAAGAGCAAAGTGCATGGCAAAGGCTCCAAAGGACTTGTTCAAGGCCCTGTTTGCTGGTTGCCATTGCTTAGGGATACTATCCAGCCATCAGGACACCAGCACTTCACAACACTGCAATATTAAGCTGCCATATTCTCAGCCTCTGACTCCTCTTTGATATCTGCCTAATTTGTTTTCTCTGCTGTGATACCAACTGGTGATGTCCAGGCTCCTGCAGTAGCAGCTCCGCAGTTGCTCATGACCAAGAGCAGCATAGGGTTAGTCAGGAGATCCACTCTGATCTCACTTCAGTGAAAGGGACAGTGTGTCTAACCACCTACCCTGTCCCCAACCTGACAGCATGGAGAAATCACAATATCTGAACTAGAGTGAGCTCCCAATTCCTGGATGTATGACATATGAAGTGCTCTACAGACATCAGAATGATCTGTGACAAAATACCTAAATTACTTGGCTGGACTTATTTTTAATTCTACACTTTTCACAGTAGAATGCACCATTTAGTTTGATTTCAGAGTCAGTGTGGGAGAGCTAGGTTATCTTCTTTCCCTTGTATTCCGTTCATTATCCACTGTGCTGGGTATTTAGTCATTGCAATTTCATTTTTGTAATGATTCAGCTCTTTTATTGGGAGCTTGCATCTTCTTACGTAGCAATGTTCTTCTCCTTTCAGTTTTACATGAGCTTCATTTGAATTCCATTGAATGAGAGCCCTGCATAGCACAAATGAAGCCACAGTCTAATTAATTTTTCTTATAATAATTACTTTTTGCAACCATGGAGGTTTGGCTGGATTTATAAGGCAAGTTTTAACAAAAAAAAATGTAGCAATGCAATCTATTGTAAGGAAAAGACAACACAGACAAGATGCTGTACCTGCTACTCTGGAAGTTTTATCACATAAAGTCAATGTATTTTTAATATGATATGCATTTTCGTTTTCTCTAAATATATATCATGCTGGGTTTGGGGTTCTTAATTTCATAGATTAATCACCTATCATACAGTACAATCATTTGTGTTTACATAGTGAATTGCTTAGTACTATTGTCTGTACTGTGATTACATCTATATCCATCAGAGATTTCTAATTTTCACTCTTTGGTTTATTAAATATTGATTATCTATAACTATTTTTATATCCAGAGGTGTACTGGGAACCAGAAAACTTTTTTGCATATGCAAATGATTAACAGGGAACCTTGCAATATAGAGCAGACATGGAGATTTATGTAGTATAATAAAGACAATATGAAATTTGGGATTATGTACACAGTGAGAAAAATAAATATTGAAAAACTCCAATAAATAATTTAAACTGAAAGATTACTTTGAAACACTAACAGATAGACAGCTTATTTGATTAAACTAAATGCATTAGAGTATTTTATAGTTTCTGTAAATGAGATGCTCTGTATGAGTACATTTTTAGCCTTAGAGAAACAGCAGCCCTGAAGCTGCCTTTCACTCACTGAGATAACAGATAACTTTAACATCCTTCACTACCTTTAACTGTTGAGTAGGACAACCTCCTCTCTCGCAGAAAAAAAGACTTCTTTCCCCGTGGATCTGTTGTTTCATAAATGTCAGCACAGCCTCTGCTTTGCCTTTGTCACTTTAAAAAAAAGGATTCAGTAAGGATACCAGCATATACGCTAACCCTTGCCAGAAGACAATGTCAGTGCCTCAGGTCGAGCTTAGGCTACATTATTGACAGGGTTTACAGCTATTTTAAAGACAGTTCTGGCTCCCTCTCGTGGAGGATGAGCCACAGGCAACGTTTTCCCTATGCACAAGACACTGGTGACACGTTTATATATTCCTGGCCCTAAGGTTATATACTAATAAGATTAATTATTTCATTAAAAATAAAAAGGACCACAAGCTCTGATTTCTAGAAAAACAGTTCCTTTATCTACACTATCTTTCTACACTAAACCACTCCATGCACCAGCACAGTACTACATTCCTTCATCAGACTTCAACAAAGCTTCACAAGGCTCCCTTCCCTCCTCAGCACTTCCACGACTCTGTCTGATATCCACCTTGCCACCAAGCCCTAGCTCCTGCATGCAGCAAACAAGAAGATGGAAGATTATCTTCTTGCCAGAGCTCTTCCTCAGCACTTAGCATCACACAAATGAGGACTACCTCTAGGATAAATAGAACTCAAACTGAAGACAATATGTATATTTCATTTTTGTGGTTGTTTTCTGGGATGTTTCAATTTTTTTTACAGTGTCTCTTTCATAGGAATGAAATAAAAAGTGACACTGCAATCTGGTAAGGAAACAGCTAATGTCATACAGAAGTAATACACATTTTACTTTTCTTTCTTTGTATTTCAATTCAGCTCTCTATGGATCCATAAAATAGGAAGATGACATCATCTTACTAAATGCTCATGTTTATTTGATGATCTTGCATGATCTGAAGTCCTTTATTTCCCTCATTAAAAAGAAGAAAATGCAAAGTGAAACAAGAACCTGGGGGGAAAAAAGACATCTTCCAGCCTTATATCCTTACAAGAGGCTCCCACATTGTGCTTGACTGGTAAGAAAATACCTTGCTGTTTCACCTTTATATGAAGTATGTGATGTTTATATGGGGTATTAATTCATATGGCATATCAAAATAAGCAACATTTGGTTAAAGTTAGAATTCTACCACATGCCATATTCATCACTCCATTTAAAGTACAAACCACATGGGAAAACTCATTTTTTTATACAAAAACTATTTTTTAAAAGGAACACTGTACAGTCTTATAGATACAAAAAGAAAAAGGATGGCTTTATAATGGGAGTGTTCTCTAGCACTTAAAATGCTGCTCACTAGCCTTACTGTTCATTAATAAACTAAAGCAAGAAATTTTTACTTGATGTGTTTTATTTTTGTCTGTATAGTGGTAATAGAGATTGAAACTGATAAGTAAAAAAAAAAATCCACAAGAGTGTCAAGAGAGGTGTATGATTTTACACAGAAGCATCCTTTACAAGAGGGTTACTTGCATTTTTCCCAATCTCCACTGGCCTCCACTGATGGGTTCCAGCACAGTGAAATGCTGAATTTCACTCCATGGCTGCAAAGAGAACAAATAAATACAACAGCTGCTTCCTAGGAAAGTGCAGCCAAAATAAGTTACCTGGGTGCTACTGGAGAAAGAGTGAATACCTCTTACCCTTCCCACATGTACTCTAGGCTTAAAAATGTCTATATGTAAACCCAATCCATTGTGCAGCAGGCTACTTGTTTATCACAGGTTCAACTGTTTGGTTAGCCTAATCCTTCTTACTGTGTGAACACTCATGACAACATTAAAGTAAATAATAATAACATCCAGGAACAGTGTCCCTCCAGAGAATGTAATAATTTTAATTTGAAACTTCCATACTATTGAAATCTGACAGAACCAATAAACATATTTTCGAAATTCATGCTCCTCATAAACAGAGGTTGTTATGATGGAAATATATTTTCTTCTTATGCTTGTTATGTGTTTTATTTTCAGTTCTAATTTTCAGAAAAACAAATGCCCCTTGTAAAGAATTCATTTTGCCATAGCATGAATCTGTGGAAGGACAAATGAAAATTAATCAAGAAGAACTACTTTTATTATGGTTCTTGTGACTGATCTTCTCAATGTCTCCTTTCAGTATTTTGAGGCAACTCATAATCAGCAAATTCACACTCTCTTACTCAGGTGAATTGGAAAAATTAGGTGGCAAACATTGATTCTGCCAGTATTGGTGGTCCTCAGGGAGTCAAAGTTCTCAGCAAAGATGACTTGCACAGAATCATATTTTTTCTGGCAAAGATATTTTAAAAAAATATTATATGAAAGGATAAAGAAACTCCAAAAAACAAAACACAAAACAAAATAAAATGAAAACCTAAGTGTGCCTGTTTGTTCCACATTTGAACATAAACACAAATTACATAATGCAACATGTTCTACCCATAATGAGAAATTTGTGAGAGGCCTACAGGAGTGCCAAAAATTATGCATGTGTCTTGCTAAAAACTCCATAACTGATAAAATCACAACTTTAGGCTTCTTGCCATTATTACAGGCCAAGATGATACTTTATTTGTATGCGAGTAATCAAATGAGATCTTAATTGCTTGCCAGTAAGCAACCATTGATTTTAACGATGAGTGATCAGTTTTTGGAGACAAAGCATACACTAAACACAACCAGGAATTACCAGTTAGTTCCTTAAATAATGGTTAAAATCAAAGAAACACTCTCTTCTCTCACCAGAAAACTAATCTTTTTAACTTCCAGCTTCAAAGAATCACAGCAAGCACTTTAGTGTGGCTTTGCTAAATCAGTTCTTCCTTTTAATTATGTAGGGAACATAAAAATGCTTGTATCAAAAAAAAAAATTTAAAAAAAAGAAAAAAGACTGTGAGTATGAGAGACAGACTTTAGTGTATTGTAAGACTTTTCCATAGCTCAGGACTGGATGGTACTATTGGGCCATTTTATTGTCTCCTACAACCTCCTAGCAACAGTATTTTCATATTGTTCCTACACCTTTTGTTTTGGTATTTTTTAGTCCCTGCCACAACATAGGCTAAAGGCTCAAATACAAAAATATGTATTTTTCTGTTTGTTGAAAGCCATCTTCCAGGGTCTAGCCTGAAGTTACTTGTATTCACATGCATCAATCACCCATTAATTTACATAGCTCTTTCCCATTGTGCTCCGTCTTCAGATTTATGTGTGAGTAACAATCTCTTTCTCCCTCTTCAGTAGACAAATATCAGTCAGTCAGTTTTCTTCCTTTTGCACTGGAGGATCTATGTTCCCCTAATGTCAAGTGTCTGCATCATTTCTTGCCAACTTTTATTTCTTGTATACGCTCCAGTTGTCTCCTTCCAGTTCTGTATTTCAACAGAGCCTTACCACTAATATTTCCTCTCTTCACAGGAAATGTCTTTTCTGATGGTCTGCCAATTCTCTAAGTGAGAAAGTGATCTGGCATGATTATTCCTTAAAATAAGTCATACAAGCTGGCAAGGAAATGAAACCAAACAGTCCTTCTACAGAATATGTCACGTGTACCCGTGAAAGAAGTGTAGGAATCTGGATAGAAGCCCCTAAACGTAATAAATAGTAAATGTGATTACCTGGGCCAGTTAGCATAGCTGAGAATGGATTGGGTAATTCATGCAGGCTGGATGAGTGGCAGAGTAAGCCTGATGGAGAAGAGACATGCTGTTACCTTGTGCCAGGAGAGCATACCCTTGGCACAGGGGTAGTAGAACTTTTTATGCTGCAAGTGACTTGGTAAAGGTGAGGAGACACAGCATTGTGTCAGAAGTGTTACCTATATAGTTGTCCAAAAATCTGTCTCTGAGTGTTGTTGAAGAAAAGCAAATTCTATTCATGACTGCAGGGAAGAGACAGTTTGGTAGAGAAAGTGAAGAAAGCAGTGAGAGAAGGAGACTTCCAATGGTCAGCAGTGCTGTTAGGAGTATCAGCTGTGCATACATATGCAGGTCAAGTAGTAGACTTATTACATGCTAGTTCAGCATTTCTGAGGAAAAAAAAGAGGAAGAACAGTGGACACCAAGATAGAAGACACTAATTTCAAGGAACTGATTATATTTCACTGGCAGAAAGGAAGTACACCTCAGAAAAAAAAATAAATTGAAACATCTAAAAAAAAAAAAAGAGGACATCTATAAAGGGATGAGTTGTGGTTTCTCAATAATCTGAAATCAAGAAAGAAGTATACAACAGGAAGTGAAGAAGGAGCAAAATGTCATTGAAGCATGAAGGCAGAATGAGGCTGTCCAAGGCATAAAGGCAGATATAACAGGCAAAGGTCATAAAGGACAGAAGAAAATGCATTGTTCACACGTATTGTAATGGAAAAAGCACATAAAGAGATGGCACAGAAAAAGGCAATGTTTATTTATTGTCTGCTGTAGAGTCTCACTCACTAGTTTGTGTTTTGCTTTTATATTGGCTCACTCCTATCAGCTGCAGATCTTTCATATCTTCCTATTGAAATGCTTGTTTCTCCTCTCCTGCCTCCAGAACTACCTTAGCTCAGTGAGGTTATTTGCAGTATTTATCCTTTCCTCCAGCATGCATTAAACCCCTTACAGTTTCATGGCATCTAGACTTTAAAAGCACAATCTCCATCACCTAGGCATCAGCATGGAACACAAACCAGACCCTTGCAAAACATGTATTCTAGTTCTTTGATAGTGTTCTCAGTGACAAGCTTGTGTTAAATCTAAATTCTAAGTCAAGCACCCACATAGTTATATATTGCCTTGGCCTTATTTCTCTTACTGTACAAGCATGTCATAAATAACAGTATCAAAAGCCCTAATAATGCCAAAACAGTTAAATTTACTGCTTCCTCTCTGCTCAAATGATATGTTATCCTTACAAAAAAAGAACACAACACAACATGTTGACTATAATTCATCTCACTGTGATCTTTCAAGTATTAAATGTATTTTTGATTTTTATTGCGGAATTTTTCTGTAAGTAGTAATTAGTTGACTGGTCTACAGTCGTGCACCCAACCCCTACTTTTTCCCTTCCTCCTCTTCCCTACTTAAAATAAGTGCCACTTCTGTTTTCTCAGCACTTTCTCTGCTTTTCAACTCGGTAGACAGTGAGGCAGCTCTGATTTTCAAACAAGTTCAAACAATTTTAATTTGAGGTTGCATAAAATGTTGGCTGATGCAATATGCCACCTCTTAATTACTGCTATAAATTCTATTATTTGAGAAGGACAATAGCTCTTAATAGTATAAATTACAGACATGACTTCCTACAAAAGATAATTTCCTAATAGCTCACAATCAGAGGCAAACAAACCTGTTTTCAACTCCCTGTTGAAATTAAGACCATTGGTATAAAGTCTAAAAGTTTACACTTCACATACAGTAAAAAACAAACAAGAATATGTTCTAATAATCAGTAAAAATTCTGTTAATTTATTATGTAACAATGTATCAGATAACCTATTAAAAATAAAGAAGACTGGGGGTAGAAAGTGAAAAAGATTAATATATTATAATATTATGTTTACACTAATGAAGTGCATAAAAAAGACAAGATATTCTATGATTTATTTCACAGCATCTTTTTGTTTTCTCGCCTCATTTCTGAATGAAAGTACTTGAATAGCCAAATACTTCTACTCACTACATTCCCCAAAGCATGACACAGAGTAGCCTGAGAAAGGAGTCTTGGCTGAAATCGAAGACAGGAAAATACTCCATATCTCATAACAGATGTCTAGTCTTTGACATCTTATATTCTTCCTTCATGTTTGCTGATTCATTTCTTGACTGTCTCTTTCCTGGAAGTCTTAGCTACTCAGTGTCACACCCTTCACTCATCTATCTTTTGAACAATAACATAATTTTTACCTAGTGCTGACAGCTTGCCATCTTTCTCCAGAGAATTTATACTGAGAGATGCTGAACTTGAGGTGTATCCAAGACTGAAAAAACCTGCTTTTGGTTTTTGCTTAATCAGCTAAAATCTATAAAAAGCTGTGGTGCATGAGGTGGCATTGAAGTATTGAAATCCATTTTCATTTACAACTCTTCTCAGTGCAATTCCCTATCCTTTAACCCTTTATTTAAAAAAGAAGCTTGTCAGAGAAATCCTTCCCTGTATGAGAAGAACATGGAGGATTAGAGCTCAGGGTCACAAGGACATGGACTCACCTTCCCCCAGCACAAGCATCCCTATCCGGAACCCTGTTTTGCAAAACTGGTGCCATTCACAGAACTCAACCAGCATTACACTACTTCTAGTTAATTGCAATAGCATTGTTTGACTTCCTCTCAGGAGAAAGTCTCCTGGAGTAATTTAACTGTTCCCAGTTCCTTGTTCTTTCAGAAATGAAGGGTTAGCGTACAGCAACTCTGGGGTTATACTGTCACCAAATTTGAAGCCTGAAAAAATTGTTTAAAATGTCTACATCATTTAGGCATGGCTATACCCAAAATTATGACAATAAAGGTATTTATTCAGCATCATGGAGTTTTGCACATATAAGCATCTGTAATTAGGCTACGTAAAAATCTATTTAAAATATATCACATGTATTAGATCACCACAATGCCATGGCATACAGCTGGAGAAGATGAAGTCTAACAAGCACACACACACACAAAACAAACAAACATACAAAAAATAATCCTGAGAGTCGGGTGGATATGCAGAAGAGCAAATAAAAGAATACAAAAATAACGGTTTGTTCAAGTTTGTTTAGTTGCTGTTTTTATTTGAGAGGGAAGACTTGGGTGGTTGTAATTTTATTGCAGGGGGCATTACCCTGATTTAATATTAGAATGGAAGTTCTCAAGTGCTTTTATGACTGGGTTGTATCACAACAGATATACAAAACTCACTACTTCCATTTACAGTAACATAAGATCCCTATCTTTCCTTGCAGAACTGCATGAGATATCATCCTGTAAGCACATAGTGTTTGGAGCAGTGCCTGCTCAACATTATCAGACAGCTGTCTTAAGACCTCCAACAAGCGTTCTGCAGACCAGAAATTCCAAACCCCTTCAATGAACAAATATTTAGAGCATCCATGTCTGCAAAAATGTTTTCTTCCCACATTTTTCAAACCCACAGAATAATGTTCAGGGAGACATAAAGGCAGCAAAATGTCTCTAGAACACAGCATTCCAATATCTCTACTTCTTTCAAGCTCTGCAAAACTCATATATGCACTCTCACACAAACTCACACATGGGCATAAATGTAATCTATCATAACTTGTCAGAGCAACACAAGGCTAGGGACAGAACTATGAGCATGCTCCAATGTCATTCACTTTTGAACCTTGCTGCTTAGAAAAGGGCAAGCAATTTCCGGTTCTCCTCCATTAGGAAAAACTGACACAAAGAAGGACAGATCTCTGTTAGGACACTTCAGACACACCCCTAAGCTCTGCTCCTGCAGAGAGTGGTGGGAGTACAGAAAGAAATCCCCAGAGACCAAACTACACTTGATTTCCTCTAGCTTTGCCTATGAGGTTTTCTGCAGACTTCAAGGTTTCATAATTCCCTCTCTCATGTTGATTATCTGATTCACAACAAAGAGCAAGTTTATATTAAAGCCACTCCTTCTGTCAAGGCATTAAGTTTCTTTCACTCAGCTGCCAACGTTCACAAAACTTGGAGGAACTGTGTATCTTCCTGATAGCCAACTTGCTGTTCATATCAACCAATGGAATCAGCATTCTGGGATAAGAAGGTACAAATGCAGTGAGACCACTGCTTAAAAGATAGCATTAGGCTAAGAAGAGGGGACTGCAGTGACGATATAGTATGTAGGGAAGGACTCCTTACACAATATATTTGCTTATAAGCCAAGTACTAACTGGCTTTAAATAAGCTCTTTTCAGTAAAGTACTGACAACAATTAAAGAATTCCAAAATTGGTTTAAGCTGATTATATTCTAAGATTTGGGAGTCTTCGTTTTAACAATCTTATTTATTCTATGAAGCCTTAGAGAATTTTTTCTCCTGACCACAAAACCTAGAATCTCATGTATTTCATCACAGAGAAGGATTAATATGAGAGTTGTCCAATTCCTGAGTGCCATGATCTAGTAAATGGACTAGAGTTGGACCAAGGGTTGGACTTGATCTCAGAGATCTTTTCCAACCCAATCAATTCTATGATTCTGTGATTCTAGTACTATGACAGGGTTTTTTTGCATACTGGTAATTGGTTAAAAACCAACTATACAATAACTTCAGAATAAATTACACAGATAAAATTCATAACAGGATTCTACCAAATAAGAAAGTAAAACCCGTGCTTTTTAAAAGACATTGTAGGAAGCTTCTGTAATATTCAGACAGTGGATATTGGTTGTGGTCTAACTGTGAAAGAAGCTTAACAGACCTATGTCCAAAAACTACTTTATTATAG
Organism: Sakesphorus luctuosus; assembly: GCA_013396695.1. Taxonomy (NCBI): domain Eukaryota; kingdom Metazoa; phylum Chordata; class Aves; order Passeriformes; family Thamnophilidae; genus Sakesphorus; species Sakesphorus luctuosus. The sequence goes on from VWZD01012268.1 coordinate 1,216,374, forward strand.
TGTGACTTAGTACTACAAGGAAGTAAATTATTTAATAAATGAATCACTGAAGTTCATAAAAAGAGATTTCACATCCTTCACTGTCAGCACTACACACCCTCATATACCATACCATTACGACACCGCTTCTCAGAGTAGTAGCCTGAATAGATTTGTAGTCCAGAACTTTAAGATTAACTAGGAAGATAATAGGTATTCCAGAAACTGATCCACTTTTACTCAGGTTGTTTTGTTTATTTTTTCTAATTGCATTCTTTCCAAGAATGCAGAGCATGGATCCAGAAGGAGACACCTGTAAACTATGGCACATTAGGAAATTTTGGTGCATTTGGAAGGAATTAGTAGAAGTTAAACTACTATAAAATGTCATGTAATCCATTTGTGAAGCACATACAATTTCAGATAGCTACATATAATAGGTGGTCAGAATGTTATTATATATTATACTAAAATATAATTCTCAAGTAGAATTGCACAGCATATCTGACCACATTAAGCTGGCATCCATTAAGGACATGGCCTCAACCAGCAGTGAGCTATAGGGAAAATTTCATCACCACTGTACTGTAAAAAGTGAATGTGCCAAGCATTAGCCATTTAAATTTCAAAACTGGCAAGACTACAGATCCTTTTATCAGAGCACAGTATTTGATGCAATCCTCCAAACATGTTTTGCAGCTAACAAAAAGGTAAACATGTCTATGCAGAATTTAACTTTGCAGACTAGCTAGACTGCCAAGTTTCAGTTGGTATGTGTTGGCCAAAATCTATCACACTAAACAAGCATTGCATAACACATCGCTCTCAACCTCTGAGCTGTGCTCCAGTCACCTAAATTAGGAGGCAAAAGATTCAAGATGACTGTTGTACATTTGTGGCTTTGCAGATGAGACTGAAGATACATTCTCATTTTTTGTAAGTTGCTGAATTTAGGCAACTTTCCTTGCTAAAGACCTATTCAGAATTCTCAAATTTGATCTCAGGTAAGATCAAAACTGTATTCACTTCTACTATAGAAGAGAGAGAGCCAAAAGCAAAAAGGATTTTTGCCCAATAAATCTTTTTTATTCTGATCTCAAACAGTTTTGGTTCTACAAAAGTATCTGAAATAACATGGCATCTGGAGATGTACAATTATTCACTTCAATTAAAAATTATCAGGTGATGTATGGCCATCAGTATTACTCACTGCCTAAGTGGCAGAATTCAGAATTTTTTTGGTTTACTGGCCTATTTGACTCAAAGCTCCACCAGAGATTATAAATGTGCAACAGAAATAATTCTTCTAGTTTCTAACCGGTCTTCATATCCCATACTTTGTGAAAACATAGACCATTACTTCTACCTAATGGGTCATTTTCTTCAGGACAAGAAGCAAATGACCTATTAGATAAAAAATAATTTTATCTGTATGCTTCTTTTTCCATGTCAGAGAAACGACTGGTAGGACACTTAGCAGTGGCAGTTCTGAGTGTGTAACCACTATGTTAATTGTTAATGACAGCACTGAGTGACAGTGGCACTTGGATGAAGCAGTTACCTGCATAATAATCATTGTGGTGCATGCCACTGGATTCAGTTAGCAATGCATTTACTAGTTTATCCGTTTATCACTCTACAAATCAATAAACTGTCTTTCAGCCTTGGCACTTCTACTGATATTACATATTCAGAAGTATATATCTCTGAAGTCAATCTGTATTCATGTCCCTGCAAGGGCAAAAGAATTGATTATCTCACAGATTGCACAGATAGGAGAAAGCAAATAAAATTTTCACTGGTTTTTGAAAAGAAGGATTGGAAATCATGTTCCTTTTTGATAAAGGACAAAACAAATAATAAATTACATGAGAAACAGCATGAAAACGTTTCCATCATATGCAATACCTTCTATTTTGGCCCTACCAATGTGGAGCACTGAAGCACTTTCAATAAGCCTTTGCCACTTATTGCCCTGCTGCTCCAGAACAGATATCCTTCTTTCCCACCCTATTGCAAGCACCCTCAAACACCAAGGGAAGTACACCTTTAACATTTGCACACACAGGCAGATTCCGACAACACTGACAGACACCTACAAAACCCAACACAAATATTTACTAGAGCTCACAGAGCATATCAAGTTTTAACTGGAATATTAACAATGTTTTGTATGAGCTATGTCAATTTTCTCCTGCTTGTGGGCAGTTGGAGTGAACAAGTTACATCTCGGCAAGTATTTTTCTTCAACGCTTGTCCTCCTTTCAGAAGTCAACTAGCCTGTTTTTACTTAACTTTTTCTAAAATAATCTATCAATAATATTTTCAGTCTGAGAACAGACACACCTTTACTGTTTAAAAGTAAAGAGACTCAAGAAAGAAAGCAGCAACCAAAAAGCTGTCCAATAAACAATTTTATGTATAACTGAAGCTAAGCATTAGGGTCATCCTGAGGGTTTTTCCATCTTAAAACCCTCTTCCAGTCCACTTCCTCTCCTCCAAGTAGCCTTGGAAGGGAAACAAAGTCCTTCAGCCTTTTGTGGGTGAAGATATTCTTAGTAAAGGATGAATTTTGAGATTTCTGAAAATAACAGAAGCTAAAGGCATCTTAGAGAAGCATGCTCTATTCAGTTTTCCAACACATTTATTGTGTAAATTTGTTTAATCTCCTAACTCTTCAGCACTTATTACAGAGATAATGAAAAATAAACTCCACATGTGAATCCCATTCCTCACTTCCAGGAGTACTTCCAAATTGTAAACAATGGAAAATTTAATTTTAAAAAGCATGAGCACTGTAGGGCACACCAGCAGGCAGATCATCCCTAGTAAGCAAGGCAACATACAAGCCAAATGGCTTATATATTGCCTTGCTTTACAAGTTGCTTTACTTACAAATGGAGCCAAAGTATTCTGCATTCCTGACTGCACCTTAAGCTTTTCCACACTGTCTAGCTTATAGCCTTGGTTCCAGAAATCGCTGTGTTGCCAATAAAACAGTGCAGCACAAACTGCACCTTCATACATACTGCCAAGCCCACTACAGCCGCCCTGTTTCAGGCACATCACTCACTTGAGTCACCCTTTTGTTCAGCTGCTGATTCTGTCAGATTGACATGCAGCACATGGCAGTCACTTCACATGTAGTGCAACCACAGCCTATCTCACATACAGAGCAACGTGCTGAGCACTACCTGAGTGAAAGATGAGAGTGATTTCCAGACTACTCACTTTTTCTTCTACTCCTCCTCTTTTTTATTTGGTGCCCCTATTCAAATATGACCAGTCAAATGTGGTATTGTAATTCAACAAGGAAAAACCTACATGGGAGCTAGCTGTGGCTGACACTTCTGATGCCAATTAGCACTGTGTACATACGCATGTTTTTGCCATTTTATTCTTAAATAACTTCTTTCCTTGTTTGCTCTGAATCCAGTGATGCCAACACACTGTAAGAGGTCAAGGTGCTGAGCAGTGCCTTAGTCCCTGGCAGACACATATGGCCCAGGTAAGCAGAGAGGAAAAAGTAGGCTAGTCCATGAGTTTATCCTGAGTGGATGTCCAACATTTTTATAATCGGTGTTGCACTGCAAAAATTATGTCCACTGTACCTTCTTGCTATTTTTTAAACACTATGGTAGAAGTAATACCAATCTGCCATATTTATGATCCTTAATTCCTGCCTGTCGTGGGGCAAGATAACCACAAACTATTCTCAAAAAGTGTTTCTGGAGGAAAAAGCAAAATGCTGTAGCCTTCTACTCCTCTGTGTCCATGGATTTTGCTGAAAATCTGGGAAGGGAAGGTTGTCACACCCCAGCTCCATGTGAACAGGGTACACATTATCATTCCTATAGAGCCAGTTCATTCGCAGCACTCTCAGGCTGGCACACCAGGGTGTGCAACCCTGGTGCACATCCTGGGCACAGGACTGAAAAGGGAGGGAAGGAATCTCTGAATATTTAATAAGTTTGTTACCAGCTGGTCCAGCCCTGGCCTGCCTTTGGATAATCCCCATGGTTCTTCCTAGGGCACTCATCCAATCTGCTCACCAGAGCTTGGCAGCGGTGACTCCAACCTTGGCAATCCTGAGCACTTTTTGCTTTTCTGGACCTGTCAGCTTTTTGAAAAGCCTCTAGAAAAGGGGGAAGAATGGATTTAATTGGCACCAGAAGAACCTGGGAGGTAAGTATCCCCCTGAATCCAGACATCCGAGGAATGGAAGTAAGGCATCCCACTTAATTTTCTATAGATGTGCCCTGTGGAAAATGTCTTCATCACTTTCTGAAGCTTGTGTTGGAAACATCTCCTCAGGCAGGGACCAGAAGGATGTCCTCCTGTTCCCCCTCCATAATGGGGCTGCCCTGTCTTGTTCTAACCACGGCAATTTCTGGACTGCCTGGGTAAATCTCCATCTCAGATTTAGACAAGCTTGAAAGTTCACTGTAGGATGTAAGTTCTCTTGGCTGGGTTTCATGGTCACTAGTTGCTGTGGGACCAACAGAGTTCATACAATGGTTTGAGTTGGAAGGGCTCTTAAAAATCATCTAGTTCCAACCCTTCTGGACACCTTTCACTACACCAGCTTCCTTGATGCCCCATCCAACCCAGCACTGCTATTTTGCCATCACACTGAGACCCTGAGTGCAACTTCTGGGTCCATTCTGTTTACCATCTTCCAGTGCTACCAAAGCAAGGTGCCTTTGTTTAAATAACAATAAATTATTAAATTCTTTGACAAGAGTTAAAACTTTCAATACCTTTTTTTGCATCTGCCTCTTAAAGACTCACATAAAAACTCTTTTCCTACAAGCACACAAATCACAAAAGTTCCCATGTCTTCTACTTGGCAAACTGTAACAGTGAGCTCAGATTCCCTGTTAGGAGGAGAGGTTTACATGTCAGGAAAATGGACAGGACAGCAGTTTTAGATTGTGCCACAGGATCTGCAACTATCAGGAGCTGTCCATATATCTCCTGAACACCTCAGTCCAAACCCATGGAAACAAACCTGCTAGTATATTCACCAATAAGCACGGGGGAAGACTTTTTGTCCAGGTTCACAAGATGTGTTATGAGCACCACTGGGTAATATTTGCATTCAAACAAGACCTTTCTAAGCAGCGAAAGGCACAAGGAATAGAGTTGGGGCAGGGTAAGTGCAAGAAGAATGCCACATGGATTTGAGACTGGTATTTTTTCCAGGAGCATCCCAAGTAGGGGTGCACATGCTGTACCAAAAGTGCCTTAAGGGATCATAAGACAAATGTGAGAAGACTGTGGCACAGAGATCCCTTTCTAGGGTGTTCCTCAGAAGTAGCTAAAGACAGTGTATATGATGCCATGATGTCTGCAAGCCTCTTCCTCTGTGGAAGAAGATGTGGCAGTTCTAACATCTTACTAAGCTCTCTGGATTTAGGGGCTCAGGTTGCCAGTAATGGCTAGTGCACTCTCAAAGACACCCTTGTCCTACTGCTGAAACCCCTAAATGTCCCACCCACACAGTCTTACCTAGACACATTTTCAGCTGCCTTGCTCACAGCCTTGTCCTAATCTTAACTGTACACAGACAAAAGGCACTAAATTGTATCATCTGGGTCAGAAAAGATAACAGACAGCACTGGGTCTGACATACAGAGAAAATGTCACGGTTTCTCAGTGCCCATAAAAAAATACATCAAACAAAACAGGTGGTGAAATGGAACTCTGTCTGTGAAACGACTTGTGAATTACTGACAAGTTATTTTTCCTTCCAAAACTGTGTAACCCAGAATTCCAACAAAAAAGGCAGGGATAAGACATAAGAGATACATAGTACATTTCTTCAATACTTCTGTAGAGGAAGGGGTTAAAAACTGCAGAGTCAGGAAACCTTTACTATTGCTACACCAACTTTGGCTGCATTTCCTGTTACTGTTGCTTCTTCAAAATTCACACCTTTTTAATACCTTGAAAGAGACTCAAATCTGCAACACAAAGTGGGACATTCTAGAACATGTTTCTGAAATCACAACAGCTTATTAAAGACTGAATAATTAGAAAGTAGTAATTGTGGATGTGAGGCAGGGAGAGTCTTGACAGTCGTGATTAACTTTGGTTCTTCACCATCATTTTGAAAACTGATACTGTTGAATATTATGAGAATAATTTCTGAATGTAATTTAAAACAATTTTTAAAAGGAACTATTGACCCCTCACTTATTTCTTCCCTTTAGTTTTATAGCTTACATTGTTATTTGATCCATCTTCTACAGGTTAGAACAATTTCAGGTCATTCTTTTAGAGCCAGTGTTGTTACCTCTACTGAAGGAGAGAATACAAATCAAAGGTTCTAAAAGGCTCAAACACCACTGAACCAGCACATAGATATCCATTCACTGTTTCCAAGCCAGCCCTTTAAAATTGATACAATAAAACAAAAAACACAGTACCTGCACACTGTTCTTAAAAAAATACTGTGGCTACATCTTCATATAATACACGTGTACTTTGTTAAAAAAAGAAATTCAAGTCTCAGCATGCACCAAATGTTTTGATTTGCCATGTGATACTTATTGAGCAAACTGCATTAACGCATGATACTTTAATTGTAATTTTCCTTCTGTCTTAACCATCCCCTCTCACTCTAACCATGCACAGATCTCACACTCACTGCAAACAAAGGAGAAAGACACATTTGTAACGGTTTACACTACTATTACAATGTATTTGTAACCTTCAAAGATAGATATGTGTTTGGAATTATTTAGGGTAACTCCAGACAGCAGCAAAATAAATGTCAGAGATAACTCAAATCTTCAAAGTTCTATTTTCATTCACTCATTCATTTTGCTTAAAAATAAACATGTAAGTGAGGCATGCTTAAATCAGGTTAAAGAGGGATTTGCTTGTGGGATTGGACCCATGAAGTCCACACTTACAATAAGAGTTCTCTGTTATAAGCCATTTGTTTCTATTGATCGCTCTTTTATGAAATATGTTTTAAGAACAGACTTCCTTTTAAAGAGTGTTTACTACTACACAATAAATGCAGCTTCTTGGTAGTAAAGTGTACATTTCATACGTTTTTAAGTTCATGGATTTAAACATATTGTTGGACTAAACAAATCAAGTTGATCAAGTAAAGCCATACCAACACTGGGAAGGCATGGTTAGCAAAATAACAAACCCTTGAAGTTCACAAAATTCATCATACTTGTTTGTTTTCACACTTGGAGAAATTAGACAGCTTTATGTTATGTTTGAAGGATACAGAATATCCTTTCCTCAAAGCATTTATTCAGAGAAAGGATTTAAAAAAAAAAAAAAGAAAAAAAAAAAGAAAAAACCAAACATCTCTTTGAGGTGGCGAAAAAATGTTGTTCATTTAATTTAGTAACAGACTTAAAGTTTCAATAGAATTGTTGTAACAGGACACACACATTTATTAATCCAAACCAAGGATAAAATAACCTTTAGCACCTTGCCATATTTTTGCAAGATTTAAGACCTGAAACTTATTCCTCAGAAGGTACTGGTTCTAAAAAATTACAAGATTTAATTTTATCCCCAGCTCAGTGGCTCCAGTGAATTTGTTGTAACTTTTCAGGATGACACTCTGGCTGCTGGCTGCCTTTAAAACTAGGAGGAAGATATTTCCATTTCTCTTAAAAACAACAACAACAACAAAAACAAATAAACAAAACAAACAACAACAAAAAAGGAAGAAATGGAAGAGAGATCACTATAAGACACATACATTCACTCAAATAATAAAGCATAATAAATAATAATAATAAAATAATAAAGCATAATTGATTATAATTTTGGAAAGAAGCTCTTAAAACCAAAACATCAAAACCAAAGGAAACTTCAAGATCCTGAAACGTAGTAAAATTTTTGTAATTTCAATATGGGTTAATACCTGCAAGGACCACTGCTGTTACCAAACCTCGTCCTTCCTAAAATGGCACTTTTTAAAGTAGGAAAAGCAAAAGAACATGTACTGACAGAAACCCATTATCAAGCCCTTGCTTCTTCTGTGGCTCACTAAAGCAGGAACAGGATTTTCATTTGTCCTGGCTAGAATACTAGTATTTCTCACATTCAGTCTCATCTGAGGCACCAAAATAGACAACAACCAGCTCAAAAGCCTGCACTCAGTGAAGAGGACTGTGCCACTGGAGCCTCTCACTGCCACTAAGCTGATGCAAGCAGCTGATGTGACTCAGGGTCACAGTACCAGCTGGGTTTCGGGCACACCCCAAGCACCAGTACACCCAGATCAGGAACAATTCTTGTCCCTGATGGAAGCTGGGGGAAAGCGTGATTCATGCATTGGGCTCTGGGACAAGAACGTGGGTAGTGCCCCTGGCAGCTGGGAGCGAGGAGCCTGATTCCCACTACTACTGCATCACACCACACAGCTCCACACTGGTGGTGCTGCTCTTAGGAAACTTCCCCTTCCTAGTGGTTGCTTCTCAAAATATCTTTATTTGACATATTGCTTTTGATAAAATCTTTATTGGCATCTTCCTGTATGGCAAGACAGGAAGAAAAAGTAATTACCGCTTCTTTTCCACAGCTTGATAACAAAAATTTCCTGTGAGCTTCCCACACTTTCACAATTCTTACCTAAATAATTTTCAAAAAATACTGTTTGTTTTTTTTTACTTAATTCTCACAAAAGAAAAATAAATACATGTATTATATTTGAGGAAATGTAGAATATAATTCTACATTAAAAACAGTTTATCAGTCAGTTCATGAGGTTTTTTTCAGTGCTCACCTCAATGACAAGTGATTTGTACACAAAAAGTAGTAACAGTAATTAAAAAATAATCGGTGTTCTGGTGCAATGACAAAATTAGGTACCTTGGTCTTGCCTAAATACAACAGAAGATCAGAACCTTCCAGGCCTGAGTATCAACCAGAGTTTTTGGGTGCACAATAAATGTAACTCCGAACACCAGTTAAGTACAGATTCTCTTGTAGGTTTTGATTTATTTGGAAGGAGGAGTAGAGGGGAATATGTCCCTTCTTCTCCCCACTCCCTATAGTTAGCTGAGAATAATTTAAGTACCAGATACATTCATTCTTAAAAATAACAACATAATAACAGTGGTCATATTTTTCCTGAGTTCCACTAGTTTGTGAACAACTGCTGCAGGTATGTTTTATTCCAAAATGAAATTGAATAAATCTAACTTTATAACTAATGTTATCCAATAGTGCAATCATTCTCTAATGGTGCTGGAAGTTTGCAAGCAGCCTCAAGTCACATCTAAAGACATGATCAATAGATCTTTTCAAGCTGACAAGCAACAGCTGCAGAAGGACAGTAAGACTCCCAGAATTACTTAGTCTTTAGTAACTAAATCTCAACAAGAAATTATGTGCTTTGCAACCATACAGCTACCCAATAATTTTAGAATTCCATTGGAGGATAATGTGTAATGCAAGCTTCTCTAAGAATAAATTTGACCAGGTCAGGAGATAATTGGATCTCTAAATTTAAACTTCATCTTGAAGAAGAAATTGTCCTCAGGAAATGTACTGAACAGAATCATGGAATATGTTCATACATGAAGAGATAAAATTACTGGAGCATTTCAGTTGATAGCTATGCATGACCTTCTTTTATGGTTTAAAAAGTTATTTTTGAAAACAGTGTGAAAGAGAAAACTGCACACAATTGCAGCAACACCTTACACTGGACTACATTTTTCAAGAGATCACTTATTTGGAGTATTAGTAAAATTATTTACATAGTAAAGCTAAAATATCTCTTATTAAAACAGACAGCTCTATAAGTTGTCAAGGTATGAAAAGGAATGACGTCCAATGTTTCAGACATTCTTCAGAAATATTTCAGCTTTATTCTCTCCCTGAAAGTTTTAGCCACAGCCACAGTCAAGTCACAATTTAATTCAACTCCAGAGGGAGAGATCTCTATTTACAGCTCGGCACCAACTGCGTTTTGCAAATTGGGCAAACTGATACCAGTCATTTAAACACATTTAAAGAAGGTAAGTCTCAGACGCAATAAACTTTTGTATCTTCAGGACTCCTTTCATGATTTTTTGATAAAAATGGGTTGTTAAGATGATTACCACATAATTGGTGTTCAGTTCCTTTTTTTAGTATTTGAACTGGTTGGTGTCTGTTTTTTCTTTAAAAAAGTAAACAATTACATCTACCGAATATACTCTTCTGAACACTTGAATTTGAACTACCTGTAAGTAATCTTTTCAGAAAAAACCCCATTGCTAAGTCACTAAAAGAAGCACTTTGAAAACACAGCATTTCGAAATATTTTTAAAAGCACATAGAAGTCACAGAAAAAGCTCGACCATTTAAGCACCCTCTACATAAAAATATATCAAATAACACCTACATCAGAGGTTTGTGCCACAGTCCGAGGTTATGTCATGGAAGAGGAATTGATTGGGATCTAAATACATGATATGGGCAAAGTAAAGATCTCTTCATCTATTTATCACTTTGATGAAAAAGTTTCCCATACATATAACAGAATTTTCATTAAAAAAACCCAAAGAAACAAAACCAAACAAACAAAAAAAAAACCAAATAAAAGACTGCACCACTACTGAAGAAGAGAGCAAAATTCCCGTTAATACTCCAGCATCACCTTTCAGAGTCATGTTTCCACTAACGCACAAAGCTGCTATGCTGACTTCTTCCATCAATCACATTATTTCAAAAAAAACCAAAAAAACAAAAAAAACCCCTCAAAATCACCAAAAAAAACCCCAACCAAAAATGAAGCAATTATCACACTTCCTGATGCTTCATCCAAGGAACTAACATAAAAATAGCAGTTCTAGCAGATTTATTTTATATTTTACACCCTAACAACTTACTAATATAAAATGAGCTACCTCATTTTATGAGCACTTGGAATACTTGCCTAGAAAGTAGGTTGATCTTGGGGGTTTTGCACAACTTTATAGTGCAGATTTTTCAAAATATTTGAGTATTGAAAATGCAAGTCTCTAAGTCCCAGACCCTAGAAACAGATAGTCATAAATCTGCTTGCATTATATCAGCTACTAATCCCCTCCAAAAGAAGAGTCCTGTGGCATTCTCTGACCTAAACGTGCCAGCAAGTTCAAATATACAGAGAGTTGTTTTCAGACAATATTTGACAGAAGATGAAAAAGCAAACAGTAAATAAATAAATAAATAAATAAATAAATAAATAAATAAGCAAACAAACAAACAAATAAATGTCAACTTAAGCCACAGTGAAAACTAGATCATTTACTTATTAGTGAAGCAAAACCCTTGTCCAGATTCAAGACCTGAACAATCCATCATATCCAACCTGGCATTCATTAAGGGAACAAGTAATGACAGGTTCTTGCTCCTTGTATGGAGCTCTGTTGATAGTGACTGCTACTCTGTGCCCAAGTAGTATGGCAGTGATATGCATTCATTAGTAAATTCAAACAGCTCAAAACTGAAGGGGTGGAAAACCACCTCACTCTTAAATCTTGACAGAATATTTCTGAAGATGGATTAATTAAAGTTTTTCCAAATAAAAATTCATTAGAACTGTATAGCCAGTCCAAAGACAATTAAGTACATCCTCATACAGGAATGAAGCAGCACAACTTCAATGAGCGAGAATGTGAGGAGACTACCCTGAGCAGTTCATGTATTTGCTGCTTGATATTCACACCCTGAAACACTCATGAGAAGGGAGAGAGATTACAGAATCAGCTCTCTGTGCTCATGTGAAGCAGGGAAAATGATGTAGTACTCAAAACTCAGAAAGTATGCTGGGCATACGCTGGGCAGGAAATGTGAAGGGGATGGTACTACGCTATTTCATACCGTTTTATTCCAAGCCTTTTCACCTGCACCAAAACGTCAATTTTTGCATTCTGAATATACCTAGAAAAACACGTCTGGCTACCGATTTGCCTTTTAGAATTTGAGCGTCTTCTACGCTAAAACAGCTTCCTTCCTTCACCATCCTTTCTTAACCCTTTCAGATTTCTCAAGGTGAACTTTGCCGTCGGGAGGTGTGGGGGAGGGACAACACGACAAACTCTGCAAAAAAACCATCTACCTTCCGCTTGTGACCCCGTGCCAACAGCTTGGGGTAACCCTTGACCTGAGACGGAGCCGTCCTGGCAGACCCGCCTCCCACAACCCACCCAAGGACAGCTGAGGGTGCGACAGGGCAGCGCCCTAGCTCTCAAACCAAGTCTCTCTCCTCCAAAAGCGCGACTCCACGGAGTGCTGGGTTTCTTTTTGTTGTTGGGGTTTTTTTTCTTTTTTTTTAAGGATATCCTCCCCGCGGATGAGCGGATCTTTCCACGCGCACTGCCAAGGGCCATCCTTCCCTGGCCGCACACACGGCACTGGGCGTGTAGCCGGCGCTCTATGTAACCCCCGCCGGCACGGCCCGGCCCCGTCGCAGCCGCTCCGCTCCGCGCCGCCCGTCCCGGGGCGCTCCCGACCGTCCCGCCGCGGAGCGGGGATGCCTCCGGCTCCGCCGCCCGCGCCCAGCGCCGAGCCGCGGGCAGCTGCACCTCGGCGGAGCAGAAAGTGAAACTACCTGCGGCCGGCGAAGCCCCATGGGAAAGGCAAAGCCCGGCACTCCCGCCGCCGCCTCTGACAGCGCCGCGACCCCGCTCGGAGGGCGGGCGGCCGGGGGCTGCTGAGTCCCCCTCGGCCGCCGCGGCCCCTCTTGGCCCCTGCGCGGAGCTCCGCGGGCTGCGGGCGTCATGGGCGAGACGGCGCCGCCACCATGACCGCGGAGCCGTCGGTGCAAATCCCTGACATCCTCCCCGCGGATCATGTTCCATGGTAAGGAGCGCGCCTCGCACCGCACCGCTCCGCTCCGAAGGCGGGAAGGGCTCCGCTCTTCGGGCGCCCTGCTCCACCTGCCCCACGGGCTGAGCTGGGCTCCGTCGCGCTGCTCCGCTCCGCACCCCTGGCCGCGCTGGCTCCTCACCGGCTCCGCTGTCTCCAAGCCCTCGGCCGTGCCGTCTCGCCTGCTCTGCCGGCGCGGTGCCGCCCGGTGCCTTTTAAACCCGTGGTGACGGCTGGGGAAATTCCCAGTTATGCTTTTTATTTTCCGTTTTCCCCGTAGAATGAAAGTAAAAGCGCCCGGTTCCCATCCCGCCTGCTGCCGGGAAGCGGAGCTCGGGAGTGGCAGAGGCAGAGGGACGGCGTAGGGCGGGGGAGCTGCGGAAAGCAGTTCCCCCGCGCGGGTCCGCTCTGCACCCACCGCGGGCACAGCCTCCCTCTGAGCACCTGCCTTCCTTTGGGCGTCTGCCACCCTGTGAACACCTGGCTCCCTGTGGGCACTTACCTTCCTGTGGGCATCTGCCACCCTGTGGGCACCTGCCATCCTGTGAGCACCTGCTTCCCCCTGGGCGTCTGCCACCATGTGGGCACCTGTCTCCTTGGGCATCTGCCACCCCGCAGGACGTGCCCGGAGGAGGTGTCGCGCAGTGCCGGAGGTGCCTCGCCCTCGGGCGGCCACCGCGCAGCGCCCGGCCGGCCCTGAGCATGGGTTCAGTGGGGCAGAGGGAGTACAATCGGCAGTGGCCCGCTCTCCAGGGATTGCTGGCTGCGGAGCGGGCCCGGGGGCAAGGGTGCCGACCGCCGAGACAGGGATGGGTTGGAGGGGACCGGGGCTGCTGCAGAGGTCCCGCTGCGTCCTGCCGGGAACTGTGTGCAAAGGAGGGTTTTTCAAAATTAAAAATCCAAGAGGTTTTTTCCAAATATTTGGAAATACTGGAAAACTAACTTTTTCTGTCTTTTGTGGGAGACTTTTTGGGGCTTTCCAGATATGACTTAAGAGTTTCTGGGAGTTTACTGAAAATATGGTGTATTACAAGTAATACACACTCTATTTCTTTAGAAGTGCTGGTCATATGGAGTGCTGTAAATTCCTCTTCTTTTGAAGTTACATAACTTTCAGAAAATCCCCTTTGATTCTCAGTCTAAAGCTCCGAGAACTTTTTATGACACTTGTCTAATGGTTTTTCCAGAGGACTCATTTAGGAATGTCTGAACAGATTCAATCACTGTCCTGCAATGGCTCAAGGGACTTGAAAAGTGTGAAACTCATTACCTGCTTTAATTCTATAATTTCTTCATTTTAAAAAGATTCACAATCTGTACAATACAGGGAAAGAAAAAATAAAGAAATTAAAGAGACTTTGCAGTTTTCACGTGTTGTCTCCTCTTGTTGTTGGACAAACCAAGTTTTGAGTCAGTTAGACTGGTTTTAAATTAGAAGATTGTTGTTTTTGTCTCTTGAAGCCTGTTTGTGAAGCAGCATATCCAAGTTGCTTGTATTACCGCTACAATGGAAACAAGCATTGTAGTTCTCTTTTTGCACTGGAATCAAGACATGCAATGGGAGATTGGAAAAATGTCCTGTAGTTGAGTTCTTGCATGTTTTTGGTAACATCTTTAAAAATCTTAAATTTTAGGCCTTCATATTGATAATTTGCTCCATACAGATACAGTTAGCATAGAGATTTACAAAGATCAAGTTCTGTGGAAGTCAGATGTGTCCACTTGGAGCTTGAAGATCATAATAGAGTTGCCTTATATAGTTTTTACATTTACTACATATAGTATTCATTTAAGATCCACTTAGCTCTTCAGGCTAGGTTTTTTGAGACACTAATACACTTCGATTGATCAGTATACGAAAAGATGAAAAAATCTGGTTTTCAATCAATTGAATTTCCTAATAAAATTTGGCAGCTTGCTACAAGAATTCTGTGATTTAGCTTGTACATGTGAAATTTTTCCAATCCTATTTCTAGGACAAAGGTGTACATCACAGCATGCTCACAAGCAGTATATCTTAAAAACAAGGTTTTGGTAGTCAAGAAAAGTGGTATACATTTTGCTTTGAAGCATATGCTGTGTATGGTTGTAGTTGGCTGGAACTGTGTTTTAATGGCTGTGAGTGTGGTGTGTCTTGTGGTTCTTGCATTACAGATGGGTCAGTAAAAATCATGATTAAGTTTCATTGCTTTCTTCTAATTGTTCAAGATTTATCTCTGAGGCTGTGCTTTTCTAGCGATGCCCAAGTCCAGAGGTGCCCATCTCTTGAATGCAGGACTGACTGTACCCAACAGCCCATCCTCAACAGAGAGGAAGGAAAGTAGCAGCTATAGGCAGGGCATCCCTTCTTCCTTTCCTGGGTGCTACCCCACAGTTACTCTGTACGCAGTTGTTCTTCTTGCTCAGTAGCAGAGGTAGCTAGAAACAGCTGATACAAGTCCAGGAACTTCCTGTGATCTTTGCTACTCCCACATAAATTTCTAGAATTTTTTGGTTGGTTGGTTGGTTGGGGTTTTTTTCCCGAAACCTCCCATTTAAGCATCATCTTAGCCATTCTAGCGGTAGACCAGAGTCCAGTCATGAGCTTCCAAATGTACTCTGTCCTTCATTCCCAGTACCAGGTCAGTCACCTGCAGCCTCCTGTTTCCCTATCAGTCCTTTCAGGGTCTTTTGATGTTTTGGTCTTTTCTCTTTGCCTGTCCTCACAGAATGCATATTTTCCTGGATATCATACAAGGACAGAAGACTAGGGGGGTGTACAAAGCAAGACAGTACATGGAAGGGAGAAAGAAAGAGAGGGCCAGTGAGATTTGCTCCAAAAGGTTAAAAAAATCTTGAAGAGAAGGTTGTGCTGCCACTTTATCTTATGTTATGGCCAGTAGTATGGATTTGTATATTTGGTCAGCCTGAAAATGTTTTTAAACACGCCTTTGATGTAAAGACGTGTTCATGGGGATTTGTAGAATTTATCAAATGAAAAATGGACAATCAGGATGAGATTCAGCTGCAAGTTAAGACACTTGGATTTCTAAAGTTATTTGGTTAAGACACCTACTTACCTACATATATCTGAGGTGTTATGGGCAAATTATGGTCACTGGAGAGACTTCATCAATGCTTGCAGTGAAGCTTGGAAAGGAATTCAGCCCAAGCATCACCAAGTAGCTGGTCAGCTCCATAGCTGTATGCTCTTACCCATGCTGGCTAAATCATCTTTAAGTAAGAGGGAGTTTGGACACCCAAACAAGTATCTTCATCTGGAACTGAATCCTCACAAGCAAGGCACAAGTCATTTGTTTGTACAAAGATCCCTTTTAAACTATTTCAATGGATTACAGAATATGTTTGTAAATACAATACACCCTGTGGCATTTATTGTATATTTAACTGTTCTTCTTGTAATCCAGCCTTTTTTAGATCTACCCTTCCAGTTCTGCCACTGCTCCTTGTTCTATCTCCAGTGAACTCATCTATTTGTGCAATGGAAAATAAAACAACTGAAATCCGTGTGAAGTATGAGAATATACTAAGTCATGACATCAATGAGCTGGTAGGTAATAGATCTTGGGCTTTCAAAAAAATGTGAATTATTTGTAGATGATAGCAAATAATAATAAAAGCTCTAACCTTAACACATGATAAAAGACCAGTTTAAAATTAAACATTACCCTGGAACAGTGGCTTTATTTGAGGGGGGGTGTGACAATTTAGTCTCTTTAAAATCTCTGAAATCTGTGGATGCTGCCTATTTGCACGTACGACTACTGTAATACAGGTATTTGTGCCTGTGCATTACGTAGTTAGACACGTATCATTTGGCCATAAATAGTACAATATATTGCATTAAAAGGTACTCTTTTCTAAAGTAATTACGTGACTATTTCTGTTTGTATGTTTTTATCAAGAGAAGAAAACATTACATAACCTGTAATTTGTTATACTAATTGTAGACTTGTTGACTGAAGTTTTACGTTGTCCCTTGAACACAAATGCTTAGAGACATGAAATTCATATGATAATAAACTTTTCAAGATGGCAGCAGAGAAAAATTTAATATTCTCAGCTGTAAATCTCCTCCATTATGGCTTTATCTGCCAGGTTTATTACAGATTGACAAAATAGTATCATAACAATTTACTAATCCATACCCAAAACCTACCTTCCAACTATTCCTCAACAATTATTAACAATTAAATTCACCTATCAAGAACACTTTCATGGGCGGAAACACGATAGTTGGATTAGCAGAGGCATTTCCACAAAAATGGGCTTTTTTCTGTCAGGTTGTCCCTCACTGAGAATTCACTGTTCTGTTGCAGTCTTAAATTAAGGTCTGTTTGCATGAAATCCAATATTGTTTACAGTGCTTTTCCAAAGGTGAAATCAGAAGCTATAATAATTCTTCACACTTACAGTCCACCACCATTTTTCAGACCATTATGCCAGTGGTTTCCATCCTTCCTCTACCAAGACACATCAGCCCTCATCTAGAAACAAAATAACTTTAAGGTCAGGGCATGATCATTTTACATTCTGATCATGTTGTGTTTGTTGAGATTATGAAGAGAGAAAGGTACTTCTGTGTAGATAAGGTGACCTTACGCTGAACAAGGCACCAAAGTTGGAGAAAGTATTCATGGCCTTATTAGAGTAGACAACTATTCCCTTCAGGTTGTTGTCTTATTTCTGACAAAGATAGGTATCTCCTACAGAACAAAAATAAACCCTATTGGTGAGTTATAAGATAGCTGACCTATCAGAGGAAATAATGGGACAGAAATAAGAGCCTCTGGGAGGCAGATCCTGTGTCTTCCTGTGGTGGAGAGCCATGAGGTTCATCCCAGCTCTGCTCAGGCTGCAGGGTAAGGGAGACTGGGGGACAGTCCTGGGCTGGAGGTGGCAATGCTTTGCCACTGCCCAGTTGTAGGATGGAGCTTGATGCAGGCAGTACTCCATGATGCCATCAAGGATTTGAATGGAGCAGTGCCATTCTTCTAGATACATTTTGAAAGTATGTGTCTTTTTTTTAAATCTGTAATAAATATTATATAGGGTTTTTTTAAGAAATTGAGTTTTTTAGGAGACTGTAGGAGAACCAAAAATTATCCAAAAAGTAAGTAAGTAAGTTAATGACTGAATGTTCATGAAACTAATGGAAATGTACTGAACTCTGAAGCTTTTACTTCTTAGAACAGGCACATACAAGAAACTACTGTGCAAGTTTCTTCATTTTTCTGTCTTTATTTTTCCCAGTTTAGGAGGGATTGATTTGTCTTCTATGTAAAATCTGTGCTGTGTGGGTGATAGCAACTGCTCAGCAGGCACTTCCTGCAATTGCAGAGCCAAAGTCAATAGCTTTCAGTCCCTCATCCTGATGTTTCAAGCAGTTATGGAGATGATTAATGGGTTATATAGTAGATCTCTTTAAGGTAATTATTTTTCACTAATGCCTTTTCTGAGACCAGGATTTCCCTTAGGTTGGTTTAGTCACAGTCAGTAAACTGCCTTCAGAAGTGGTCACTGTACATTATACTAAAGGTGATCTGAGGAAGCCAGTGAGAATGGGTAAATCCCACAGCAGTTAGCAAATGAAGCTGTAGATACATAGGTTCCAATATGATTACTTATTTGGTTATTTATTTATTTGTGCAATGAATTATTTATGAATACATTTTGGTGCTGTGTGACTGCAGCAAAACTTTATTCTGTTGTGGTACAAGCAAAGACGTGCATTACCTTCCAAATGTTGTTGGTTTGGCTTTTTTTGTTTGGTTTTGTTGGGGTTTTTGTCAGTGCATATTTGACTTTGTAGGAAGTCTTGGTTTGGAAAACACTTCCTGGATGTAGTTCTATTCATCTTAGGTGAACTCCCAAAATATAGGGAATGTTGCATGAAAATCTACAGAAAAACATTAATAATTAAGTTGTCTCGTGTTCATACATGTGCCTAAGTGAGGAGATCTAACACAATATTGTCATGAACTGCCGTTTTTAAAGCATTTTTGGTTGCGCTGGGTTATCTGGAGATACAGGCTGAAGAAGAAAAAGCTTTTGTTGACAAGTGTGAAAGGAAAAGAAAAAATCCAACAGAGATTAAACCATTGCTAAAGATTTATAGTCAGGCAAAGGAGCAAGTGATATTGCTTAGGCCATATTCTGTTAGTACATATGCAAAGTGGGTGCTACAAGCTGTTTAGATCCTGGGTCATGTATTCGTTGAGAAAAACATTGACTAACATTGTTTTCAATGTATTCAATGTTAAAATTCAAATGTAAGATTTAAACATTGCTGTATGTTTCAAAAATGCCAAAGAACAAAGTAATTTGATAGAATACAAAGATTTAAATTGAACAGTTTTGTGTCCAGTTCTGGGCTTTCCCATAAGAGAGAAATACAGAACCTCTGGAGTGAGTCCAGCAAAGGGCCATGAACATGATGGATGGACTGGAGCATCTGTGTAAAAAAAGAAAGGCTGAGAGAGCTGGGACTGTTCAGCCTGAAGAGAAGGCTCAGGGAGATCTCAATGTGTATAATTACTAGAAGACAGGGCAAAGGGTATAGAGCTAGGCTCATTTCACTGGTGCCCAGTGACAGGACAAGGGGCAGTGGGCAAAAACAGAAACACAGAAGGTTCCCTCTGAACATCAGGAAATACTTGATTTTGTTGTGAGGGTGGCTGAGTACTGGCACAGGTTTCCAAGGTAGTCCACGTTCTTGGAGATACTCAAACCCCATGTGGATGTGGTCCCAGGCAACTGGCTCTAGGGACCCTGCCTGAGTAAAGGCATGGGACCAGATGAGCTCCTGAGTTCCCTTCCAGCCTTGACCATTTTGTGATTCTGTGTGATTATGTGAATACCTTTAGATAGTGTAGCTGGGCTGCGATTTAATTTTCCTGCTTGCCAAGGAGGAGCTCAGAATTGTACACTAACACTGTTATGCTGACTGAGGAGATGCTACAGAACAATTTACCGTTGACATCACTGGCTATTAGGCAGAAAATTTGTTCACTTGATTAAAAGTACTTCCATATCTAATCATATATGATATCTTACAGGTAAATATATCTGCAGAGAATCGTGACAGGTGCTGCAAGAATAAAACCCGTGAAAATATCAAAGTGTTTTTCTGCAATGATACTCAGGTAAAATTTAACTTCTCAGAATTTAGAGAATACAAAATCAAATTAACTCTTTGTACAGTCCAGTCCCTGAATAATATATTGTTATGGAGAATAATATCTTTTAATAGTCAAATCATAATATTCAGGGTTGTTTGTTTGTTTGTTTGTTGAATCTGTAATCACACAATTTGTCAAGAAAACTGGCATTTTTAAAATTAAAATATTAAGCAATTCCATATCCAAAGATTCTTCTGTATTTTTAATCAAAAATAGTAGAAAAAACATTATTTTGCCAATGGAATTAAACATTAAAATTTCCAAACCTCTGTTTTTATTTTTTCTACAGAAAATTGTATTAGTTAAGCTTCTCACTTCAGATCTGAAAGCTTTAAAATAATGGTTCGGGCAGATTTCAAATAGCAGAAAGCACAATTGTCAGCTGTTACTACAGATTTTATCATTACTTGATAGAAGGACTGATTCAAAAATCATTTGTTGTTTCCTAACTGCATCAATTGATTACATTATGGCTGTGATTTCTCCCTAACATCCTTGTACTATTATTATTACTACTACAAATTGCTACTTTAAATATTTTGAAGAGATGGCAGGTATGCCAGAGTAGTTATGTGTTTTATTGGAAAAGACTGGCACTATGAAAGCAAAAGAAACTAATGGTAATTGATGAGGGTTTTTTAAAAAAAAAACCAAACCAAACCAACATTGCAAAGAATTAGTGGTATACAGACTTTTCAGGACATATTTTTCTTGCTGTCTTTACAGGAAACAGAATCACTACAGAGCATGGCATGCAATATGCTCAGATTCTTTCATAAGCGAAGAATCAGCAAAGCCTTTAGATGGAAAGCAGCATTTGTCTCATGTGGGACCTTACAGGTTCTACAGTGCAAATGTGAAGGACATAAAAAAGAAAAGGTGAGTGGTACTGATGTTCTACAGTTTATTTTAACTTTTTGACTTACTGCTTAGAGCTATTCAACACAGACTATCACATCTACCTCTCAAAGGTACAACTATCATACACATGTTATATGCAAGGGGAAGTCTATAGTGAAGATGTTTACTCTGGTTCAGTACTGAAATAGCTGAGTTAAGTCTCCAGTAAAAGACAAAGACCAGACTTGTGCAAAGAAGGTGTCTAACTTATCCAGCGTATAAAATCATAATTGCTACTTTTCATTGTGGTTCTACCCTAAGAGTAATGTTAAATTGGTTTGCTTCAACAAACAATTAGGGAGAGTTACTCTCATTTCCATAAGCACTTTGGTCTCTGTTTTAACCACAATATCTCAAATGTGACAAGAACATTTAGGTATGAAAATAATTGGGTTTGTAGCCATTGGCAGAATCTGCTTTTTAATGTGTCACTCAAATGTAACACGATGATCTACAGGCTACGGTAGCAAAAGAAGAGTATTCTTTTAAGTGTGTCACAAAAGCATTAACCAACACCAAAAAGTCTCCACTTAGTCACCAAAGGATGCAATTGTTAAATAACTGGATTGAAGGATGCATTTAACTCATTCTTTTACCCTTTGAAATGCAGAGACCCTTATAATCTGGGAGCAGATTTTCAAAGTAATGTTGGTATCTGTAATTTGCTTAAGTCAACTGTGCTGAATCCAGTGTTTGCCTTACTTTAAAAGGTATCCCAGTCAAAGTCATCAGTGTGTCACCCTTGCAATTCCTGCCTAACTTCATGGATGCCTGTTTTTATTTAAAGACCAATCAAACTAATTTAGTAAAAAAATTATGAATAGCCATGGAATATGAACGACAGTAATTTTTTTCTGGTTGATATCCTGAACGCTAGGCCACAGCACCAGCCCCTGGAAAAAGTTTGTCTTGTTCCACCAGTCTCAACACATGCCACCAAAGTTTGGCTCACAATTTCATTGGCTGTATGTTCCCAGTTCTTCATATAACAGAGGATAAAATTAAAACCACTGATAGAGGACATACATGATCTCATCTGGACACACTGGTTTCAGCTGTCCTTATTTGCTGTGTGTTAAAGCCATGTTCTCCCAGTCCCATGGGCAGTGGCAGCAGGGCTGTGTTCAGAGGGAGAACATCAGGCTGTGTATGGCCACAGTTTGCTTTGTGAGCAGCACAGCTTTCTGGCTTACCATGTAGGGTACCTGCATTATTTATTGAGATGTAATGGTATGGGTTTGCTTTAAAAGATGTCTGTAGGAATAGAGTAAGAAGTCCTCAATTAACAATACAATCTATTCTTTTTCAGATTTGCCCACAGGTAAAAGTATTTGGTAAAGAAGATACAGAGACAGGTGAACAGTCCAGAAAGAAATGTAACCAAGAAGTTTGTGAACTGAAAGAAAATATATCTAGCCTTAGATCCTGCTGGAATAAATTTGAAAAAATGATTTCCAGGTGATTCCAGGTGAATCCTGCTCTTTTCTTTTGAAGTGGCATTACTTGGTATCTTTGCATTTTATATGCATTCTTCAAGTAACCTTGCTCGCTTATATAAACACTTTATGCCAGAAGTCTGATAGAAAGCTACTGCACCTTGTTCCTGGAGGTGGAATAAACAGAAACAGCTGAATCAAGCTGCTGAAGTCCAAGAAGTGGAAATAAAAGATGAGCAGGTGAAACAAAGAACTCTGCAGAAGGCTGTGTCCCACCTTTGTGCTCTGGAAACTACATTGAATATTCAGATTTTTCAAGTAACTTTATAATACCATCACATGAAAGCAATCTACTTATATGTCTACTGCAATTTATAAAACCACCTTAGAAGCTGCAGGTGAAGAAAACAGAATGGAAAAGTAGATGGTTTCTTTATATCCATGTAAAATGCATCAAGATCTGAAAGTAACAATCTATCAAAGCAGCAGCTAATCTTAGGTATGTTCTGCTGACATAGAAGTGTTTTCAGTGTAGGTCAAATGGGTCCGCTTACTGATTTGGATTTGGAAAAACAGGGAAGAAGATTTTTTGAAAACCTCAGCAAGGGTATGGATTTTTGAGAGATGTAGCATGCTTCTGCTGGCTGAAGTAGAGGCAAGACAGTGAGTCCTATGGAAGGCAAAAAAGGAGAGGCCTGAATGTAAGTTTGCCTACTCAACTAGCAGCACGAGCCATGTGTATTTGATTAACCCAGAGTTAGCTGCAGGAGGAGCTAGGATTTCTTAGCTTTGGATTGTGATTTCTTATATGCAATTTTATATAACGTGTTTTAAGGTGTTAGACAAACGTGACTTAAAATATGTGAATATTGTCAGAGAATAATATATTGGCATTTAACTAATAAAGTGTTCATATTTAATTTTGGATAAATATAAGTATTTTTATAGTTGTTTATAACTCTTTTGCAGTTTCTTACTTTGATATTATAACTCCTTTAGTAATAAAATATTTGTCTTCTACAGAATTGGGCTGTTCAATTTTTGACTGTCACTACTCCTTTTTTAGTATTTTCTCACAGCTAGTCGTTAAAAATACAGCTGGTAATGGAAGCTCCAGATGTTGGCTACTTCCCTTTTTAAAACACCTGTTCTTAGCTGCTTGTAGTCTGGCCAGTTTAGGCAAACATTTCCATACCAGCCACCTATCTTGGACTAAATACTTGGGAAAAGTTGTTTCCTGGTTCAGAGTAAACCAATATATATTATCTGTGCAAAAGAATCTCTTTGTAGAACTACTCTGAAAAAATTTTGGTATTCAGAACCAACACCTGAAAAAAACAGTGGGATATACTTCAAACTGTTCAGTTGACTGGAAACAGCACTAGCCTTACGTATTTGACTGGAATGATTGCTGTACGGAATCCATGAGGGAAGAGGTTAAGCACAACACAAACATGTCATGCTCCCCTGCAATAC
Organism: Sakesphorus luctuosus; assembly: GCA_013396695.1. Taxonomy (NCBI): domain Eukaryota; kingdom Metazoa; phylum Chordata; class Aves; order Passeriformes; family Thamnophilidae; genus Sakesphorus; species Sakesphorus luctuosus. Next base: position 1,240,171 of record VWZD01012268.1, read on the forward strand.
ACCCCTGTATTGGGTCTGACTGAGATGGAGTTCATTTTCCTACAGCAGCCCTCACAGTGCTGTGTTTTGCTTTGGTAGCTAGAAGGGTGTTGGTAACACACCAGTGTTTTGGTTACTGCTGAGCAGAGTTGGCACAGCATCAGCACTGTCTCTCAACATTCCTTCCCCACCCTCCAAGGGTGTGGAGGTGGGCAAGATCCTGGGAGGGGACACATCAGGCCAGCTGCCCCAAATTAGCCAAAGGGCTATTCTATACCATATGGCATCAGCTCAGATACAAAAGCTAAGGGAAGGAGGAGCAAGAAGGTGCATTCATTATTTATGAGGTTTGCCTTCTGGAGAAACCACTACGGATTCTGAAGCCCTGCTTCCTGGGAAGTGGCCAAACATCATTTGCCTGTGTACATGCAAACTTTTACTTTTGTTTTAGTAAATTGCTTTATCTCAACTCATCTTATTTTCTCTCTCCTGTCCGGCTGGTAAGGGGAGTAATAAAGCGGCTTGGTGGGCACCTGGGGTCTAGCCAAGGTCAACTCACGGAAACCCATCCCCCATCTGTTTATGGTGACAATGAGGCAGGAGGGATGACTTCGTCAAACTGTGATTGAGACTTTCATATTCTCTTTAGCTCTTCATGTAAGAGATTGCAACTTCAACTGCAAACACTTAAAAAAAAAAATCAACCGCAACCCATAAATCTTCTGTGCAATAGGGAAGGGAAATATTTCCCAGATCATACTGCAGATAAGTGAATGTAACCCCTATTGTAAGGACTTCTCTGGAAATGCCTTATTCTGAGACAACCCAGGGAACTGAGGATTCAATTAGTAACTGGGACTGAAGAACAGCTGGAATTTTTTTTTTTGATACTTAGGAACAGTTGAAAGCCAAGATTCATTTCCTGATAACCACTTGGCAGGAAAACAGCAATGTGAATTAAAACAAAACCATGCAGATGCAGCATTAGCTACTACAAAATCAACACTTAAGTTAGCTTAAATGACTTAAGCAGCAGCCCACAGCTCAAAATCTTGAGGCAAATAAAGCAGCTCCAGGACTATTGTGAGGGAAAGACTAAGGGTAGATTCAGAGCAGAAATTTAAACTAAGTGATTATGAAATTGTGGATTTTTGTCATTACTACTTCTCTTAATAAATATCATGCCTGTCTGATTTGTGTTGCCAAATTTCATGAGTCACCACTTACATGCCAACACTAACTGCTAAATGCAGTGAGTTGGGCTCTTTGATTTGTGCCTCACTATACTCATAGTAGAGAATTCCTTCCTAACATTTAATCTACATCTACCTCCCCCGTCTGTTTAGAACCATTCCCCTGTGTCCTGTCACTATAGGCCCTAATAAAAACTCCCTCTCCATCTTTTTTATAAATGTCCTTTAGGTACTGGAAGGCTGCAATAAGGTCTCCCCAAAGTCGCCTCTTCTCCAGGCTGAACAACCTAGGTCTGTCAGCGTATCTTCATAGGAGAGGTGTTCCAGCCCTCTGATCATCTTTGTGGCCCTTTGGACTCACTTCACACAGGTCCATGTGCTTTTTATGTTGTGGGCCCCAGAGCTGGATGCAGTGCTCCAGGTGGGATCTTATAAGGGCAGAGTCAAGGTTTGGGAAAACAACCTATATCAACGTGCAGGCCACACTTCTTTTGATGCAGCCCAGGGTCTGGTTGGCTTTCCGGACTGCAAGTGCACATTGCCAGCTCAAGTCCAGCTTTTCATCCACAAGAACTCCCAAGTTCTTCTCAGTAGGGCTGCTCTCAATGACTTCTCATGGTCTGTACTCATGTCTGGCATTGTCCTGATCCAGGTGCAGCACACTGCAATTGCTGAACCTCACTGGGCTCTTCTGGGCCCAATTCTCAAGTTTGTCCAGGTTTCCTTGGATGGCATCCCTTCCTTCTGTCGTGTCACGTGCACCACTCAGCTTGGTATCATCTGCAACTTGCTAAAGGTGCACTTGATCCCGCTGTCTGTGTCATTGACAAAGATATTAGAGAGCACCAGTCCCAAAACAAGAGTTCTGAGGGACACCACTTGCTATAGGCCTCCACCTGGACAGGGAGCACAACGCTTTAGCTGCATCCACCCGGATAACTACTTTTCCACTGACTAGTCCACACTTCAAATCCATTTCTCTCCAAGTAAACAAAAGCTCAGTAGGAACTTTCCCCTAAACAGAGTAATGAAAAGAGGAATTGGTTTCTATTAATCCATATTTAGCAAAAAAAAATAAAAATCAGGAATCCAAACCCTTATTGTAATTTCTGTTCACGTAAGTGAACTTATCAAGGAAAACACAAACTTTTACTTTTTTTCCTTCTTAATAATTTCATCAACAAAACACTGGTCTAACCTCATGAAGGAGAGCAAACCCAAATCAAGCTTAAGTTATATACTTATATACTATACCTTACAGTTTTATTATTAAAAAGAAAAAAAAAAGAAAAAATAATGGCATACTGTAGGTATCACAGTGATAGGCTCTACATAAACTAAACTCTAAATATGGTTGGGGAAACGACGAGAGACAGAGTCAACTTTATATAAGCAGATCAGACTAATTTAAGTATCTGGTATAGAGTAATATCAAGGTGAGTGAGAAATCCAAGTCTCATGAGTAAATTTAAAAATTGTATTCTTTGAAAATAACAATTAGGTTACTCACCTTCACCTACCAGCAGAAGACAGTGGATGGTCCTCACATCAGGTTTGGTGTACCTGAATAAGGCTAAAATGATATTCTCTACCTCTATGCTATGTTATTTAAGACAATTACACATTCCACTACAAAAATTTGTGCATCACAAAAAGTTTATTAGCATATTTGCTTTATTGTTAACATGTGGCAAATTAGCATTATGTGGTGATTTACATTTATTAAAACAGAACTGACACTTTAAAATAAACATAATATACCAAATCAAATGCAAACAAACCCAGGAATTCTGGCAAAAACACCCCAGTGGATGGTTGCAAACACAAATATTCAATGCTCTGAGGGGTAAGGCAAATGTAATAAATCCAATGCTGACAAAATTAATCACCTCAAACACATGAATGAACACATAATTTAAAAACATGGAACATCAATAAATAAACTTACAAAGATAAACATATTATGTGTCATATGAAGGATGAACACCAAAGAGTTAAAGCAATCATATAAAGTAGGTGTTGTAACAGTCATAGCATACTCAGCACTTTACAGATCCCACTTGAATCCATTCATGGCTCTGCCAGAAAGCCAAAGAGAAACAAAGAACTGTGGTAAACCATGCACTCCTATTTAGAACTTACGTTCAATATTCAGTTATATTAAACTGAATATTTGATTTGCTTTCTCAAATTTTAATGCTCAAATAGGGGAAATGTAATTTCCCTACTAATTATTTTTGTGAAGAACAAGTACTAATTAAGAGAAAGTCTGAAGAAGCTGTTTTCTGGCAAGATGAAGTAGAATGGGCCTAAATAGGATCCTCCAGAAATGTGCATTCTGGAATGATATTACACCAAAAAACCAAACTAAAACCAAAACAAAAAACAAACTAGTGTGCAAGAGTAATCTCTTATACTGTAAATACTAGAAAGAAAACATCAACCAAGTAACTACTGAGTACAGTTAACAGTCTTTTACTTAACACTTCTTCCAACAACACAATTAGGTCACTCAAACCTTACTCAGCAAGCTGATAAAAAAAGACCCCAAACAAACCAGCCAGCAACAAAATGATCACAAGCTGGCATAAGCTGTACTTCAAAGGCAATAAAACTATTTTCACCATAGTCACTAAAACCAATTTTACCAAAGATTAAAATTCTACCCTGTCATACAACCCATATAATTATTCATAGCTTAGTCAAACTGGATAGAATCAAAGTTGCAAAAAGTGCTCTTACAAAACACAAACTTATCAGCCAAGATTAAAAAACACTCATAACAGTTTTGTTCTTTGCACATATACAAAGTCAATGTGAAGGAAACAAGCACTTCTTGTGAGCTTTGCAATACATAGCCAATACCATTTAATTTTATATGCACACTAATTACATAGCCTATGTAAGTGTGCACTGACACACACCTTGTTTAGTAGCATTTAAACTACTGCAGTCATTCCTCCTTCCACTGATTTAGTAAGCACACCTTACGAAACTGCTCTTTGCACACACTCTCAGCTTCCATGGTGAATTCAATGCTAGTAATCTCTTGCAGATGATAGAGAACTTCCATGACACCTAAAGTGGGTCAGGTCTTAAAATACGATTCAGAGTTACCATCCTGAGAACCTGCAAGACACGTGTCAGTGCCTAAGCAGGCACTGCCCTGGCACTACAGCAGAGGCTCCGCACCAGAGCACCATGGAGAGCTCCCTCCACGATGCAACCCTCCTGGCTGGGGACCCTTGTGTGGAGCTTTCCCATTCGCTCCAGGGAGTTCAAAGACTCTTCAAATCTCTTTGGCGAATTTGAAAAATTCTGCCTAAATGTTCATTTCATAGTTACAACCGGAAATGGAGGTGAAGCACCTCCTCGTGCCCACTTCTCTGCAGTGGTGTCTAAGACCAACGGTATAATCATCCATATCAGCATATTTTAATTGCTGCATATTTGGGGATTCCAGTTCTGAAATAACCTTGAGTGTGAGCATCATGCATAACTAGAAACCTGTGTAAGATACATCATATTAAGGTTAGGCCTTATGCTGTTTTTACTGTTGAACCTAGTATTTTTCATAACTCCACTGCACTTTTGTAAGCATAGTTCCAATAATCCTGAACTTCTTTTTGGCACAGAGAGGTCCCTTGTATAAGAGATAATGACAAAAGTAGAATGAGAATGCAAACTCCCTCAGGCCAAACCTCAAAAACAGACGTTTCCTCATTTCTTTACATAGAATTTTACCTTTGACATTTTTTTTCTTCAGTGAATGGAAGAACCTTAGTACGCATATTAAGAAGATATAATGGCAGACAGTAAAATAAAGTCTGTCACAGGGTCACACATTGGTATAGAAATCATTAACACAATCACTACAATAAATTTCACTATAAATAGACAGTGCATAGTTCATGTTTTTTCCTCCCATGAAAACCAAGGCATAAAGGTGTGGGGAAGACTAGGGCAAGAGAGTTTGGACTTAGACTGCTAAAAAATTAAATTTGGGAACTTCTTGACATGCAATACACTAAAGATTCAAAATTCAGAGTCCAACTCCCTTAACATTTTATTTTTTCTTTAAATATAACAAATTTGTTTCCAACATTCAGTTCTGCAGGGGCATTATGAAAACAAATCTACTGTTTTCTACAAACATTCCATTAAGATGGAATTACAGTGATCTATGCTGATAGCTTGTGTAATGCAGGCTAGGGTAACATCAGTGACTTCAAACCCTACATCATTCAGCAACAAAACCAGCTGATAAAACAGAAACATGCTGGGGGTCTGACAGTCACAGTACCAAACTGCACTGTCAATAATATAACTTCATTGTCTGCTTATATTTACTGTAGATTCAAACACACATACATTATCCAATGTCACTATGAACAGTCAAATATGCTTCACAGACCTTCTTTGCAAGGCCAAATTAAATGATCAGTTTTAAAAATCTTTTTTCAATTCAGTTTAATCTCTTGTCTAGTCCTTGTGATAAACCACAGAAGTGGAAATGAAGCAAACAATGTGCTGCTCCTTGAGTAATTAACTAAATCCTGAACTAAAAGCAAAGAATTACACAAACAGCTCAGAACACAGAAAATACGCTAACTGTATGGGGGATTCATTTGAAACTAGGAAATCTGCCACCAACAATTCAAAGGAGAAGCAGTAAGTATGATTTTTTCCTACAGTCACATTAATCTTGGAAAAGGTAAAAGGCATTTAGTGCTGTACTAAACATTCCCTTTGTAAAAAGCATTTTCAATAAATTGCAAAACGCATTTTCCAGTGGAAACAATTGAAAATTTATCAAGTCAAAGTCTATTCACTAACTGATCAAATCTGTTCTGGACTGGCATCTTTGCTGACAGACTCTCAGCTTCCAATAGTTCAGCCTGCAGATCTCCATGGCCCAAGTCCAGGGAAAATTTTCTAAAGCAGGCTTATCTACACAAATGAATGCAAAATTCCAGTTCTTCCAAGTCCAGATATGAATGTGCCGTAATAGAGATCCTAGAATCTAAACTACTTTGAAAATAAATTGCTTTGTCAGTTCTAACTATCATTATTCCACCATGCTCAACAGCCAGCTTACGCCAATTATAGTAACACTACACAGAATGAAGGAAAATGTCTAAAAATGATTTTGTACAAAAAGCTTAAGACAATCATTGAACTCAAACATCAATAGTCTGTGGCCTACAATGTGACTACATCGAGACTCTTAAGTCTCTCATCCTCCAAGACTGGTATCTGCATTGAAGACGCTCTTCTTCAATACTTTCCTCCAAACTGGCCCCATTGGTAATAATCAGTTTTTGAGAATGCAAACAATGACCATAATCCTATCGCAGAACATCACATTATACTTTGCATAAACTATAAAGAAATTACAGGAATTGATGTTAATGGTGTTTGTGAGCTGACAAAAAGGGCATATTTACTGTGGTAAAGGCACAGTTGAATTGTTTCAGATTGTTCTTTAATGCATAATGAAGATGGTCTGAGTACTTCAAAGCAAAACTTCACAAAACAAATTAATACATTAAGATACAAGTTAAGTGATTTGGCTTATGAATGGTTTTAGTATCCTGTGTAATTAGTAAAAAAGTCCACAACTTCCAGGGTCTGACCCTTCTTCCCAAAGAATTAACCTGAAGTCTGTTACCAACTTTAAGAGGCTGCTGTTCAGAGCCCAAGAATAAAAAAAATTGCAAGAAAAAAACATATCGGGTACTGACATATAAATCTATGCACTCATATGTAAGCTGTGCTATTATCACGCGAGTAAGAACAGAAAAGGGTCACTACTTACATCAAGTTTACTACTCTAATATACATTTGTACGGAACTATTTTTTTTTGGTATTGGATACATCAAGAAGGCTGTTTTCAAAACAATAGTTTAACATTCAGGTAGTACAAGCATATATTTCATCTTTTCTACAGGAAAGGAGGGAAGAGAAAAAAAATGAGCAGGACCTTTGGAAACAAGACAAAGCACAACACTTAAAGATATGCTAGTCATGGTGAAGCACAGGAGGACCAAGACAAGTATTTCTGAACATAAAGAACTCATTAAAATGAAGATATCATATTTGTCCTTATAAATAGATAAAAATATTAACACGTTCTTGAAAAACCAAATGTGGAAAGTCACAAAAAGAAAATCTTGTCTTTCTTTTTACATGCAAAGAAAATTCTCAGGTAGTATTTTCATTTTCATTCTTTAAAAAGTCCTAAGGAGTAACTATAAAGTCCAATTAGGATATTACTGTTAAAAGAGTTTAAAGATCCAGACATTTTACACTTTTAACTAGGAATTTTTAAGGAGTTGCTTATGTTGTTTTCACTTAGAACACAGCATCTCAGTTACTGTCACACATGAAGGAAATGCCTCCCCAGAGAAACCTTTGAAGCCCAAGTTCTTCATGGCTAGTTCCCTATGGGTATTACCCTACTATGTGATTTTAAAAAATCCTTTGCCTAGTAGGATTTACAAAAAAAACTGAACCAAAAAACAAACCAAACCAAAAAACATTGAACCACTTTCTGCTACTTAGATTGCTTAACACATTTTTACCTTAATTTTGAATATTTTCAAGAGAGAGTAAAGAGTATTTCCTTGAATGGCACAGTTTTAGGTAGTTACTAATTTTATATACAGTATATATATTTGTTTATAAATAACTGTGTAACCAGAAGATTGCACTCAGAAAATTGCAAAATGATGTTCAGACATGTTTGCAGCTAGTCTAACTGGATAGAGTGTTTTAGCTTTCCATGCAACAGTACATAGCAGATGTTTCTGATTTCTCATTTTCTTTTTGCTTTTAAGAATATGTTCACACAACCATTCTTCGAATTCCACACTCACAGCAAAACTTTGCCCATTCCACTGGATACTTTGTTCCACATTCATGGCAGAACTTTGGTAACTGTGCCGGTGAAATTCCTTCGCTGCTTTTTGAACTTCCTCCATTGATTGAATATGCACAATCTCCACTGTCACACCCAATTTTACCATCAGACCTGAAAATTCCCAGATAAAAAACATCCTCTGTAAGTCAGTTCAGTATAACTTGATGTAAAATTATTCTAGTCCCTGCAGTGAATTACAGTTACTGGTACTGTAATTTTCATGCTTACACATACTATTTACAGTGGTATATCTCTCGTAACTCTACCCAGGCTACCCTATGGATCTCCAGATACGCACTTTCCCTGCAACAAAATGAAAAATGCCAAAGTTCTAGGATCAAATATTTCATTCACTAGTTAGATTAACTGGAGTGTTTGAAAACTTAAAACTTAGCTTCTCAAAAACTGGAAAGGCTAAATCAGTAATACAATTCTCATACTACCCTTTAAAAGGGCAGGCAAAAGACAATGTCTGTGCTTAGCATGAAGATTTCATTTGATTTCTAAACAGCTCCTAATAGGTTTTTGACATTTCTAACATGGTCTTCTGTGCTCATATAAGACAACTGATGACAAAGGCATGCTGTGAGATGATAAATATGCACAATATACTGAGTATCTTAAACATGCCAAATAATATTGACCATGAGTTATCTATTAGCTGCACAGAAGAATATTTTTATCAACTCCTTTTGTAATAAGTAATCTCCTTTAATGAAGGTTCAATTGATAACAAAACTGGCAAAGTTAAAAGCTACCTTAAGTAAGAGTCTGAATTGCTAGTTTTTCTTTTGTTTGTTAAAGCACCCGTGCTCATGGTTCTTGCCACACTAGGAGGGGTTGATGTCCGGGCTTTTGTTGTGCCTCTAAAAGAGAATAAATACCTGGTGATTTATATACACACAGAGAAATACATATAAGAATATGCATTTACAAATAAAACTATATACATACATATATATAAAAGTTAACAATCTGCATATTAATTAATTGCATGAAAAGCAACTCATTTCCTACCAAGAGCAGACAGAAGAGCTTTGGCATGAACTTGCATAGCTTGAACTGGTATGACTTGAATCTTACAATGACAAGCTAAACAGAACAGCAAGTCTCTTCCTATTTATGTGTTTCACTTGCTAACACACCCCAATACAGGTAGACCCTGCAGTATTGGTTGTTTACATTAGGACTGGTAAGGCTTTCAGAGAAATAGAGACTGCAGATCTGTAGAAAGGATACCATATTCTCAATACTTTGTGACCAATTTGCAGTGAGTCACAATACTTTTTTCTTCATAGCCACAGACTTTATTTAGGATGCATGCTTCTTAGGTAATGCCGTAGGTCCTCTTTCTTCAAAGCATAATATAAAGAAAAGGAGGAGAGGAAAAAAGTGTGGCATTAGCTGGGCATTAGGGCCTTATTTTTAATAGCCTGTCACAGTGTTCTTAAAGTTGGCTTTAACAGTATGACCACATAGCTGTGAAAGCTGCTTTCATCAAGACTTATGAGTTCTATGGGAAGCCAGTATACAACGAACAGCACACCCAAAACACAGGGAACATCTCACTATGTGCTGTGATGAGTAGAGAAACATCAACATTCCCTGAAAAAATCTGAGTAGCAGTATGAAAAATAAATAGGAAAGGACATTGTTTTAGCACTAGTGACCAAGGACAGAAGTTTGCATCATTGCTAATAAGAATTAGCATTCACTGGAATCTCTTCTTTGGCAAGTCCTCAGTTACTATGACATCTTATGCATGACCCACCAAGTTTTTCCATTCTCATTCTTGAGCAACAACCCATAAATGAAATTTAAGTGTGACTGGCTCACAGACATTAAAAAATTAAAACAAGACTCTTAAAAAAAATACTCACCAACTACCCATTCTACAACAAAACCCCCAAAGTGATTTTTTTCCTTCCCTTCAGATGAACCTAACTACTTCTTTCAGAATTATAAACAACCTGTTCTTGGTTTGGTTTTCAAACCATATATAAGGAAATTAGTTAAACTCCTGTAACTTCAAGTGCAACGCTGACACAACTCAGGAACATGTAATAACTCCTGAATTACAGACATGTTGCACAAAATATTTCTTCCATCATTTCAGGAACATAGGATAAAGATGGCTTTCCAGCTCCTTCCATCTCTTAAACCAGTGGTGAAGAGATCGAATGATTAAGCACAAAAGTGCGGAAATCAAAACTAAATTTAAGATTATATCTGACTAAAATATTCAAGTTTAACAAGAATGGCTTCTACATGCAACAAGTAGAGTTGAATGATCAAAGATTCTGGCTTGCTGGGCAGAACACTAACCTTGTCCATTAGTTTTCCTGTCTGCCCTCTTATTTAACAAGGAAATTCAAAAGATGGATTTACTTGAAAAAAATACTGTGCAGATGAAAAGCACTGTATCAATTATATCAGAATTAAAACTTAATAAAAGTTATGTCAGTCTTTCAGAAGTTACAGAATTCCAGGATGAAAGTCATAAATGTAACTTAATTACGCTGCTACAACTATGCACAACACTACAGATGGTAAATAGTCTTTGTTATTTGCCCCATCTCATTTTACAATGAACAGAGACCTTTGCTTACAACTGAAAAAGTTTCAATATTGCCCAATATTGGACCATTACTTTACCTGATATGGAAGCTAGAAAAGCATGTAAAGAAAAAAAATCAGCTCTACACACAGAAACAGTATTTTCATCAGGGATGGACAGATAATGATAAAAATAATAGAACTGTGTCTCAATCCCTGTTTAGACAGTTCCAAGGAGCTTAAAGCAAACTTTTCAAAAATATTGCTGGTTCAGTTTTCTCTGGATTTTCACCTTGAGAGCAACATAGTCCTTTTTCAAGACTAACACCAAAAATTTCTAAAGTCTTTTCAGGGTGTGCTTTCAATCAGTTTTGAACCTAATGTTAGGAGTCCTAGATATTTGAAATAAATTAACATGAAAAACAGTCCACTATTCTTTCCTGTATTTCAACTGTCCAGTTTTCAAGGTATGTACCATACACCTTCATCCCACTAGGTATTCTGAAAATTCACCTGATGCTTTAATACTCGGTGTTCACTAAAGAAATTTCTGAGAAATCAGTGTCTTAAAAACATTATTTGTATTGTGTCTAGTACAGCATTCACTGACTTAACAGGGGAGGCGTGGAAATTAAAATACTGAAAACCCACATTCAAAGTGCATTGTCCACCCTGTCTATTGAGGGAGGCAAAAGTGCCATGAACAGATAAAAGATCATTTATTAGGGTTAAACAAGACATCTTCACTCCAAAATATTTAAATATAGCTTTCTGTATAATTTTTGCAGTCTTTTTCAACTATTTTTCTAAATATAAAGAAAAAAACCTGAATACATTTTCAGACTAGAAACTTTAATATGAGTCTTGTAATCAACTGCAATGAATATCATTAACTGCAACGAACTGCAACCTCTCCGGCTTGAACAGGAAGCTTGGACTAGATGATCCACTGTGGTCCCTTCCAACCTTACCCACTCTGTGATTCTGTGATTTCTGATATTTTTGATGAGTAAATAAACAAGAGTGTCAGGCTGCCACTGCCTACAACTTTATTCAGCCCAAATCTAGACACATAATTACCATCAGGTTTCATGTATATTTGGTGACAAACCTTGAAATTGTATCTATCCTTAAGTAGCAACCTGATCTCTAGAGACAAATGTCTTCCAAGAAAGTCAGGTATTCCTAATTATTTCAACTTTTGCCACCACAGCTTGGTTTCTTCTGATCTGTCCCATCTCTGCCTTATATACTTCTTCACTTCTGTTTGGTTGGATTTTCTGTTTTGATTTTGAAAAGCTATATAAATCCCTACTAAGTTACATCACATGAAGTATTAATAGAGCCTGACAGCAGAGGAGGTTGTGTACCAATGCCACCTGGAACTCTTAAAATCTGGACATACCATTGAAGACATTTATTACTCACTCTCAATTTTAAAACAAGTAAGATTGAAGATGACTTCCCTTCCTAAGGCAGTTGATGTTGTTCATTGCGTTGAATTACCAGTGCTTGCAAAAATCAAAAACTCAAAGAAATTTGTAAAATAACCTTGTCTTTTCTGTGCCTGCATTCACGATTTGGTTGAATGCTATCACAAAATACTAATATATAAAGCTTGCTTCCTAGACAAGGTGTTTTCAGATATTCTTGACAGCTGTCATTGTAACACCCACAACAGCTCACAGTACTGTGCAAAGTCATAAATAACTTTCTGATGACTAATGGCATGCATTCCAAAGTCCGGGAACCTTTGCCATGAACTGTAACCATACACACTGCTATGTTAAGCTTAAGAATGGCTATAACTATAACTGTGTGTTGTTGTAACACAACATAATGAATAATCTCCCGCAAGGAAGGCAGATTTAATTCATCAGCTTGATGGATATTTGAGCAAGAACAACAGGGGCGTTATTAAGATCAGGGTAAGTGCCTACACTCTTAAAGAAATTTTCTCAAGAAGAAAAATCAAATCACTGCTTTATGGATTGGGGATATTGTAAGCAATTCTAGTAACTCATTAAGCCAATTTTTCAACATCTTAATGTACTGCAAAATTAAAACCTGACTGGATTTTTTTAATTCTAACCAAATACACAAAAGAACAAATAAATAAAGAAAATTCTGTTTGTCTAAAAAGAGCTCCCACTTCTTTCAATGCTTTTTGCTTCTTCATATAGAAATCCAAGCTCAAATGTTCTGTCCCTGTCTTAAAGATTTTAGAGCTTTAATTACAGCAATAAGAGATTCAGAAACATTTCTACTATTTAAAGCATAACATTCCATATATGTGCCACATAATTCATTACTAAAATTTCTCTTTTGCAATATGTTCTAAGGTGTAGTTTAAGAAAAACCAGCCCATTTGAATTTGGCATCTTGCAAATTATATCAAAGCCTTAATTACAATACAGTATCTATTTCCTTTTTTAAAGATCAAAATTACTGGAATATCCCTCCTTCCAAACTTAGATCTTATAAAGACTTCTGAATATTCAGAAATCTTTACATGAGATAAATTGGACTTAAAATCCTTTCATTATAAAGTCTCCCTTCCTCATGTTTGTGGATCATCACAGCTACCTTACAGATGTAGGAGACATAAACATTTGACCTTAAGGCAATAAAATTACTAACAGTATAGTTATCAGGCTTAAATGCTTAGGTTTACATCATGCAAACCAGTTTTATCTCAGATTTAGAAAGACAGCAGCTCATTACTCTTAGTCCAAACCAGTGACAGAAGACATTAAATCTGAGGAAATTCTTCATCTTTCCTGCCCAACTATGAAGCTGCTTACCTTGCGCTGACACTAATTATATCATCTACTCTTCTCCCACAGCATTTATATTGAAGATATACTGGGCACACTTGTCTGCTTAAAAAGAACATTTCTGCAAAATAGATAAACCA
>VWZD01012268.1:1263223-1277218 GCA_013396695.1 Sakesphorus luctuosus
CAGTAACTTTACATTTATTTATTTAACATATATTTGGCTATGGTCAGAACACCCAAACATTAACTTACACCTTAGGAGAGAAAAATTCACGAAAAAAGAACTATAGTATCTATGTAGCCAAATCATGATTGCTCCAAATTAAAAAAAATTTAAAAAAAATTAAAAAAGATAAAGTTAAAAAGCAAAATAGATGAATAAAGCAGCTACGAAAGCCCCTCATTTCTGGCTGGTCCACAGCTCAGTTCCTATAGAAAACTTTGAAAGCCCACAAAACCAAAACACATCAGACTGTAGATGTTGAATGTATATACTGTTTTTAAGAATCAGGAATTGTATCTTCATCGTTTTGAAAACCACACAGTACCAGTCAGACACCTGGCTATCTCCAAGTACCACTCACACTGTCCAGAAGAACTTCTAGGATTCACTGTTACCTTTATAAAATAAAAACAAATAAAAATAAGAGGGCAGTACACATATACAGTCAAGTTTAAGGTGACTTAAGGTCTTTCTTAGTATCATGAAGCTATTCTGCACTTCTTTGGAAAAAGCATAAAAGGACATTAAAGAAGCAGTAATTCTGCTTATCGGTGCACTCAGAGCGCTCCACTAAGTAGGAAATAGGAACACAATACTCCTTCCATTAGAAGGAAAGACTAGCTGCTTGTTAGAAACAGGCATGCAAAAGACAGAGCTGAATAGGAGAGGATGGATACACTCCATGATACCATGCATAATTTTCCCTCTCTTCTACATGAAAAATGGAAAAGGAGCAATGGTAGCTGCCCCTGCTCTATTTGTAAGAAGAGAATGCACTATCATTTTTGTGCATTTCCTTTTCATTCCTGGTTTCCTTCTCCTAAGTCTTACCCACTGCAGCAGGATGAAGCCAGGAGACCAAAACCAGTAAAACTAAGCTTGGAAAAAGTAAAAAAAATTGAAGGACGAGAAACAGAGATACATTATCTTCCCTCTACCTCCTATCAGTTCTTAAGAAGGCTGAACAAAGTTATGTCCTTCACTTCAAACTCACTTGCAGCCTTCAGAACCAAGGGAGCAACATTTTAGTAGCTTGTCCAAGCTAGATTTAGTTCTGGGATTTTCTGCCTGTAATTTGGGACCTATATAACTAGATTATTAATGATTCCTACCATGACCAAGACATATGATTCTTATCCACAGCATCAGCTGTTAGCTTTACTTTAAGATGGATATAGCTTTTCAATGTCCTGTGCATAAAATGCTGAACAATACAACTTACAAATAACCTGTTATAGTGAATGCAAAATTACGATCCTAATACTGGACTCACACATTTCCTGTAGACAAATAAGGCAGGGAACACTTTACATCCTCACTTGACCACAGACAAGCAGAAGCAAAGACAAGTCTTTTTCCATTTTTCTTAATCTTTCTGAAAATAGTCATTGAGCTGATCAAATGTTTGAGTTCTTACGACAAGAAGAAATATACTCTCCAACCTATTATCACATCCCAGAAGCTACATGAAAAGTGTATTTCCTTCTCACTCACATCAGACTGCTTCAACACTTTACCCAACACTCTGCGCTGGTTCTGAAGGCACCCAAGGACTGTCACTCCCTTGATAACACAAATTCCACACATCTCGTATACTCAAAACACAAGTACTCCCAGCACCAAAATAAGGAAGGATCATATGCACATTAAGGCACACACTGCATACATGAAATTAAATGTGAATTCAGGAAGAAATGAGAGAGACTACATATGAAGAACATAGTCAATGAGTGTTCCCACAAGGTAAATACATTGTGGGTGTCAGCAAATTAAAAAGGTAGTTTGCTATTTCTGAGCTGTTCTACTGTTGTGGACAGAAATAAGGTATTGAAACCATTTGTCCAGCCTGTGGTGTACAAGATGGTAGGAAGCTGGAAGCTGGCCACAACCTCCTTCTGACACACTAAAAACAAAGTCATGGGCTTTGAAAGCTACACAGGATGCAAGCCAGCCAGACTCGAAGTCACAAACCAGCATCTGCACAGGGATAACAAGGTAAGCCATCTTCAAGAACTTGTGAATGTTGTATTCCAACAAATTCCTTTCCAATTCAATTTTTTACAAATTAAGTTAAAAAAAAAATCTCTAAGGAACGTGACTGTTTCACATACCAGGGTCATATGATGGCGGAGGTGGTGGAGGGAGTTTCCCACCGTCTTTAAGATTAAGTCCTTTGGCTGCTCGTATAGTTGCTATAAATTCTTCATGCTTTCGTCGCCAGTTGGAAGGTTTTTTGGGTGGTTCTGGCTAAGAAGCAAAAAAGAAAGCTTTATATGTTGAAGTTTTACTTCAAGCTAAGTGTGTGCCTTATTTTAGTACACAACATTACAGTTACACTTCTTCCAGATCCCAGCTGATCTAATTACCAAGAATTTCCAGAAGAAATAAGCCTTATAATGCATATATAGTTTGTGCAAAACATTCATATTCAGAGTAAATTATAACATACTCGTGGCTTAAGAGGTTTTACTGTGGGAATGTCAGTTCCTTCTGCTCTCTGTCGGCTGGAATCGAATGTCTTCCTTTTCTTGGCAGAAGTTTTTTGGCAAATAGGTCCATGCTTTTTCTACAAGCAGTAGCAAAATAAAAGGAGAATACAGAACTTAGTTTTGAAAACAGAATTTATTAACATGTTATTTCCCTCTCTTTCGATACAACAATCTGCAAAAAAGGCCCAACTCTTGATGAATGAGCTCAGACTGTTTTCATTTAAACATTTATGTCAGCTATAACCTCTTAAAACAGTACTACAAGAAATCATGAATGCTTATACATGGTCACAAAAACATGGGCAACACTGAAGAAGAAAAGTAGGAGGCATCTACATTTGCTCCTCACACAAAAAAATTGATGAGCCTTTGCACTGAGTGGCAAGACAAATAAGAGGTGCCTGAAATTAATATTCACATTTAAGAACAGACTGAGTTGTATTAACAATGGAGAACAGAGTATTTTGAAGACAGAACACTTCATTTGCCAGCTGAGACTGTAAGCTAGGAATTGCAGAGACAAAGATTCTGTACTCCTAGAGAAGATGCTTTTAGAAGCATGTATTCAGAAAGTGACAGTATCTTAAAATAAAATTAACCTCCCTCTAAGGAGCTTCCAAACTGAGACAACTAGAATCAATAACTATTTCAGGGAAAATACTCAAAAACAAAATCCCACCAAAACAAAGCACCTCAGTCTACTTTATTTAGCTATAGTGACCACTGTTTAACTCTCATATCTTACAAAATCTAAAAGCCAACAGTGCTAAAACTGTAATGAACTTACCAGTGCTGCTGGAAAGAAAGTCCTTCCACAAATCCTACACGGCAACAGATCTCCAGTCTGCACTGCAACCTCACCTTAAAGAAACAACACACTTCTGTAAGAAAATTTGTTTAAATTAATGATAAACAATTCTTTCAAAAATGTTAACCTCATATACACTTAGCAATAATAACAGCTGCTACCGTAAATACACATCCTTTCACCTGTGCAGAGACTATGCAGATGAGAAAAGCAAAGAAGATCTAGAAATCTTTAGGTACTTTTGGAAGCTGTCAGGCCCTAAGTAGCACGTCACCAGCAATTCTGATAATTTACAATATGTAACTCCACACCTTTAAAACAATGCATACATGTAAACATGCAAATGACATTTTCACCCTAAGTACCAATGACAGCTCAAACACACACCAATAAGAATGTTGTATTAACAAATATTTTAGTATCAAATAGAAGATTCATCCCATCACTTATTTTTCTCTACTAAATTAAACTATTCCACTTTCCCTTGTAACGAAACAGTCTTTAATTGTATCTTTACTATATTTTTTATTCAGATCACTGATGGTTTACAAAAGCAGTTCTGATGTTGCTATTCAAGCAATGTAAATGCCATACTTGACAGATCCACAGAACCAGACGAAAGACCAACAAAAGTATCCAAGCTTATGAAAGCAAAGATATTCGTATAAATATAACATGTATTATGCAATAGAGTTGTAGCAGAGATGAAAAACTCCAGAGTTTCCCCATAAAAGTCATTTATTACATCTACTACTGTACCAGAGGAATACAGGAATATTTTTATATCATGTACACATCAAGAAAGATGCAGCAAGTTTAGACTGAGGCTTACGAGCTGCCTTCTCTGTACTCAATCTGACCATTACAGACAACACAAGTGCTCCACATTAAAATAAAAACACTTTGAATTGACTGTTGGCTTAAACAAACAAACATATCAACATAGCAATGTTCAATGATTTGATCAGCTTTTGTTCCCAGTTTCTTAATGGAAAACTATTTTCCATCCAAGCATATACACTTCTTAATTAAGTGTATGACCAGTCCTAAAAAAATCACAGAATCATAGAATCCCAGACTATTCTGAGTTGGAAGGGACCCACAGGATCATCGAGTCCAACTCTTAAACCAATGGCCCACACAGGGGATTGAACCCAAATGAATAATTTAATTAAATACTTCATATCAAATGAACAGATTCTGGGAGCCATGGTTCCCACTGAAAATCTTCTTTTCCCCAAAAGATTAAAATTGAGTGAGATTTCTAGTACCAGTATGTAACTATTGTCTATTTCTGTCTTTTTCAATTACTTAAAGCATATAATGTAGTTATTATATGTGCATTATTTGCACAAATACATGACAGAACACAATGCATTTTAAGAATCATAAATCAGTTTGAAACATTTATGTTCATACTTTTAATTAATTTATATGCCTTTTCCAAGTAGACATGAATAGGCCCATCCTTGTCACAGCATATCAGGACTGAACTGACAGTAACCAAGTTTTACAACTGAAAGTCATAGTTAACCTTCTTTTAGTACCATATAAATCTCTGTGTGTTTAGATGCATGCAAGTAGGGAGAAGTAAGAAAAATATAAAACATGCAGATAAATCTTGGGTTTTTCTGTTCTTGCATTTGAACTATACCTGAATGTTATCAAGATTTACCAGGAGCTTATTTTTTAACTGTATTTTTTCAATCTCTGTTTTAAACAACCATATCTGAAAATTTTTCCAGAGGTCTGTTTTCTTAAATTCACAAGACCAAGCATACTCCTAATCACAAGTATTAATATGCACACTGGTAATACATAGCTTAGATGGCTGAAACCTGCCCTCACCACTGACAGCAAGGTTTTAAGCTCTTGACAATTATTCCACTCAAAAATACATGGTATGCACAGATTTGTTTGTTTGCTTCATGACTTCATTCTTTACTGTTCTCAGCACTCTTAGTAATGATAACCTACATCACTGCAAACTCACTGCTGCTAAATAGTTTAGCTTACTTTTATGCCATCATTCTAATACGATCCTCAGCTTTGCTGGAACAATTGAGAATTCCATGAAATGCCTAAGTGATACTGTTTGCAGAAATTAGCTCAAATAAATTAGAACTAGTGATCTTAAAATCAGGTATATAATCTAAAATGGATGATTGGATTGAGAGAAGAATTCTTTCAAATATCTGCCTTGGTTAAAGAAGAAAAGCTGTATTTTCCACCATTTTCTTCTCTGTTCACTGAACTCTGGAATTCGAGCTTGTGTTTATTCACCATTAAAAGAAGTAGCCTTGATAGCTGCTCACCTGATTGAGCATTATTTACACAGGACATACCAATGCATAACGAATGCCAATTACCATTTAGTGCAGCTACAGTTACAGACCTGGATTTCTTTACAGCATTCCTACCCTCCTTTGTTGCTGGCAAGTAATCACACTTGCCTAGAGCTACTTCTACTGCCAACACCTCCCCTGTAACACAAATCACTGACCCAAGAGGAATTCTTTAAAAAAAAATGAATGTTCCTGAAGTTTTGCTGAAAATGGAAAGCCCTGTGTCCTTTGTATTTGTATAATTATCCCTTCAGCTGCTTAATCATTCCTTTGTGACTTTCCCCACCTTTAAAATAAAAAAATTAAAAAAATCCTCAACAAACCAAAACCACAAAACCTTAACATCTCTCTAGGAGCCAATGAGCCTTCCCTTACAGAAGGGTTAGCAACGTCATCAACATGAAATCTGAGAATTTAAAAATAAAATGTAGGAATATAATTCTAAAAGATGCAAAAGAGTTAGTTTTGGCTTTGTTTTGTTTTGGTTTTTTTGTTTTGTTTTGTTTTTAAAAAAGCATTCATGCATGATATTGAATGCTTTTTTTCCCTGGAAAAATAGTTAAAAGAAATGGTTGTTAAATTGGGATGTACTGGGAGGGAGATTAAAAAAACACAAGGCATAGTCAAATCAAGAAACAGAGGAACAATCTGCTTGACAAACTGGCCTGATAATAGAAATTGGTAGTAAGATATTGTCATGACAATTTTATTCATTTTTTAAGTCTAGCAACAATGTAGGAATTTTTTAAAAATCACTTTGGTTATACACACAGAAGACCCAAGATCCAGCAGCTATACTTCTTTTCCTTTTTTACCAATTTTAATACCACTAATCACCAGTAGTTTAGATGTCTGTATTAAACATGAGTGAATATAGTTAACCTGGAAAAGGGCTGACACAAATATTACTGTTTATGTAATCTAAACACACCTAGGGAAAAGATGAATATGTTCAACACTGTTATGTGAATACTACAGAAGTAGTATTTCAGTTGAAGTGATGCCAAAACTATGACATAAAGCTTTACATATTATTCTCCTACTGTTTGCCTGAGACCAGGTCTCAAATAAAAATACTGAGTTCAATGTAGTAAGATGCTGATATCTGAATTAAACAACTTCATTGGCAGTTTTATTAGCAATAATCTCATCACGTGTGTTTCTAAACTGTCCCTGTCAGAGCTCCTCCTCCTCCAGCTACTTCCAGTTTTCTTCTACCTATGCATATGTTATTGCACACATTCCTCTGAATATGGTTACAGTCTAGTTGCCCACACTTTCCAATCTTAGGGTTTAGCTAAGAGTTCAGTAAAGTGTGGGTGGACCACTAAGTCTGACAGCAGAGCTGTGCAGTCAGTCTCCAGATTACCACAGTGCTTTCAGTATTACAGATGAGTTTAGATTTTCTTGGAAGCAAGATTTCCAGGAAACAACTCTTTTCCTTTCTCTCCTCTCATGTTCAAATACCCCAACTGATTTATTGCAGAAAGTGCAAGACGCCAGTCCTGAGATTTACCTCAGTACACTGCTTGGACCCATCAATACATACAAGTTTGATCTGATACAGTGACAGGCATAACATTAGTTCCCCTTGTCATGTTTACAGATAAAGCAGGTGTGCAAACAGACTTCAAATCTATTCAGCAGAAGTCTTCAGTATTGCACAGTTTTCTCTTTGGGAAAGCTTTCTATAGGCAAGAATGTGTGTGCACTTAAAGTGCAGAATGCTTCAAACAAACAAGGCTGCACTTAGTATTTTGTCATGTTGTAAAATCCACCTGACTGCTCTTCAAAAACCTCCTATTTTTTCTGCAGCAGTGACAGTACTAAACTTCTTGGGCTAAACAACTGTGACGATCAGAACCATAAAGTCTCACTGAATTCAAACTTGCAGAAACACTCTGGTACAATTCCCAGCCTTGAGACTGGGCACTTACTTGAAACCAGCAAGTAAACTACAAGTGTTGAAAGTTATCACTTGAAGAGTACTTGCCAAATTCTTCTGCAAAAATGTTTTTATTTTTTTTTAACATAACTCCCCTCTCATCTCCAAAAGCCAGGTATTTTCCACTTAAGAGTTCCATATAGTTAAGGTAGGATAAAAAATGCAGTGCATTCCTCAAGTTAGTTAGAATCAGTATTAACAAGTCACAGCATCTGGCTCTCTGGGTGAGGACTGTCAGTCCAGCATATGCCCACCAATCAGTAATGACTGGGTTGTATTTTCTAATCAACACATTAACTAACTATAACCTGAAAAGACTAATGACAACAAACAAGAGTCATCTAAAAATAATACAAACGCAGGAAATAGGGAAGAAAAAAGTATACCAATAATGGTGTAAGTTTTACAAGTTTTCATTATTTGCCAAAAAGAATTCTGAAATGCAAAGGAAAGCCAGACAAATACACCACACTGCCTAACAACAGGCAGTACTTGCCATACTTTGGTAAACTCTGCTTGGTAACTGAGGATGTGCATGAATCACCCTACCATGCAAATCCCTTCTCACCTCATCTATTCAGCTGTTTGCCAGAAGAGTTAGAGAGAGGATAATGAAATCATAGTAAGCTCTGTCTGATACTGTTCATATACTTTGAATTTTTTGTTCAATTATGTTATTCACAACTGTGTAACAAATAACAAACTAGTTTTTTTTGTCTATTCCTACTTTTAGAGGAAAGGCTCATGAATTCTCTTCTACTTTGGTATTGACAATCTTGTATAAACCTGTCACTTCTGCTTCTAAAATATAACTGAAAGTAGTATAACTTCCATTTCTCTGAGCTGAGAAGACTTTCATAGTACCTCTGCACGTTACTGTATCAGTTCTTCTGCCTGACAATGCAAATGCATTATATTTGTCAAAATTACTCTTATTGCATTGAACATGAGGCTGATGATAGTGAGTTTGTTATTACTTTCTTGAAAATAACATTTCAAGGAGAGACTCACTGCCTTAAAGTGACAACCTGGAGGAAGATTCTGTGAAGGGGTTTTTTTTAATAACTGAGAAATGAATGGCATGCAGTCAAGAATGGCTGTAACAGTAGCACACACACAACTCACATGCAGCTCTGTCTGTCCTTCTTTCCTTCGTTCCTCATACAAAGCAAAACTTTCAGCTCTTCCCACACTGGTCTGCCTGCTAACCCTGATTCATATGCTCCCAGGTGACTCCACAGCAAAGTTTCATGCATTCTCACTGCTCTCCCACATAAAGAGCAACTTCTCCCCTTGCTGTCCAGCTGGTTCTTCCTGAAGAGCCTGTACTCATCTACCAAGGACTGCAGTCCTGTGACCTGTCCTATCACCTACACACCCTCCCAACCAGATCCCAGCCCTGCAACTGAGTGCAGACCTCAAAATCCTCCCATTTGTTCCCATACTGTTAGTGTTAATGTACAGGTGTTCTAGAGAGGCACTTGGTCAAGAAAATCATCCAGAAAAAAATTTATCACACCTTTCCCCATAATGCATATGGAACAAAACCAAAGGCATGTAAGCAGCACCATTTGATTGATCTGAATTCCAGATGCATCATCTGGTCTGCTATGAACAAGCTTTAACATCAACTAGAGGCCCTAGAAAGCAAAACCTATGCACAGGTTACACAATTCTGCTTTGGCATCATAAACTCACTGTTCCCCTGGAGAAAGCTACAGGCCACTGTGATGATTGTAAGAGAGCAGTCAGGCAAACACGACTTGCCTTCTCAATGCACCTTAAACTAAGACTGCTTTGCATTAATGATCCCCAAAGCAATTCTGAACCTACATACTCTACTACACAATCTAAGTCTGCTTAATCATCAGAATCTTACTTGGATATCAATAATGTGTTAAAAATAATTTTGATAATTAATTTAATTTATAATATATTGACTCCTAGTTTGCCCCTCCCTTGGAATGTCTTTAAAACATAAGCCCACTCCTCACCCTCCAGTCGAGTGCTTAACAAACTCCTGGAACTAAGTTTCACCTAAATGCAATAACTGTTTTGAAGATAACCACATCAGGTGTGTGTGTAGGTAAAACACATTTGTCTTCCCACTATATTCAACCGATTTAATTCAATTAGTAGATTTAGTTTCTGCAATTTAAGTTAAAAATGCAAGAAAAAAACTACAGAAAAGAGTATTAAGATCTGTTAGTTCTAAGATGGCGAAGAAATCAATCTGAAACACTCAAATTCCTGTCTACACATATTACTTCCTCTCCCTTAAAGGTGAAATGTATTCTGGTAGTGCTCTTCCCTATCATATCAGCCTATACTTAGCTTTTAAAATTTTCCCTTGAGTAAAATACTTAATTTCAATTTTTCCCCAGAATGCAAAATTAATCAAAATATAGAAACATAACTGCTTTTAAAAAAGTAAATACACTGACCACAGTTATACAGTGTTAAAATATCAGATCACTGTTAAAAAATCAGATCGCTGAACAGAGTGCAACTAGTGAAACACTGCTGTTCAATGCAAAGTCATTGTAATAATACCAAGGTCATGGGTTCAATCCCCTGTGTGGGCCATTAACTTAAGAGCTGGACTCGATGATCCCCGTGGGTCCCTTCCAACTCAGAATAATCTGTGATTCTGTGAAAGTCATATTTATCACCAAGTTTTGATGGCTACCAAACACAACTTCTTAAAAAGAATATACATTAATATTAATTTTCCAATTCAATCTTGAATGATTTTCAACTTGCTGATTTAAAAACAGTGTACAACAAAATTAATTCTTTCTTCTGTTGGACAGATTAAAGAAAAAGAAAAGTTGAAGTCTAAAGTCAAATGGAGCTAAAGAAAATGGCTGCCAAAGTAAGAAAGCTACTACATGCACCCAGTGAGGCAAGGCAAGGATGAACTTTCATGAGAAAAGAAGACTCACATTAGTATTACTTTTTGTTTTAAAACCCAGTACTTTTCTATACTACTAGGAAAAAAAAAACTAAGACTGGGCATTCATTAGCTTGTTCAGACATTCTGTCAAAGCCAGCATTAGTACTTGCTCTCAAGTGTCAAATTACCATTACAAAAGCCCAAAGGAGAATGCGCTGTTAGGGGTGGGGCAGGGACCCGAAACATGATCCGTGCCAGGGAAGGGTCCAGGCACAAAGACAGCGCAGCCCACAGCTCCCAGCAGAAGATGCCACACAGAAAGCCTTATTCTTAGGAGGCCTGGAGGACACACCCAGACTGCTCAGAGCCTACATGCTTAATCACAGCAGTCCCTGCTCGGCATCTGCAAGGGAAAGCTCTGTGTTGGAGACTGCAGGCTATTTCCTGAGCAAGCAGCCACCCATCCCCTTCCAACCACAACCAGCCTTTCCTGGCTGCTAGGGCGCAGGCTGAAGGAGAACGCTGGGGCTGGGTAAGCGCTGCCATTACAATCCAGCACAGACAGCTGGACTTTTGTCCTCCGACACAGTTTTCCCCTGTCCCTTACGCCTTAGGCTGGGATGGGCTGTGAACAAGTGCGGGAAGCGGCATTTATTTGGCTCAAGCAGCTGCTGTCGGCATCCTCCCAGAAAAAACAACAGACCGCAGACAAGCCGGTCAAACACCACCACTGGTCTGCTCTGGCTTAAATGAAGTCAGGAATTCAGTGCTTGGATCCCCTCCTCCATCTCCCTCAAGCAAAACAGAAAGCAACAAACATGCCAATGTGACAGCTTTTTTTTCCTGCCATCCAGCAGTGAAAGCAACAAGAACATGTTAATCCATTAAAAACAGTCCTGAGATTCAGCACATGGTGAACTACTCACAGACGGATTTTTAAGCTCACCTTAGAGATGACTACATTTTCAGAAACAGTCTATTGCTCTTAGTATTTTCATCAGTAAATGAAGTGAAAAAATTGAACAGGTTGCAAAGTAGCAAATGCTGAGATAACGACTTTAGAGTTAAGACAGGATTTGTCACCCATAATGACAAGCATGCGCTGGTTCCTTTTACAAAACTTTAAAGTTACAAATTTGACTTTCAGTATCAATCTAATAATATAACAATACTGATAGAAAATAACATGAAAGAGGAACTGCCTTAAAGAAGCAAAAAAAGTAAATTTTAGAAGAAACTTTTAAGTTACATAGAAACCTACTTTGCCAATTCACTCAACATTTAAACTTCAAGTTAGTGAGAAAACACAAGTGCAACACTGGAAATATTATTTACCCTTTTAAATGTCACTCATGCAGCTCCACATGCCAACTACTACACATTCAACTCTCCACTTTTTGGAAAGAATCATTATAAACTGGGTAGAGTCCTTTCTTATTAACAGCATGCTTATATTACCCAAAATAAAACAGATCTTGCATGTATAATGCTGAGCTTCAACAAAGCAAAGCACCAGCTGCAGAGGATGGAAAGTTCAGAACAAGCATCCTGAGCGTGACGGGGTGTTCCATAGTCATAAAAACACACAAGGAAGGTGTTGCTAAACACACACAGCCATGCCCATCACCCTAACCATGTCCCTTGTACACACAAACTGCTGCCAAGGACCTCTGGCACAAGTCAGTTCTGCGAAATGATTTTAGTGAGCACGGATATAACACTGCCCAGGCTGAGCCAGATTTCAGAAGCTGCCCATACTTTTATGTCAGATGGGTATGACTGGGCAACTACACATCCAAACAGATTTAATCTAAAATGGCAACCAGTGATGTTCTTCTGTGCAATGACCGGACAAAAGCATAACACTCAATGAAATAATTTATTGATATTGGCTTTGCTTATATTTTTCCTTTCTTAGGGCAATCTTTCTACAAAAATTTAATTTGAGCCCAAGGTAAAATGCATCAAGAGAGACAGTCTCAACTGAAAAGCTCTAAATAAAAGCAAACCCACTTGCTTCAAATGTTTTGAAGCAGAAAAGGAAGTATTTTCGTTTAAAAAAATAAAAACATAGCACGGTGACCCATAAAAACGTAGAAAACTGTTCTTCAGTTTCAAGAACTTTTGCATTCAAGGACACTGGATAACAGTGGGAGATATGAGTATTCACTAGGCAAGGCCAATTGAAGTTTTACAAATTACTTATTTCCTCTGCTATTCTCAAATTAATCTCGAGTGTTCAGACGGATAATTTCACATAAAGGGTAAAGATGCTTTGATAAGCTCTAGTTTTTGAAAGTACTTTCAAGAAGTTCAACGTAAACATGAGATTTCACCTATGATTTAGCAGTTCTTCCTCCCATCACTCACAGTGCCTTCCGATATCCAAACAAGATGTAAACCATTTCCAGCAAAGTCAGAAACTGGACAAACTCTGCTGAAAAAAAATCATAAGGTTTTTGAGGCTTTTGCAGTTATCTGTAGATCTACTCTCCTACCCTCTGTTAAGAAGGTGCTAGAGCTTATACAGCACAGCCAGCATAGCTGGCCTTGGTAAATTAGCTCACAGCCAAATCAATTGATGGATGGGCTGCAGATGACGAACAGTCTCAAATGCAGTCAAACACATAACATTATTCCAAATTAAAGCAAGTTTTCCCTTTTGTACAGATAACATATGATTGTCACGAGAGCTGGAGTCCTGACAAGGCATTATTTGATGAACATTGGACACCACCCTTCAGATTTCTAAGGCATTAATAGTCATCAAAGAATGCTGAGTAAATCAAATAAAAAAAAATCTCGAGATTATAATGCCAAATTATGTCCGAATTTATAGTCTTGATTAAGTCACTAAGCGTAAGAACAGGGCCTGATTACTGTAAAATCTACTAAACACAGAGCACAGGTATTCTGTGAAAATTACTTCAGTTCTTCCAACTATGCTTATAGGGATAAAGAACAAAGGCTAGTTTGTACTTATTCCTTTTTAAACACTCAGTTACATCTACAGAAGTAGAACATGGAACACTTAATGACTGTTCTGTGACAGTTTCTCAGAACATGTCTCTATTTTTTCTTAAGTAGTATGGTAAAAGCTGCATGCAAAACACAGTAATGACAGGCCTACCAAAATGGTAAGATTGCAAGCTGTAGTTTCATGAATTCCCAACTGGTATCTTTGGACGGGTACTTCAAAGAGCAAGGGTATTTTCATTAATTCAAGCGGCAGAGGGTGAAGTTGCAAATACCCGGTCAGCAAATACATACCTAGTTTTCTTCACCGCACTGAACACTCGCCTAGCATGATAAGCGGATCCTAACACCCACCTTAGCCATCTGTTTGCAAGAAGGGTTGCTGGCTAAGATGCGCGCACCATCAGCCGCGCCCCGAGCGCGGCGGCCGCAGGGAGGGGAGGAGCGAGGAGCGGGGAGCGGAGGGGCTGGCGGGGCTCGGTGCGGGACCGAGCAGC
>VWZD01012268.1:1277233-1300860 GCA_013396695.1 Sakesphorus luctuosus
CCCCTCCATGGCGCGCCCCGACCGAGGGCTCGGGCTCCGCTCGCAGCACCGCTGCTGTGGCAACGCCGCCACCGCCCGGCCCTCCAACAACCGCCGCTCCCATTGGCCGGGCGGCCCCGCGCGGCCACAGCCCCGGCTCGGCCCCGCCCGCTNGCCAAATTATGTCCGAATTTATAGTCTTGATTAAGTCACTAAGCGTAAGAACAGGGCCTGATTACTGTAAAATCTACTAAACACAGAGCACAGGTATTCTGTGAAAATTACTTCAGTTCTTCCAACTATGCTTATAGGGATAAAGAACAAAGGCTAGTTTGTACTTATTCCTTTTTAAACACTCAGTTACATCTACAGAAGTAGAACATGGAACACTTAATGACTGTTCTGTGACAGTTTCTCAGAACATGTCTCTATTTTTTCTTAAGTAGTATGGTAAAAGCTGCATGCAAAACACAGTAATGACAGGCCTACCAAAATGGTAAGATTGCAAGCTGTAGTTTCATGAATTCCCAACTGGTATCTTTGGACGGGTACTTCAAAGAGCAAGGGTATTTTCATTAATTCAAGCGGCAGAGGGTGAAGTTGCAAATACCCGGTCAGCAAATACATACCTAGTTTTCTTCACCGCACTGAACACTCGCCTAGCATGATAAGCGGATCCTAACACCCACCTTAGCCATCTGTTTGCAAGAAGGGTTGCTGGCTAAGATGCGCGCACCATCAGCCGCGCCCCGAGCGCGGCGGCCGCAGGGAGGGGAGGAGCGAGGAGCGGGGAGCGGAGGGGCTGGCGGGGCTCGGTGCGGGACCGAGCAGCACCCGAGACAAAGCGGGGGAGCCCCGGGGAGCCCGTCCTGCCGCGCCCCCGCCGCGCCGGGGCCGTGCCTGCCGCCTTTGTCCGCCGCCCCCCGCCCGCTGCACCACCGCCTCAGCCCTGCGGTCCAACACTCACAGCCCCGCGGGGGGCTCCGCGAACGGGAAGGCGGTGCCCGGGCCCCGGCTCCCGCCGCCGCCGCCAGAGCACATCACGCCACAAGGGCAGGACAGGGCNCGAGGGCTCGGGCTCCGCTCGCAGCACCGCTGCTGTGGCAACGCCGCCACCGCCCGGCCCTCCAACAACCGCCGCTCCCATTGGCCGGGCGGCCCCGCGCGGCCACAGCCCCGGCTCGGCCCCGCCCGCTCCGGCCAGGCCCGGCCCCGCCCGCCGGCACGGGAACTACCGGCACACGGCAACCACCGGCACACGGCAACCCGCCCTGCGAGAACCCGCCGGCCTAGCCCCGCCCGCCGGCCCGGGAACCACCGGCCCGGGAACCGCCGGCACACGGGAATCCGCCGTGCGAGAACCTGCCGGCACGGCCCCGCCCGCCGGCACGGGAACCCCCGGCCCAGCGCCGCCCGCCGGCACGGGAACCGCCGGCATACGGGAATCCGCCGTGGGGAACCCGCCAGCAAGGCCCCGCCCGCCGGCACGGGAACCCCCGGCCCGGGGACCCACCGCCCCTCGCGGGGAATCCCAAGCCCGGCTCCGCCCCGCCGGGCCCAGGGGGTGTCACCCGCCCTCAGGCTGTGCCCCCGGTCGGGTGTTCCCAAGGGAGCAGGGCACCGGGTCTGGGCATCTCCCTGTAAAACACAGGCTTATCCTGACGCTGGTGCGGTCTGCCGTGTCCTGTAGCCTGTACGCTGAGGTTATGCTATGATCAAGACAAGCAGCGCTTGTACATGAATCACAGAATCTCAGAATTGTTCGGGTTGGAAAGGACCTCTGGAGATAATCCAGTCCAACCTCCAGTAAGGCAGGGTCACCTAGAGCAGGTGACAGGGGAACGTGTCCAGATGGGTTTTGAATGCATCTGGAGGGAGACTCCACGACCTCCCTGGACATGAAGACAAGTGAAAATAGAGTTCAGATCTGCATTTGATCCATAGAAGTCATGCTTATAATATTATAGGCCATGCCAGAAGCAATTAGTTTGCCACCAACTTGCAGAGTTCTAAACTTTGCAAATGATCTATTAACTCTTGGTCATAGAACTGAAATAAATGCATAGCTAACAAGCATTTGCTGTTTAACTAACCTTTAGGATAGTGTATCTGAAGTGCACTTTCTTTCATTGTATACGGATTGCAAGCTCAAAACCAGAGGTGTAGGTGTTCTCCGTTTAGTGAAGGGTTTCCTTTTAGAGGTGCATTTAGTTTGGTTTGGTTCATTGTCTTTTAAATATAAGGTTACTTTTGTTAAAATCTGGGGCAGAAGATAACTTCAGCTCACCCACCTTTAAGCATCTACAACATGGTGTTCACATCTGAGCTACCTGTCAGGTTCCCCAGAACAGTCTATATCATCTCTGTAGTTGATATAGTCTGCGGGATTGAGGGTGCAATCTGCCTGGGCAAATGTATCAGCTATTTCAGGATGAGAGACAAGTAAATAGTCAACACCTGCATCAGAGTAGGATTCTGCTGCAAAGCTAAAAAGTTCTGGCTCTTGTGACTGGAGTCCGAACATTTGTTGTGAAACTATGACTACAGACAGCATAAAGAATTTCTGATGCTGAAAAGTAGCTGTCCTTTAATTGTGGTGTCCATGTGGGGAACAGGGAACTAGTCCTCCGTGATCATTGCCACCATGTTACATGAATGCCTTCATAAATTTACCTTCATATGCAAAAAAAATCCCAAGTCTCTGTTTTAATTCCATAGACCTACTATGCCAAAGGCAAGTCTGTTCTGCAGTGACATTTCTATAACATTTAGAATTTTTTCCAAACCATATGCTAACTTTATTAATTGCTAGTTTGCACCATGTATGCTTGTGCCAACATTTATTTCTGGCTTAAATAGTTCATTGTTCCCCTCTTTGACACATTTATAGGGAATTAGCATGCATTCCATTTTCAGTATTTGGCTTCTTAGCCTAAATAAAATAAAGGTCTTCTGAACTGTTCTCAGAAAGTATGCTTTCCATTTCCATAGTCATCATGGTATACTTTCTTGCACCCATTCCGTGTTAGTTCATATTTCATATGTGATCAGAATCTTAAACTGTCCCTGAGAAGTGATCTTACTGCATCACTTAGACTTCTTTGCCTCTGCTGAGAATATTTCTTCTAATACATCTCAGATTACATTTGCTATGCTATGGTGAGCTTACAGGCACCAGTACATATTTAGCTCCTTTTCCATATCAGTTGATTTGCAGAGGCAGCAATGATGATAGAAATTTTAGCCTCTAAAAAGTAATGCAGTCCAAACACTTTCTGTTTAGAGTCCTCAGTGTCTCTGAGAAGAAGCGAGAAAATACGGCCCTAAATGCAAAAGTCACATCTTCCTCACTCATACTTGTTTTAATGAATTGAACTAGCATAGACATGACTACGCATGGCCAAACTCCAGGAGGAATTCCAAAGAAAAGAGGTAAGAGCTAATTTGTGGTATGCTCAGAGATTAAGCAGGGATATAGACATGCCACCTAAGATTGACACAGTTTGCAAAAGTCTCAAGTCTTTTTCTACTGGCTGGTAAAGAGACATTTTTTCACTTCTCGTTGGTAAAAAATGGAGTTTGCTCACAGGGCTAAGTTGAGAGTGATAAGTTATGAATTTGTGATAAATTAGGAAAACCTATTTTCCCTATGGTTTGTGGGCATAGGTAAAAGTTGCAGCTCAGTCTGTATCTTTGGTTGTATGTCAGCATTTTCAAAAGGGCTTAGAGACGTGGAATTGTGGTCTAAGTTTTGAAAGCATCCTGAATTTCAAAACTCAGAGAAGCAATGACACCAAATCTTTATGCCAGAAGCTGTCAAGGCCTCTTGCGGGAGAGCTGGAGGACTTTCCTTACAGATCCCAGATATACTGCTGGTATGTAATTGTGATAGTTTGATTCAGGCTTTCCCTAGTAACCAGATGTAACTAGGGAAGAACTTGTCTCCTGGGTATTTCTCACCCATTGTTTCCCCTCCCACAGGACAAGGGAAGATCTGAGACAAGAGACAGGATGTTTAGCTTCTGTTTCTGGTGAGGGTTGGGTGCAGTGAGTTTTTTTGCTGCTCTGGTCCCTTATCAGATCCGCGCAGAAGATCGAAGAAAAGACGTGAGTGAAGGGAAGTGAGAGAGGGAGCTAGCTTTCTACTCAGAGTAGTTGGTGGGATTGTTTGTACTGGTTTACTTGGAGACTGAGTGTGGGTGTTTTGGTACACATTGATTTTTGTTTTGTCTCTTTGTTGCCCATTTTCCTCCTTCCCTTTTCCCTTCCTTTCCCCTTTTCCTATTGTGGGTGCAGATTGTATACATATAATTGTGAATGTGTAGAAATATACATATATATATATTGACTTAACTCAGTCTCTTTCAAGTTTTTTTTTTTCCCTCTCTCCTTTTCCCTGTGTTGAGTGGGGGCAGAAGGTGGGGGGCAGCTTGGGGCTGGGAGACCAGAAAGAAACCAAGGCAGTAATGTTGTCTCTTTGTCTGCTTATGGCTGGCAGATGCTTATGACTGGCAGAGCTTGACTGGCCACAGAATAAACTCTAGCTGCCTCCTATATATAAGTCCTATTTGTCATGTAACTCCTCATGTGCCAGAGATACCTGGATTTTGATCATCTGAAAGGTACATACCGATTACAGCATATATTTGGTAAAATGCAATGCGAAGAGAACTCTGACACAGAAATAATCATTGGCCAACCGTTACCCCAGGGAGGCTATGAGTCTTATAAGCAGTTTTGATGGGCCAAGAAGAGCTGTGGAGTAAATGTGGCTTCCTGTGTATATCAGTATAGAAAAACCCCTACACTGCAGGGCTCCAAGTCTTTCGTCACTTTAAAAAGTGAATCCGCGATCCAGAGTTTTGACAATACCTCACCCTTGGTCTTTGCAAAGCTGTGCAAATCCTTCATTTGGGAGAAAATTTTCATAAAAGAAGTAAGCACTGTAAAATGATCAGAACTTCATTAACATTTCAAATTATTTTTTTCACTATTTGAATCCCTGTCATGATGACTAAAATCTTTATAAAAAATCAAAACCTTTCCTCTATCTTTCATTTTGATAATGAACACTGGATAAAGAAGGATTTCCCAAAGCGGTATTTTAATTAATACATTTTGCACTATAACTAACTTCTGGGAATTCAGATATGCTTGCACAGGGGAACTTTAAAATTTAAATATTCCTAATAAGCTTTTTCTTACAGTTAACTCTAATTGAGGACTACAGACTGGAATGATTACTCTCCTACTAAAATAATTCCTCAATTGAATTACTACAAGAGTGCCTTTTGTTCTTTTGTGGCTTACAGTCACAATTTATATTCAGGATTGGAGTATTGTGATTTTGCTATCAATCTTTTTAGCAAATCCTTTTTTTTCAGTACAGTTTTATAGTTTTGTTTGCTGTGGTACTCCCAGATTAGACAGAAAAACACCAGTGACCATGATAAAAATTGGTAAGCAGTGCTGGAATTAATAGGTTTTACTCTCTCAAAACATGAATTGCTCACTTTGTAAAGCTGAGTCTAAACTGGAAGTATCAGAGCAAAGGAGTTATAAAAATACCCAAAAGACAAAGAAAAGAATAATTTAAATTCTAGGATGCCATGCTGTTAGGTATATTTTCTCAAGCTAAGTAGCCAGTAACAGAAGGAGCCCAGGGATTGTCTGCTATTTGCTTATTTCTATATATTGGCTTTTGAAACCTGTATAACAGTCTTCATATGTTGAGATGCTATTTTTTTACAGTTCTATGTAAGCAGGTTAATTCTTATAAAATGAGTGGGAAATTCTGAGTACAGAATGTGTAAACCAAGCAAACTGACTTCTAGTAATTTCCCTGCAGTGTTTGTGTTTAATTTCCAACATGCTTCCACTCTTCAGCTTGTTGGTTTAGGACACAAACTTGTTTTCTAAGGCATGGCACGAGCCAAATGTGAGAGATTACTGAGAAACAAAGCAATGCTGCAAAGCTGATTTTGCAAAGCCATTTTATATGAGACAGTTGCACAAAGCACTTCACTTTATGTGTTTCTCTTTCTTAAATGCTTACTTAGAAGATGGACTTTGCTGGGTAGGCATTGTAAAAACATGGGTGCATCTATGTATTGTACGAAGAATTTGACTGCCCAGCTGATGAAATGTTCTACTCTTCTGGAACTCTTTAGATACTTTGTATCGCAAAGTAAAATTATATATATGTACCATGACCCTGTCAATGAGATGAGGCCGTTACACCCTTTTAGGATTTTTTTTAAAATTAAGAAAATTAAAAAGCATTACAAATTAATCTATATGTATATTGTAATTTGATAGTGTATTTCTTCACTCTGCAGAGAAAAACACCACTTTAAATCATAATAAGATTGGAATTTCTGTCTGAACTTAGATTTTGTTTGAGAATAAAATATTCTGAAAGATGAGAAGGAAAAGTTTTCTTTTTTTTATTTACCATCTAAGATACTCAGCTTCCTGCCATTTTCCTTCCCAGAATGTGATCTCGTGATCTTTCTATTCTTTGACAAAAGCCTGGACAGATTATGCAGCGCGTATCATCTCTTTTCATGTTGTGAGATATGACTAAATTTGCACATTTGCAGTTCTTCTCTTTGATAATACATAGCCATAGATATCCTCATAAAAGTCTTTAAAACAAATAATTTTACCTAA
Organism: Sakesphorus luctuosus; assembly: GCA_013396695.1. Lineage (NCBI taxonomy): Eukaryota > Metazoa > Chordata > Aves > Passeriformes > Thamnophilidae > Sakesphorus > Sakesphorus luctuosus. The sequence goes on from VWZD01012268.1 coordinate 1,283,885, forward strand.
TAGTTTTGCAAAGAAAGAACACATTAAAACTTCATCTAGTTTTAGATGAATTTGAAGTTTCGTCTAATCCAAGTGTCCTTAAGTTGGATGTAATTTCCTTAAGTTAAACAAAGACCCCAAACAATGAATTCTACAGGTCTGTGCTAGTTGTAGCTGATCTCCCAGTGACTGTCTTGTGGTATTTTTCTTTCCAAAGCCACAACCTCACTCCATATGTGCCTGTGCCTTTTTTCCCCTCTATCTCTTATTGATAACATTTGTGCACAGCCCCAGTGGGAATTTCCTCTGTCTCATAATGATTTGTGATTTTTTTTTCCCAAATGCGAAGTATCTCCATGCCCCCTGTTTTCCACTATTAAGGTATTTCAATTATTACATCTACTTAGAGAGTGGGACAAGAATTGACTCTCCAGACTCTCTAACACCCAGCTCAACAAGGTACTGCAATAAATTGCTTTTTAGTTATAGATCAGTATACTGAAAGTTATCAACAAACTGAAAGTATTCATGGCAAATGGTGGCTCTGAGTCTGAGCTCCTCTGAGATGGCTTTCTCTGTATAAGTTGGCTTTTCTATGTAGTTACATGCTTGGATTAAAAAATATAATTTTACTATATGATGCAACTCCACTGATCCTTCTAGCTTTATGTGAGTACTTACAGAAGAGTCTTGACACATTTGGCACATCTACATTCTAAAACATTATTCATGGTGATGAATAGTTGCTTATGGGTGACTTTAACAATTATTCTAAGTTTTAATAGAAGGAAATAACAAAATGTTGCCTTTTTTTATAATATGGGTTTGCCATCTGCTGTGAAGTTTCTTTTCCCAATCTTTATAAAAACTTACCAAATAAACACAGGGTCCAGCAGGAAACAGGACACATTCATCAATGTGTCCTAGTTCAGCAAGCTGGGACCAGTTTATCACTGTATGGGTATGACCAAACCTGTATATTCTAAACCCTCTACGCCATTTCCCATGAACTGTTACCAATGGATCATTTGCAGCAGCTGCCCAGGGCACACCCAACCCCTCAGGATGTAAGCTGGCTGTGAAAGAAGCCTGTGAGATAAGAGCTGTGATAACTCCCTTCCAGGGAGTCGTTACCACCTCCATACCCAGCCTGAGGTGTCAGGTCTGCTAATGGGCCATCAATGATTCCAAAACACCCCATGACTCACAGTGTGAGATCACCCATTGTGTAATTCCCCTCCCTGAGGGAGGTACTGGGTGGTCCCACCTGGACCCGAGGGGATATAAACTTGGGAGTATTAGGACTTGGAGAACCACTTGTTGGATCCAGAGGAGAACCAGAACCTCGACAGGAGGAAACCACCACTCTCGACCAGACTGTGACTGTCATCTGCACCAACAGATTTTTCACCTCCTTTATTTGGGACTTGGGGGAACCACATGGGACTCGGCACAGGGGCTAACAAACAGCATTGTGTATGTGCCCCAGGGTGCTGGGTTATACTTCTGGGTTTTGTGGGTTAAAACCATTTTCTATCTGTGCTACTGCATTTATTGTAATATTTTTATTAAATTGTAACTCTGACTTATAATCTCTCTCATGGTGGGTTTGTTTCTCCTGCCGGTTTACCTTTTAAACCAGCACACAATGCATTCCCTTTGAGGAATAGGCCCACCACACTGGTGGCATCATACTGGACTGTCAGCAGCTGGGCTGTGGCATAGTTCCATTTTTAATCATAGAAATCAAAAACAGAGGGGACACATGCTGGCTCTGAATAATTTTCACAATATATTTTTAAATGCTTCATGCCATTTAACAAATGGTAGAATTTAGAGGTGCAAAAATCTTTGTTTACTTGATTTACTGGATGGTATTTGATTAAACGTAGCTTCTCTTTGGTTCACTGTAAAATTTCGTATTGGTTTAAAAGATTTACATACATTGGTTTTATAACTGAAATTGAGTGAAGGTTTCTGCTTTTATCCAACAGTATGAGACATGAAGGGGTGACAGTGAGTGCATCCCTTAAGGAAAGCAGTTTAGAGTTCTCCCTTAAAGAGAAGAGAGCTACCTGGAGTGTGGGGGGGGTCTTGTAGCCAATGAAATGCTTTGGTGAATGTGAGATGAATGGGCTAGCCAATAATGTCATGCCATGTTGGATGTGAGACGATATAGAAGGTGCGGATGTCACTGAGAATACTACTATTATGATTAACTAGAACTACTTCTACAACTACTAGGAACTACTACAACTACTACTATGAGCTATGAGGAAACTGTCTGTGAAACTATCTTGAATAAAGTCTTGTAAGCCTTCTGATCAAAGCCTTCTGATGCCTGCTGTGCCTGAGCTCTTCTGACCATCATTCACGCTGCCCCCTTACTCGGGACAAGGGGACCCCAATAAGACACACTATGAACTCAGCGCCTGAATTAAGCTGATATTTTCTCTAACTTACTGAGTGTAAAAAAACCCCATTGGAATACAGAAGCTGTTACTTATGAAAGTAATGGCCAGCAATTACAGAAAACTTTTGATCTCAAACTGTTACTGACACTGGCAGAATAAGACATGGAAAGGAGAAATGAAATCACACAAAAAACCCAAAGCAGAATGAAGAGTTGAAATTGTCCCCTGTGACTCTTACTCCAATCTTCCTCTTGCCTGAAGAAAGTTAAGCACTTGCAAAATAAAAACTGAAGTATGGGATTTTGGTTTTCATTTAATACTGGGTATGAAGGAGATTGTGAGCAGACAGTATTCTACATTAATTATAACACTTTATGATGCTTTTTTTTGTTTCATTTATTTTCCTTATGCCAATTTCATGACATTCATGATGAAGTTTTTTATTTTAAATGGAGTTTAATTTTAATTTCTCAACAGATAATAGATAAAATATGCTTGAGACAAAAAGGGCAGGACAAAATTCTTGAAATAAATATTTTTTTTATTTTGTATGTCTGTGCATCAGTATCTCTTATGTGCCTCTTCTTAGTCTTCAACCCATGAACATGTTTTAAGTGTTCAGTAGATTTTGATGCCCATTTGGGAAGGTCATTTAGGTCATAAATGTATTGGGTGGTGCTAAGGATTGTCTATTAAAATGCAAAGGACCTAGTCAGAGGTCAAACATAGGAAATAATGAAAGAAAAAAAGAGATGTTTTTCTGGCAAACACTGCTGGTTTTCCTCTCCATATTCATTCCTGTCTTTGATCTTTTGTTAAATACTTTTGGAGAACTGATTCTTTGAGAAGTCTAGTTAAACCCAAAACGAGAAACAAGGAAATGAAATTGAGTTTCAATCCCAGTTTTGCATTTTTGAATATGCTTTTTGTGTGCATCTAACTGCCTCTAAGCCAGCACAAACCTTTTACAGCTCTAGGATACTGACTGGTTACACTTCCTGAAAAATTTGCAATATAGTGTCCTCTTATCTGTGTCCCTGTCTACCTTCCTGTAGTTCTAGGGACCACTTCATTTAATTTTCACCAATGGGAAATTCTTGCTTCTTGTGGACCTAATTCATCAGCAATAGAACAGAAAGAGCTTGATATTTCAGATTATGCTATTTCCTATGTCCTCCGTCCAGCTCTTCAAACATGTTTCCAGAAATTTACTCTCAAGAATTCCTTCTGCAACTTCAAGTTCCTTGCTTTCCCCTGGTTATTATTTTCCTCGCTGATTCCTGTCTTATAAGCAGAAACAAATGAGGCCAGCTCCTCATTTGCTTTTCTGATCTGGCTTGATGACTATGTCTATATTATCCCTTGTATATATTTTATGCACCATAAACATTATTTGGAAGAGCAACCAGTGTATCTTTGGCAGCTTTTACCTGAAACCCAACTTAAGCTCAAGTGGCACAGAAATGTGATTTGCTGTTGTGAAAGGAAATTATTTGGCATCTCAAAGTACCCTAAGTTCTCTCATCTGTGTAGCGTCCAACATAAAATCGCTATATGCAGTTGGGATAGATGGATACTGTTCAACCATGCCTTGGGGAACTAGGGAAATTTGCACTTCAGATAAATATGTGACAAAAAGAGTTTTAAAGTTCCTGCTGTACAAGCAGACAAATGCAGTTTTGCTTAGGGCATGATGGTTGAGTCACTGTAAAGCAAACCCCATTTGTGTCTTGTCTTATAAGTCAGCACTCTGCATACCTGCTGAATGTAGAATTTAGCCCATATTTAAAGACAGTTATACCCTTCCTAGTGACCAGTCCTACAAGATCAAGTTACCTCGAGTCTTTATGCCTTTACCTTTATGGCAAACAGTGAGAGTGGTGCTCTGGACTGCAGTGGCAAACCATTGCCAGCAGGTGCAGGGAGGAAATCCTGCTGCTCCCCTCAGCCTTGGTACTCAGTACTGGTGAGTATAGCTTACACCTCGAGTACTGGATCCCATTCTGGATTCCCCAGCACAACAGAGATATGGACATACTGGGCCTTCCACTGGAGGGCTGTCAAGATGCTGAAGAGTTTGGAGCATATATTTAGTAAAGAAAGGTTGAGAGAGCTGAGACTGCTCAGCCTGGAGAAGGGAAGGCTCAGGGAGATCTCTTCAATATATATAAATACCTGAAGTGAGAGAGAAAAGGGTACAGAGCCAGGCTCACTTCAGTGATGCCCGGTGACAGGACAAGGGGAAATGGGAACAGACCAACACATGGGAGGTTCCCTCTGAATATCAGGAAATAATTTTACACTATGAAGGTGACTGAGCACTTGCACAAGTTGCCCAGGGAGCTTATGGAATCTCTATTCTTTGAGATATTTAAAACTCACTTGGACATGGTCCTGGGCAGGCTGTTGTAGGTGCCACTTGTTGAGCAGAGTGGTTAGAGCAGATGACCTCCAGAGGTCCGTTCCCTCCTCAGCCATGTTGTGATTCTATAATGCATTCCAAACATAGAAGTTCAGCACAGTTTCTGGCAGAGCCTGATCATCCCCTTCGACTATTAGTTCCATGTCAGCACTACAGTGTATTATGAATGAGTAGATACCTCTTAGGTCATTCAGTTTCCCTGCATTCAGACCCCAAACTTTTTGGATCTTGAACCTTGGATTTGAATTGCCATTTTAGTTCTTCCAAGTTCTGTACTTCCCTCTGCATCCTTCATAGAAATCTCAAATATAATTTCCGTCAGCTGATGTGTTTAATCATCCATTTTCCTAATCATTCATCTTTTGTGTATATTACCCCTATAGTTGTTTCTGTGCCAGTTCAGTTAATATACTTGATGCATAAACATCTGGTTATTGCTAACAAAATGATTATTATTTTTGCCAAAAAGAGAAACAAAAATTAAAAGCAAATGCTGCCACTGATGTCTTTTGAGGCAATTGGTTTTTTTCTTACCAATGGTTTACAATTACTGTGTAGCTATTTTTGTGTATAACAGATTTCTTAGTTCTAGCAGAAGAGATGAGGTCCCTGTTTCATATCTATGGAGATATCAATCAGCATGCAGTATTCTACTTGATATAGCAATTTACAGGAGCTCTGCATTGTTGAATTGCACTGTGAATTCAAAAATCTGTACTTGCTAAAAGAATAGCATATGAACACCCTGCAAGGCAAATTCTTCCTTTTTTTTGTTTGCTGAAGAGAAATGATTTCTTCCTCAGTCCCATCACAAGGCTTTTTTTTTTGCAGCTTTAAAACTCCTGCCATTCCCAGTCTGAGGAAACACCATTGTAACTGAAAATACTATTTAGTTATGAAGCGTTTCCAGTACTCTTATGGATCATTAAACCACTGTGAAATAGAAGAGAGGCTGAATCTGGATACTGCTGTGGTACAGATGATGCCATTATCCTTCTAATAGTAATTCTTTCTGGAGTGATACTGGTAGACATGAGGCTTGCTAAAGGTGTAAAAAACCATGCAATATGATTGTAGGACTTGGCAAGGAAACTTTTTTAGCTTCATTTTCAGAAAGATGATTTTTTTTAAGAAATAAAAATTCTTCCTTTCCCAGTAATGATCTTTAGCTACAGTTCTTTTAAATGAGCAATAGAAAGCTTTTTTTTGTGAGGGGGAGGACATCCTTAAAGGTGAGAAAAATTTCCTGGTCCATCAGCATGCTAAATAATAAAGATTGAAAAATACTATCCAATCAAAACTAGATTACTTGATATGGGCAAGCATTGGCATTGAATATCAGAACAACAAAACAAGCTTATTCTGCTTTTTTCTCAGAGCAAGTTCATAATGCCAGAAACATTAATAATAAAAAGATGCTTCTCTGTGCTTGTGAATATCAGTTCTCTATGCTTGTGAAATATCAGTTTTATATGTTTTGATCATTCTGTCTATGGCTATTCTTCTATTTGTTATGGGGTCAGTAATATAGACTGAGAAATATTTTTTTCATTAAGTTAGATCTTTTTAAAAATTATGTAATTCTGTACAAAAGAACAAAATACACATTATGACTAATACAGAAATTACGTGGAGTCTGTTAAATATATTTGTTAGAGTTTTTTTATTGCCCTTTCTAAAGAGGTGAATGAGAATGTGGCTATATTATTTGTCTCTGCCTTTAATTTTGCAAGATATGAAATTTTTTTTCCCTTCATAATAACTGGAAAAGTGGTATTCATTCTTAATAGTCTTGACCTGAGTGCTTGACTTTGTAACTAAAGAAGGTTTCACCCACATAATTGGTGTAGAAAAAATGTGACCCCTAGTGTATTAGTAGATGCTAAAGGTCACTTTTATCCTTTCATGTGTTCAGTATGTGCTTCCAAAGCCATCCGCCTGCGATACCATCTCACATTCTTACCATTTCTTACACTATTCTGTGATTCTTGTAGTTACTACGCAAACCTCTCCTTCATTTCAAGGATTTTGCTCTGATTTGTGTAGAAATGCTCTTGTTCTTTATTCAAGGTGAATGCCTAAATGTGTAAGGGTTCAGCTCAGTTAGAAAACTTGTAAATAGGAGAGTGAAACACAGTGACGTGGTCAAATGCCATTTCAAAAATTGTAGTGCTATTTACCTAACAACTCTCCTGAAATTCTAGGCAGGACCTCACAGAGTACTCCTTTCCTTCTTATACAAGCTGTTGTAATATTACATTAAACAGGAAAGGCATTCACTCCCAGACCTTTTTAGTAATGCATGGAGGGATTGCTACATAGTCTTCTCTTGTTTCTACATTGGTTAATTAACCAGAAAGTAAGGTTTATCATTCCCTATCAAAATCTTACTAAAGGGTGCTGAAAAGCATGTATCATCAATTACAATCATCATAACTGTAATAATTTATTATAGCTTTTTCATTAGTGATTCCTTCCGAATTTGTTATCCTGTCACTTGGTCAGGAAATGAGAATAGACCTCTCTCCGCAGAAGCCTCTTCCATACAAGACTTTATGAAAGTAATAACATTAAGGCCTGTGCTGCCAGAGTGAGTCCTTTGGCATCTGAGCCTCTGCCCAGAGAGGACATTCTACCTGAGTGGCACTGCTACCTTTCCTTTCTACTCAGGCACCCAGAAGTGTAAGTTTTCATTGTTATGGGTACAGAGTGCTGCCTTACAGGAGGAGCTTTGGAAGTGTTCTTTCCTTAGTGCAATACAGTCAAGAAAAATGCTTGAAAACCCTAATGAGAATTGTTGTTTGTAAAAAAGAGGAAGAAGAAACTGTCATGATCTGTGATTGCCTTACTAGGCCTCCATCTGCTATGTGACTTCATAGCTTGCTATATGCTATGCTGCATCCATCTGCCTTGTTAGTGACTATATAAAGGATGACTACAAATGGCTTTCTGAAACCTAAAGAAAAGGATCTCACTCCTTAACTCCAACTTGTAGGACTTAAAACATGAAATGGGACAAGGTGAAATGTAAAAGAGGGGAAGTTCAACTACAATTATTCACAGAAACAAAATTCTGACTTACCTGTGCATTTCTTGGAAGATGCTTCAGTCTGGGATGTCTGACTTGCTGTTGTAGAGGTCCAGTCCCAGCTGGAGCAGAAAGGTAACACTTTCTGTGATCAGCAGAACTGGTCAGGAGACATAGCTTAGAATTTCTAGAACTGGAGTTGCTAATGAAACACTTTAAAAAGAAGAACGAAGAACCCGGCTGGGAAGGTCAGAGGAAAGGTATTCACAGAAGCAGTGAATAAGACCTGTCATTGCAAAGCAATCTAACTGTCCTACCATTTTCTTAAAAGTACTGCTGTAAACCAGGAACTGAACCAGGAGTGTGTTCATCAGGTTTTGAATCTCTGTGCACACTGTCTGGCTGGCTGCTGTGTTCTCTGGCCTTGTAAATGTTTGTATTTCCAATAGTCCTCTGTCATCTCTTCAAAAGAATTCCAACTGTGAAGAATTCCTACAATAGATCTCACATGTATTACTGTAATTATGTTTAACTTGGCAGTGTATGATGTCAAAGTTAGCTTCCTTTTTATATACTTGGAGTGAACAAAAAAAAAGGTTCCACAATGTACCTGACATCATACCTTAGAAAGGATCTGATCTGTAGAGTCTTGCAAGCATGGGATGAACCTTTGTGGAATACAGCACTGAACATTTAAAGTGTAAGACCAAAGCTTGTGCCGTTGGGCCCCTCAGCCCCACAGGAAAGTAAAAATTGTGTGTAGCAGCTCATTGTTCTCACTCACCCTAAGGGTTTCCATTAGAAGGAAATTGCATCTGCTGTCCTAAAAAGCCTCTGTTTTAGGCAATGAGAAAGTTAGGTGTACAAAGACATCACTTGACCTCAACTGATATCAATGATGCCAAGGGGTTTTTAGTTTTTGATTTTTCACATTTTGTAGATTTTAGAAACACTTTAGAAACACAGTAGTCTGTAGTGAGTTAATACCTAATGAGCAGCTTACAGTATAAGATTCCTCCCTATCTCTAACCCCTGCTCCAAGAACAGACGGCTAAGTTTTACCAGTATTTAGTCTCCCTCTCAAGGTGCCAGATTAGAAGCTAACATAAACATAGAGCAGAGTGACCCAAAGACCTAGAAGACGTCCATGAGACCTTTATGTGTCGAAGAAGAAGAGGAAGAGGAAGACGGAGGGTCCCGGAGACCCCCAGACCCAATTCAGGGGGGTGGAACCTGGGAGGGGACAGGGGTGGGACTGGGACATGTGGACTGTAGTGATTGGAGGAATCATATTATAAAAGCTATGGAAATCAAAGCTTAGACACATGCATGTCATCATGTATTCCTGTGGGCACTTAGCCTGTTATTAAAGGACCTTACTTTTTACCTTACCCCATATCAAACTGGCTCGGAGTCCTGCTTTGTGGGGGGGAGGAGGGCATTCACGGCAACATCAATAATAAATTCCAAAAAGCACAATGTCTCTGGTAAAAAGTGTTTAGCATATGAGACATTCCTCTTTTCCTTTCCCAGTTAAAAAAGTGAGAGTGATGTAGAAAGGTGGCATTACTCATGTTCATGGGTATGTCAGTCACTAGAGTGGGGTTGTTCTAAGGATAAAACCTGGAGTCACGTAGAAAATGTGTGTTGCTGAAGTATACTCTTATATTAATTAATTGCCTTGTATTAAATATATAGATGGAGTGATTTTATTCCCTTATAGCATATCCCTTATATGGATTTCACCATGGTTCTAGTTAGGTGATTAATTTGTGAGAAAGTTTTGCAGCCTCAAGATATGATGAAAAAAATGAACTCAGTATTATATAATAATAATAATAGCAACAACAATAATAATAGTTATCCCCCTCATGACTCCTTAAAATCTCAAAGATGAATGTCAAATATGAGTGGCATGAAAATTATCAAGATTTTGCTCAAAGAATTGGGGGTTTGTTTGTGTTTTGGATGTAGTGTTCGGTCTTCTGAACTTTCAGAGCAATATGCTTTTCTCAGATGCTCCATGAGCTCTGATGCTGTAAGCAGTAACAATATTGTAGTTATGTCTTCCAGGAAAGCAGTGAGCTCTGAAATATCTTTGCTGGATTCTGTTAAGGAAAATTTTGTAGTATACAGACATTATACATTAAACTACTTTACATTCTTCCATTAGAAGGAACTCCAGTCCAATATTGGATACCCCCTTCCCTACTGAAGTAGCAATTTTACAACAAACATTCTAGGAATAAATACATCTATGCACAGATTTAAATCCTGTTAAAATATTAATCTAATTTACAGCATGGGCTTGATGCAGAAATTACAGGGTGCAGTTGATTCCTGCTCTCAAAGCCAATAAATAAGTGTAATAGTCACGTCAGCACTATTACTCTAGATTTGCATCATAGGAGCTGAATTTGTATCAGCAGTCTCATATCTACTCAGGAACAATGGATTTCAGAGAGATGGAGTCAAGGGAAAATGCCCTCTTGTAATTTTCTATTTTCAGATGACCACTTAATTTCAGTGTCTGACTTCATCGATTTCTCTATAGCTATAGATTTATGGTATAGCTTTTTGTGACATACATACCTATTTCCATGCATATAAGATGAATCTTTCTGTTAAACATAGCTGTACAAGTTATATCTTTTTCCTATTAGTTTTAAATGCATTTTCTTAGTGAAAAGTAGGTCTTTATTTTTAAAAGTCTTGACAAAGTATTTGTTTGGAATACTGTAAAAGCAACTCCCAGGTCAGGAAAGGATTAACTCCAGCTATTTTGTATTTTTTTTTCTTCCTCTGCACCTAAATTGTATGTTTCTCTTCATAAAGGATGTTTTGGGTTTTTTTATGAACTAGCAACAGCATACATTAAAAAGGCAGGTTGTGTTATAAAGACAAAGACCCTAGGATGGGGAAGTAGTGAGTAACTGACAGCTTCAAAAGCAGCTGTTTGTCACTAACTTCTCTCAAAATTAGCCTGGAATATTAATGCCAGAAGGAAATATGCTCCTGTATGCTAACACCTGGTTGAATAGTTATAGTTTAAGGAGGTTTTATCATTCTTGTTGTTGGAGGGAAAACGTTGGATATATCTAAATTTCAGTTCGGTTGTGGGATTTGTGATCTCTCATGTGAGAGCTGAAGACTTAATAAGAGTTGGACTGTGTTCATGAGGAGGATGCAACTATTGCAATTCTCTGTCCTTCGAGGTTTCCTAGACTGACTCTGAGTTATGGGCACAGAAATGGGATCTGCAGAAGTCATGTGCCTGTACATAAGCATGCAAAGAAGAGCACAAGGTGGTGTTTAAGGACCTGCTTGCCAAGCATGTAAATCTCTGCCTTTGGGCTTGAGGTTGCCTTTCTCTTCTTTGGCTTGACTGCTCTATTAAATATGCAAATTCTTTTGAGTAGTTTCCTTTGAAGATGAGATTATCAATCCTATCCTTTTTCCTGAAAGAAAATAATCAGCATAGTTTTGGACCCATTGTGAATTAATCTAGTGGTTAGGGCATTCATCTGGGAGAAGGTAAGGCCTTTAATTTCTTTTTACACAGTGGGGAAAGGAATTAAGAGGAAGGCTTGAGACTCCCAGCACTGGAATACATTCTTACCTAAAAGGTAGATGATGGAGATTCAAAGCCTCAAAGGATGGGAATTATTCTAAACCTTTGATGTCATGGATCAAAGCTTTATTCTTCAAACTGTTGTGGAAACAGGCAGTATTGCTACATCCTTTGATAAAGTGATGTCCTAGCAAGAATGATTGTTAGACTACTAAGACACAGTGTACTGCCATGAGCATCTGGCCCTTGTTTTGTTTCATGTATGCTTGAGGTACTTTCTTTAAAGAGCAAAATGCCCTGAAGTTTCACAGATTCACAGAGTATGCTGAGTTGGAAGGGACCCACAAAGATCATGAGCCTGCATAGGACCATCCCCAATAGTCACACCATGTGCCTGCGAGTATTGTCCAAAAGTTTCTTGAACACTGTCAGGCCTGGAGCTGTGACCCTTAGTTTCTATGTCTTCCAACAGGAAAGGGGAAGAGATATCAACTTCAACCACAAAGGGAAACAGCATCTGGACCTTGAGCTATGTTTAGGTGTCTTCTTCAGGGTTTTGAGTTTTTACTTTAAAAGATCACTAATAAAAGTGGTGAATTGCTGCCTAAAAGAGTAGGAACTTGACTTTCTGGAAGTATGAATGGTTTAGGAGTCTGTTCTGAGTCTCATGCTCAGTGACTGCCATACTCAGAGCCACTAAATGAGCTTAGTCAAAAACAATCCCTGTGGGAGAATGCTTTCCTTCAATGTTTATTTCAGCTCTCTGGTAAGGATGAGTGAACATATCGACTTATGGCTAAAAGTTGATAACTGAAAGAAAGGGCTAACCTTTTCGATGTGTGAAGCTTCAGGGTTACATGCAGCACCTTCACATCATGTACAGTGCATTTGTACTTCCTTGTGATGCAGCCTGGCAGACTGGTTCATGAAAATCACAGATTTCAAAGCCCAAGCTGTCACACTGCACCATGAAAGCTTTTAAGATAAAATTGCTTCCTAGTCCTGTAACATATTTGCAAAAGGCTTGGTGTATTATCTTTGCTGGAATTTAAATGCTAATGTGCCATTACAAAGATATTTGAACAAAGACAAAAATCATCTCATCCTGCTTGGACTATTTAGCTATTATAATTCTTAAGAAAAATGTGTTCTGCTTTTCCTATTGCTGAAACTGAAAATAAATAATAAGTGAATTGCCCCATGATTGTAGTTACTGACTCGAGCGATGTCTGTGCTCAGGAAATTGTACTGTTCTACTCATTACAGATTGTAGAGATATATAATATCTACATAGATCTATATGATTATACCTGTATAAATGTAGTTAGTACATCTCCATATGGTTATCTACTCCATATGACTAAATGTAGATATAAATATAAGATATATAGGTATAGATATAAATACATACTTTATGTTTTAATCAATATTTTATCAATGATCTGCATGGTTCAACAAAAAAAAAGAAGTAAGAAAGAGAGCCTTTCACTGGTCTGAACTCATTCACTGAACTGGGCAGAAACATATTACTACTGGCTAAGTAGTGGGATAGATTGATTTTCTTAGTCAGAATGCCTCCATATTATGAAAAAAACCTAATTATGATCTTTCTGAAACCTTTCCCAAGTATTCTCCATTCTGTAGACAAAAGAGCAGGATAACAAAATCTCAATTTTCACATCAAAGCTTGTAGCTACAGAGTGCATGTGCTTCTCTGAAACTGCATGTTTCCTACACAAAAATGTTTAGAAAGCCTTATTTTACACAAATAAGCCAAATGAGCTAATACTTAATGAATTAAAAGTAGATGTCTCAAGCTCAAAAAAGCAATGTATCCTTTCTTCAGAAAGTGGCAAAACAAACTAGATAGATAAATGTCAAGTATATGGTACTGAAATAGTAAAAAATTTTAATAATGTGTACACAACATATACTGATTAAAAAAGTAATAGATCACATGTAATTGTATTGAATTCTATTAAATAACATGTTCAGTTCCAGACATCACCACTGATATAATACATTATGCAAGTTCTCCTGTTATATTTTCACTTTGCAGCACTACTCAAATGTTCAAATAGAAAAGAACATGGTATAGATGGAAAGGAAATTCATTTCAAGTTGACATATATCTTCTCCCTCTTTCTACCATGTGAGTGCAAAGAAATATAACATGAAATACAGTATAAATATATCATCTTGTCCCTTTAAAATAAAATCACTGGCACAACCCAATCCACAGGTTTTTCATATATGAAAAACATTTTCAAGTTTTCATATAAGAACAATTTTCAAATTCACTAAAGGTGCTCTAGGATGAACCTGCTTGAGCAGGGGGGTTGGACCACATGAGCCACTTTAAGGACTGGGTCAAGCCCATAATTTAGTAATGTAGAAGGTACAATTACAATACTTTGCTTGCGTAATTTTCAAGGATTTTTCTCAACACCTAATCATCCCAGATCCATTGTGGCTGTTTGGATGTTTCTATAAGTTGGTTTAATTTTGAATCCTCCCATTGAGAAATACACCTCAATGCCACCAGGAGGTGTCCGTGTGCTATTTATATGTTACTTTCCAGGGTACTTGCTTTTTTAATTTTTTTTTTTGAGGGGGTGGGAAGGGCTGTATAACAATGCCACAACGGTAGCAGTTTCTTTGGGATCATTATTATTATTATATAACGTTGGTGTTTGCACTTTCAAACAAATGACGACGTTGTGTTTGTGTCCAGACAGTGTTCTTAATTCTTTCCATAGATGAGAGAATAATAGAAGAAGACCTATTAAGTCATCCATCTTTCCTTCCAGATTGCCCTGTTATCTGAAGTATACTGTATAATGTATTGAATGAAGATGTCAGTCTGTTGCTAGGGAAATGATGACTATAATCAGATGTTACACAGTTTACATTTTGACTGCATTGCAGGATCAAAGATGAGGCTGTGGAAACAAAGATTTTTTTATTGAAACACGTTTTGTCCTATTTGTACTTGTGTATATCTTCCAGGAAGAAAGGAGTGTATACTTCAAAAAGCTAAATATCACACAATATTTTTATGTTGCATATTCCCATTTGGTCTGTGATGTTTAATTGGAAAATATGTAGTGTAGTTTCAGTGCAAATCATAGGCATAAAATATGTACAGATCCATAGGACATTACAAATGACTACAAGGCATCCTATTACACTTCAGCCTAAAGCAGAACCACATGGATAGTGAGAAGTATACATTTGAGTGAGTAGTAAATCTGTTTTCATTTGAACATCAGATAGGAAGAAATAATTAGTTGATACAATATGCTTAGCTCTGCCTTGTGATAGAAGGTATGGTTCAGATGTACTCCACAGGGCCTCTTGAAAATCCTGTTCCAACCAAATTAAAATACAGTGTGTTGCAACAGTCACAAGCATGGCCTGCAGATGCTGTGATGGAGGGCAATGTGCAGAAATGACACTTTTTTCATGGCTTTACAGCCAGATTGACTATTTCTACTTTCTATTACATCCTAATAAAGTGCATGCCATCCTTGTTGAAAAGAAATGAGCCTGAAAAAGATTTCCAAATGTTGTATGGGTTATGGCAAAACTTCTGAAAATGTTAAAAGCTTTTTAAGTTTGTCAGATCTAATTTAGTAGTCACACTTTAGTGAAGGTATCTTTTCAGGTTACCTGTGTAACATTGCAAGTCTGACCTCCTGCCCCTGTCCCATCCCTTACCCCTCACTCCCCAAAATTATATGTACTGTTGGTCTTTTATATTAATTTATAACTATAATACCATTCCAGAAAAAACCTAGCAAGGCCTCTTGAAGAAGCAGTTATTGGATTCCCACTAGTGACAGCAGTCCCAGGATGTTTTTAAGTAGATCCTGACCCAAATGACACACATATATCCTCTTATATTGATAGAGAGAAATATTAAATTAAATAAATATTAAAGATAGATATCACTACAGTACATGACTTTCTAACTTTTATAATGTGTTCTTACACCAATAGCAGCCAATCACTGAACTGAAAAGAACGTGCACAATAGAAAACATTTTACAGGCAAGTAAGTTGACTGAACTGATAGGAAACAAATTGGAATGGCACTAAAAATGAATGATAAAACATTCCCACATCAAAGGTATGGCTAATAGACGTTGACTAGATACTTGCCATTTGAGGTCCCAAATAATAACTGAGCTTACTAGAAAAATGCATGATTTTGCTGATGTGCTTATTGCAATACTGAATTTCAGTGCACAATCATGTGTTGGTTTTTATTGAAAAAAAGACAGATATACAAATGGAAATATATGAGTAATGAAACAGATCTGCTAGCATGTTATATGGTTAAAAAAATCATGTTTCCTTCTTTACTGCCTTGGAAGTTCATACTTAAAAACTGCTTCTGTGTATCTGTTTGCAATACCCATGTTTGACTAGCACAATGAGACTTAATTTACATGCTAATGCAACAACCAGATGCAGAATAGGTCAACTCACCTGCTAACATATGCATTCTTTGGACTACATTAATACTGATTGAATGACAGATAGCTTTAATCCCGATACTGGTTTGCAGAGCTGCTCAAGATTTCATCTCCCTACAAGTATCTCCCATCCCTCTTTCAGACAATATGCCACTATTTTCTATAAATTACTGCCAAGTAACTTTGGGTTGTGTTTGTTGGGTTTTGGTTTTTGTTTTTTTTTTTGTCGTTTGTTCTTTTTTTCATCCCTCATCCTTTTGTATGTTAAAACCGGATTAATTTTTCAGGATAAAATGGTGGAGTTTTTTTCACGGAACTAGCTCTAAGCATTAACTGATTAACCACTGGTATAATAAATTCATTATTTAACAAATACAAGACACTTACCTGTCTTCACTGTTGGAGGAAGGTGGTGTGGATTTTTTACAAATATTTTTGTTTCAGACTTTTTGGGAGCACTCAAGATCATCTGCCTCAGTCAAACCTTTATAAGGCTATCACCCATCAAACCACACTCATGGATCGGCACCAGAGATTTTCTTGATAGCAAATAGGATTGAAAGTGTACATTGATGGCTAATTTGATAAAAGCTTACCTTGAGAACTCATAAACAAGTCATCACTAGCATTGGTCATTTTATAAGTACTTGGTTTCAGGGTACTGAAGTATGTGTTGCCTGAAAATACCATGAGATCATTTGTACACACATGTCATATGTTGACAAGTCTGTCCTGCTTTCCATCTGAAAATATTAGCAGCTCCAAGCCATAATGTAAGAATCAATGTAAGACAGAGCCTGGAGTCCTGCTGCTTTCAGAAGACAGAGGTGCTTTTTGTAAGCATGAGTGCACTATATTATTGTTCAGCTTTACTCTCTGCTTTTAAGATTTGTTCGTACATAGGAACCAATTCTGTTATCCTATTTGTCCAGATCATTGTCTGACCATTATTTTCTTTCAGACAGATATTGGCAGTATGTTATATGAAATAGTGGAAATGTACCCAACATCCATATTCATCACTTTTGTCCCTACTTCCTTGTAGGAAAAAAGTTCAGCCTGAGCCTGCAGAGAACAGTGA
>VWZD01012268.1:1302503-1348898 GCA_013396695.1 Sakesphorus luctuosus
AAAATGTAAAGAAGACACTAGAACAGAAGCCAGAGTGTCAGATTTGCAAAAGGAAAAATAACCCAGTCAAAGTCTGGTTCTGCCATCAGTGTCCCTGTTATATAATGCAATTACACAGAAGTAAAGGTGTGAGTATACTTCAACTAGCTTTTTTGTAATTGCTTTGGTAACAATAATTCTCAAGATACAGTGCTGTGACTTGGCACAAACTAACCACATGTTTATAGTAAGTGAAGCCTGCTTACAGATGCTACAGAAATACCCCAAATTAAGAGAGCAAGCAGAGTTCAAGTGATAGAGCAAGCACTGATATGTTTTGGGGGAAGAGGAACATAAACAGCCTTTTACTCTACTAAAATGATCAGTGTTACTTTTCATCACAAAGCTGGTTTCAAAAACCAGCAAAGGCCTCCATAATTTCTTTAAAAACAATAGGAGATAAGAGGAGAAGTAAAAGAAACTGGTACAAAATACAGAGGAAAGGCTGAAATTCATTTTATTTAACAACACAAAGAATTAATAAGGAAGGAAAGGGTACTGAAATAAAGAAAAGCACTGAAGGAAAATAAGGAAAACGATCTCTTTAATGTACCATAAATACTTATATCACTATTGCCTCTTTCTGCAACATTTTATTGATGATGCTTCATGGATCATCAATAAAGTAACACTACAAAAAACCCCTCTGGAATTTATTTCCTTCTGGAATCTGTGCTAGATTGACAGTAAGTAGTCCATGACAAAGGGGCAACCAGTTCAGCCTGAGGACTTGATGCAAGAGCAAAAAAGAGAAGAAATAATCTTAAAAAAAGTCAATTAATAATGTGTTAAGTTTGAAAGGAACACCAAGTGAAACCAATGAATAAATAAATAGTTAAAGGGTAACAGTATTTTCAAAGCAAATGGATTACTTCTGTTACTAAAAAGATAGGGCATTTGACAGCTAATAAGACAGCAAGGCATTCAGCTTCCAAACACTAAAAGGTGAGAGTTAATATTACACTAATGAGCCACAAGCATACTGCTGGCTTGTTTTTTATTAACACTAATAAATGATCTCATAATACTGATCAGAAGTGGGTTTTTTTTCTCCACATATCTCACAAAAGATTTTCAGGTGACAAGTACTATGATACATATGGTAGAAACAAACAGCTGTGGCCACAAAAATGTTTTGTTAACTGATGATTAATATATTCAGGAAGCAATCACACTATTCATTAGTAAAAGTTTACAAACATTAAAAAGTGCGTAACATTTGAAACCAACAACACAAAAATATATATAATATATATACTATATATAAAGAAAGTGACATCACCTCTTGTTAATAAAAGAAAACAAATCTTCTGACCTTGTGATTGGTGCTTGTGTGATTGCCATGGTTTACTATCAGTCACTCTCTTCACTCACCTTAGTCACACAGAGGTGTGGCTGCCCCATTTTGCAGCATTCAGCCTTGTCTATCAGGGCCAGATGAGGGGAAGAAAAGCAATAAGCAACAGCTACTGCAGATATTTTAAGTTATGTCCTGGATGGACAAACTATCCTGGTATTTTGATGAAGGTCCAGTTTGGACTTTCATTTTGGAATAGCTGAAATGGGAAAAAAATCTAGTCTTTTGGGTGCTAGATGCCAAGTCTCTCGGTTCCTTTCCCAGCTCCAAGCCAAAAGGCTGCTGTAGGGGATTCTAGCACTTGGCTGTGCTGGTGCATCAGTAACAGGCTACTGGTGGGGTGAACTCAACAGCCTGATCAACTGAGGCAAAGGCAAGGAATAGTAAAAATTGTCCCCCTGTCTGGATCCAGCCCATGATCCACTGGTTAGACTATCCTGCATTCTAAAACACATTTCAGAATATATAATTGGCAATGACCTATGCCAGTTATTTTCCCATGTGTAAACAAGGCCCATCTTAAACAATGTGAACCAGAAAAACCTCTAGCACCATGGAATTTGTTTGAATTTTAACCCATATAAGGTTATAACTGTATTCTTAAAACTACCGTAACCATAAAATACTTGGACTAACATTTTAAAAAAATATCTCAGAGAAAGATTAAGAAATTGGGAGTAAAATTAGAAAAATGGGGAAGAATAACATAAAAGATTCAAATTGAGTCTCTGATATGCAACTAACTACAGGTGAGTGGCAAAACTGTACCAAGGACATAACACACGCTCAAGTATTCACATTAACAAATCGTTTTGAAGGTTCATTTAGTAACAAATCGGAGTGTTGCTGAGTCATTTAGGTTTAGGTATAATCAATTTAGCAGTTGATGTTTAGATCTATCATGTGCACATCACCACCTTAGGCAAGAAAACAGCCCTTTCAAAACGCGTGGTAGAAAAATTCACAGTAACAGAAATATTCTTCATAAGCAGTTGAGAAGGGGCAGTATGGAGCATCTAAGTCGTACAATACAAAAACCATTGTAAATAACAGAGCTGTAAAACAGATGCAAAGTTCTAAAAACAGTGCTTTCTTTACAGTTCTTATAATGGGCAAACACTTTGGCCAGAGAATTTTAAACAATGAGGATCACACAAGCCTTTGCTTATGATACACAATTAGATCCTCTGACGTTTCAAAGGCCATTTGCTACAAGATTTACCTGTTCTACTTTCTAAAAGTGCTCCCATCGAGTAGTCATTATGAAGGGATCCATCTGATGATGCTATCCCAAAAAAATCAATACATGTTCAACCATTGCTAATGACAGAGGTAGAGATTCTGTCTTCTGTCACAGCTTGTACCCCCATTTTTAGCATTGTGTTGAATGGGTTCCAGCAGTGAAGACACATGCACTTTCTTTTCTAACAGCTTGCTCATGGAAACAAATTTGTTCCAGCACACTCCTGTAGTCTGAAAACATCCAGCAGCTGCTCCACTTGGTCAAAGTCAGATGTCAGCTTTCTTGCTTTGCTGCCTCCCCTTGGGCCTCCCCAGTTTGCTCACTTGGATTTCGTTGTGCATCTCCTTCTCCTTCTATAACACAGAAGAAAAGGATGAGTAATCCACTTGTTCATCTTCCATTTCAAGAACAAAGTAAAAAGAAACTGAAACTGAAATATAAAACCCTTTACTACTAAGACAGTCATACTTTATTTTTGAAGGTGTCTCTTGAGATGCAAATTCCTAGTCCCAATCACCACTATTGTTTTCAGTAAAGACCTATAGTAGTTAGAAATTAAAGAATGTAAAAAAAAAAGTAGTGTTTTTGAAAATTTATTCACTATGATACTATGACAGTATAAGATAAAAATCCTTATTGCTGCATGTTTGAACAGAGTTTGCTATAAAGAGATGCAACTTCAATAAAAGCAATAGTTTGTTAAAGCTATGTTTGTTCTGTATGTCTGTTTTCAGCACCACATCCCACAGGATTCAGTCCAGCTGTCTCACTGCAAACCTCAGAACAATCCAAGGAACAGAACGCATCTTGTGTACAAGGAATAATGTTGAGACATACGCTGCCTCTTGTATCTGCAAGGATTCTGAGATTTGTACTGAACAGGCTCAATATAGTAGTTAAGAGAAGAAAATTCCATGGCTTCACTGTAAAGATATCTAAATAGAGATAGTAGTCCCTCTTAACTATAATCTATAGATCTTTAGAATAAAGGTAGGGTTATCAATGCAGATATTTATTGTTTATTCATTTCAGACAACTGTACATCTGGAATTTTATTTCTGTTTATAGAAATGAGCACCATAAACACATATTTTTATTGTGTAGAAGAAAGGGCACATTACTAATGGAAAAGAGTTCTTTCCCTTGCAAAGAACATTGCAAACAGCATAGATGTGAAAGCTGTGTTTTGTGCTTGCACTGAGTATTTAGGCAGGAAAATGCCTCACAGGGTATTGTGATTATCAAATTCAACCTGAAGAAAAGTTGTATGGGAAGCTGATTAACATATGAAACGGTGAGTTTTCTTCTCTTCATTTGGGTTGAGCAATAAGTAAGTATTTGTTTTGCAAGGCAGTTTCTCAGAAAACGATTTTTCAGTTTCATCTCTCAAATTAGGAAGATTCCATCCGGATGGATCTATGTGCAATTTTTACTATTGGACAGTCTTGCCCAAGTTGTCCAAACACTTTCTACAAAGCCTCTTAATATATTCTGATACTGGAAAAGTCCAGATGAGTGGAATCTTGAGGTTTTGTTCCTTTTTTGGCTGTTCTGTCCTCGGTTTATTCTGACTAATAGGAAGCCTTTAATATCCCTTACACTATCTGGGCAAACCAAACTTTCCTGGAAGAATTCTGATTAAAAACAAACAAACAAACAAACAAACAAACAAACAAACAACTTTGGAAGGTATTTGTGTTAAAAGAAAAATCATCCTGAGACACAAAGCCTAAACATTTTACTACTTAAATATTAAACATAGCGCACAAAAATTCAGAGAAGGAGCACTAAGGTTCTAATGTACCACTTCTTAAAAGATTCTTCTCAACTCACTGAAAAAACTCGCTAATCTAAATCCATTTAATCTATAATACATTGTCTTAGTACTACACACTTATTTTTGCTGCTGGTAGAGCTCTTCTACTAAAGGCTATAAAATATGTTGACAGAAATAAATTTGCTGCTAAGTTTGGAGAATCCCCAAACTGCCTAAGCGCACTCTTGAACTATTCTTCCTTTAAAACAGGATGGCTAAAAAGCTCTTAAGATTTCAGTTCTTACACAACATTTTGAAACCAGTAGGCAGTATTAAAGACACAAAACAATACTCCAAATCCCCATACAGTTGTGCAAGGTGGTAACCTGGCAACAGTTACTAGTCCTGCTTATGTGCAGCTTTTAACTCATTTTATTTCCTGTAACATTACTGCTTCTACAGTCATTATCAGTATTCCCCTTGCTCACACCTAAAATATTTCTACCATGAACTAAAATCACTTTTAATCACAAATTTCTACAATCAGTCCTTCATTGGAGTTCTGTATGACTTCAACACGCTATTAGCCCCATTTTTTGTAGATGCTTGGACCACTAAAACTTTTGCAAGAAAGAGTCCTTTCCACTAGTGTTCTGTAGCACCTAAAACAAACCCAGTAGTTTGTTTTAGATATAAGATCTGCAGAGGATGGTCCTCGTTCTTCATTGTACTTTTCCCTTACTACTTCATCTGGCTACAATTGCCTGTAAGATGATGTCAATACCAGGTTTCTTGGATTGTGTTGGTTACCTTAAGAGTGTTGAGCAGGCTGCTGATCTGCCTACTAAAATCTTTGTTTTGCCTTACTTCTTATGATTTTTGTTGCAGTTTTCTACTTGACAGATGTACCTAGTGTTGCTTTTACTAAATTTAGATAAAATATGTTGACACAGAGTACTTGGAACCTGTACTTTGATGTTTAGTAAATATGTCCATTCCATAGATAATTGCAGGTTGTTAGCTTGTTACGGACAAAGAAAACTAGGACAGCTGTTTTGAAGGGAGAATATTATGCAGTAATTATATGTATTATACATAATTATAAGTATTACAAGTAAACTCTTCATTATCTGTCATTGGCTTATTGATGAGGGAATTAACCAACATTCACTTCAGGTATCAACTACGGCATAACAGAAATATGTGGTCTTTGAATGAGGCCTCACTGCCTAGTCGTGTTCAAAACTGTTCTGGTATTATACAGGAAATATATCTGCAGGATTTTCCAAGCGATTGTACTAAACATGCTTGGGTAGTTTAATTTATGTATGTTTTACAACCATCTTTTTTTTTCTTTAGTATCTGCATTATCCCACTCTGCCATTACTCCACGCAGTTGAAAGGAAATGTACTTGAAGTTTTGCAAGAAAATGCACGTAGCTGTAATAAGTATAAAGGAAAAAGAAAAGGAAAGAATCAAAATTTGATGTCTATATTTATATGATTAGGTAGTACTTAGCATAAATTGTTTGACATGTACTTTGAAAGAAATAAGATATAATCCTCAAACACGTGTTTTCCTCTTAATCCTGTCAGGTGTGAATGCATATATGCATCCCACAAGTATTAATATATTCTGAACTGGGATTTAGCATGCAAGGTATTTTTTAGCCTTGCTTGGTTTGGAAAGACATGATGGGATAATACATTAATACTCACATAAATGCCAGGTAAGACAATGCCTTTTCCAGTAGTTTTGGTTTGGAGGCTTTTAGTTGGCATCTAGAGATACTAATAATACAAAATTTAAATATATTTTCATTATATCTAATTGAAACTGCATAACCTTCTGAAGAAGTACTCAGGAGTATCTTTGTACTACCTAAGGTAATTTTACAAGTACCTTTGGACTTTTCAGCAATGACTAAGCTACCTAGGCTGCAAAAGGGATCTCCAAGAACTAAACAGAATATCCAATTTATGTATTAAAAATTAGGCTAACATTTATTTAAACCATTCTCATCCGTACAGAGTGAACTGCAGGTACAAAATGCACATCAACATATATTACAGGCACAACGTCACATTCTTTTCATAGCTCACAAAAGAACACAGTTCTGACTTATAACCACTCCACAGCTTAACTTAAAAATAGGGATTGTTTCTATCATCTAAATAGACAAGATCAAAGACAATTTTGATAAGTGTAAATTTGAGACTGAAGAAAATGAAAGTAAGAAGGAAGGCTGGCATTATGCATTTCAAATGGCACCTACTTTCTATTTTTCCAGCATTTTACACATGAAAATAAATAGACACACCTACACACATACTAATAAAGCTTTTCATTTAAAATAAATAAACACATACACAAAACTAAAGGCCCTGCCCAGCTAAAACTGCATGCACCTAGAATCTATAGGTCCCAAATTGGCAACTGCAGAAGGAATGAGTTAGGATGTACATAAGTCTAAAAGACAAAAAAAGAATCCCCCACTCAAAACGGCATTGCAACTACCTGAACATGCTGCTGCCCATATCTGACTGTCCCATGAAGAGTCTGCCTCTCAGAACTCTTGTCATGTCTCTGACAAAAGTATGTGCACAAACAGGGCAGCTGCTGATCAGGTTTCTTCTTTGCTGTGTTCGGTTTATTTTGCTATTACTAAAATAATCAAAACACCTCTTCCTTAAGATCTGAAAAGGGCTTTCTAATACCTGTAAGATCCATTCGTTAACCCCCATCCACATAACATGAAAATAATTATACAGTCCTATCACTGTTTTTATTTAATGTAAGGTCTACTGTCCCTCCTTCCTCTCCACTGAAGGTGCGCAACCATTTTAAAATGTTGCTAATACTAAAGGTAAAGTAAAATTTAGGATTGCATTACTACTTATCACCTTGAAAGAAGGACAAAATAATGATAGAAAGGAGAAGGAGACAATTAGTCAGAAAAGATCCAGGTAAAACAAACAGTAATGCCTTGCTATTGCTCTGTCCTTTGACAGCAGAAAAAAGCAGCCACATGGCTTCTGCTCCAGACTTCAAACCAGAGAGGATATTAATTAAAGGATATTATGAAGACTTCGGTTTTAATAAAGACTTCCTAATTTTCTTCCTTATACCCTATTTTCCATAAAATTTTTCCTGATATGGACCCTGCCACCAGGCACTCACTGCAGAACGTTCTTTTTACAGTGACATGTTGCAAATAACCACCCTTTCCATTTATGAGATCTGGGATTCCTATTGCAGGCAACCCCTGATGAGTAGAAAAAAAACCATTTTTGCTGCTGAGGGTCAAGAGAATAATGCGTGCACATGAACTATGCTTTGTGTAATAGTGTTTTCACTTAAGTTTAAAATAAATGTAATAGAAGTCCAAAATGTACTCACCTGCTTTGTTTATATCAAGCTCTGATAACTTTAAGGCTAGTTCACTAGAGTTCCCACCCGGAGAGGACACCAGTATGTCATGTAACGCATTTCTTCTACCTGTTCTTCCTGAAGCAATGAAGTCTGCATATGTAGATTCCACATCAGTCATTGCTAACAAATATCCACATAGCAGTACCTGGATGGGAGGACAAAAAGAAAAAGATCACCACTTAGACCACCAGAAAAAAACCCAGATGACTTTGCAGATGGGAACAGAATTAGAAGGTTCTCATTGTGGAGTAGATTGGCTAAGCAGTAAAAGAAGAGGCCTCAATCTTGAAATTTGGAGAAATTAGATAAGAAACAGATTAGAAAGCAAAGAAGCTGTGTGTATTTTATGCAATCTGTATTCAACAATATTTTAAACAACTTCATTTTCCATGCTTCATAAAGTGATAGTGAGTACTTTATAAAAGCAATGACCTCAGCAACATAATTTCTTTATACAGTTGTCTCAGCTTTTAATATTAGCTGGGATGTAGGAGGTAGGTAGGGGGTGGAACAAAGTTCTTTTCTGCACAAAAAGCAGAGTGTAACGAGTAAGAAAGTACAAATCGATTACACTTTTGCATGCAGAGCCCTGTGCTCATACACAGGCACAGTTATGTTTTGTATATTTTCTTTTCTGTTAAGTATTTGATTTAGCATTGCATACAGACCTCTTCAGGCTCAACTATTTTATTTTGGTGTAGTAGTTGCCCCAAAGCAAATGCCTTACCATAATGTTACTGAAATGAGTGGAGACATGTTAACACAGCAAGCAGAATAGATAGACTATAATGCAGAGTCTAGAAGGCAGTGGTCTGTAAGCTAGATATACACTCTGAGCTCCTTTTCATTAGAAAATAATTATTTTTTGTGTCATTATGTGCACTAATGTAAGACCTGCCAAAGCTACAAGAAAACTCCTATTTCAAACTCAGGAAGTGAAAGATTTGAATACCTGCTGGAATATTTGCTATAGTTCTAAGCTGTTAGAATTTTTTTTTCTTAATTTATAAATGTTAAATTCTGATTGCATTGCTTTTACTGTAGCTCCACTAGTAATCATCTAAGCTCTCCTGAAAAATGGTAGGCCACAAGGCTTCAAATGTAGCTTTCCTCATGTTTTATGTTTTGTTGTCATAGGGGAATCAGGGAAACTTCTGCTAGAGCAGTACTCCGAAGAGAAGAAACACGACAGAACTACTAAACAAAACCAGCACCTCCACAGTTGTATGCTTCCTTCATTTCTCTGGTTTTGCATATTGCAGAGAGGACATGGCAATAAAGGCAAGAGAGCTGCATACAATGAGAAGCTTTAGTTACTAAAGTAGCCAAAACTTCACATTTGTATGTAGCACACTAATATTTTTAATTAGTTTCTGCTGCAGGTGCTGGACACTGAGGCAGCCCTTGAAATCATCACAGAACTTAACAGCAGCAAAAGGCTCAGCTTTCTCTGTTTAAATTAAAAAAAAAACCAACAAACCCTCATTTTTATATATGTTTTATTCTAAAAATAGATACAAAAAAGACAACAGCAAATACTTCTCCACCCTCAACTCTGAATAACTTCACAAACCCTGTTCATTCTTCAACTTCATTGCAGTCGTCACCTCCCCAACTTCAGTCAGCTGTAAGAGGGTGTGCATATGATGTGTCTGAGAAGACAAGAAAAGGGTTCTACACCATATTTTATTTAGCCTAAATATAACCATATCAAGTATCATTGCAAGACTGACTGACTTGAAAAGAAGTTCACTGCTGGCAAGCTTTGGTGTCCCATGCCAAATGCTGAACAAGGCTAATTTTACCCCTAAGAACAACCTCTATGAAATGGGAAACTGCCTAAAAAACCCAACCCAACCAACCAACCAAACCCTCAAAAAACAACATTAAAAAAAAAAATCAACCCACAAAACCTAACAACAAACACTCAGGGAAGGAAAAGAGGTCAACATTGACCGAAAGCCTGCTGGACACACATAAAATAATGCAAAGCCTCTTTGTTTAATAACAAAAGCTTCCAGGAGCATGAGAAGATGTACATTTCTTCACGTAGAGGACAGTTGTGACAAAGTAAGACAAAAGGACAAGTTTTCACACTTATTTGACCCATTCACTGAATAGCAAAAATCAGAAGATTTAAAGATTTTAAGCAAAACTTAAATTTGTTCATGCGTTATTGCAACTGACCTGTAGAAAAGAAAGGGCAAAACATGAAAGCAATCAATATAGAGGCTTGGATTCTGGTATTAGTGTAGGACCAGTCCAAAGCCATCACAATTATCACCCCTGTGAAGACATTTATTTCGTTTTAGCATAGGAAAAAAAACCTCCACGGAGTTGTTTTGAGGGGTTATTTTGTTGCTTTTTTTGTTGAAAGCTGCATATGAGTTTATCTTAGCACAGAATAATCAGAGAAGTCTGTGACTGAGGTGGAACAAGGTGCAGGACTGTAAGGTTTGCAAAATGAGCCAGGTTGTACTCTGTGGGCAATTCTCTGGTTGGATAAACTGCATTCCATAGAATATGCTTCTGGAAGATTTTACTGTTCCTGAAACATTCCATAAAACATGGAGAACATCAGGGAAAACCTCAAGCTTATTTAATTTTATCTGTGAAACAAGCTGTAAAGCCATAGGCAAATACGCTTTTAGAGAACTCTATTTTAAATGTTCATTTTCTATAGGCTCAATATGGCATGACTATCAACATTCTGATCAAAAAAAGAATGTTATCAAACATACATTTATTATACTTCCAAGTTTCCCTGTCTCTGTCTTCTCCTAGAGATCAAATACCATTCTGTTTCGTATTGGCATTATCTTAAGATATTACTGCATAAATATGGCACTTCACTGACATCATTCAAGAGCTCCCCTTCCAATGAGTGGCTCAGTGCCCAGCAGTCTGTACTTATTCACTGAACCAGTTATTAAGGAATTACCATTCATTCAAAAAAACCCAACTTTTTTTTTTTTTGCTTCAATCTCTGTGCAAGGAGTGGAATTTGCTAATAATTCTGTGAAATATAATTTGAATTTCCTAAATAATTGCACTCACAGGCATTCCTGCAAGAAAGATTGTAGTCACAGTTCCTGTAGTTCTACCAATTTAACTTTTTTGTAGTTGCAAAACCTGTACTCTGCTACACAGTATTAAACTGAAATAAGAGAGCTGCAAACCTCATTGTTTCTGTGAACTGAACCAGTATACTAAAGAAAGCAGATCTATGAGCATAAGGACTAATGAAACCTGCTGCTGTGAGATTGGATGCCTTGGTAACTGATAAGATACTACTCTATATGAAGTCTCCTCCAGCTGTACTTTGTCTTTGCCCCCATGCAGAGTCACTATGCCTGATAATGGGGTAGAGTTTGCAACACAGCCCTGAGGATTTTCAGATACCATCTTGTATTTCCCCAGATTCTTACTTTTATAAACTGCTAGAAATGTATCTTAGACTTCTGTCTCTTTCCCCTCACAACTCCTTCCTTCCAAAGAGAGTTGTGTTGAAAATTATTTGGAAATACTTAAGAAATTATGGAGGATAAGAATGGTAGGCACAGTTGCTATCTTGGATTTTAGCCAGCATATCAAGGCATGTCTGTATTATTAATGCATATTCTGTATAACTTTGGTAGTTTTGGCTTTAGTTTTATCTAGGCCTCAGTTTAGGAGGCCCAGAGAGTGTGACATGGATTGAAGGGGACAAGTGTCACCTGACTTAAGTAACCAAAGAGATATTTCATATCATCTGACGTCACAGCAAGCATAAAAACAGGTGTAGGAGGGGCCCAGGTCAGTCTCTTCATGGCTGACACTGAGTGAACATGTTATCACCACGCCGGTAGTGTTGGGCCTTGCCACCACTCCTGGCTGTTTAGTTGGGAAGTAAACATTTTTTTGTCATTGGTTTTTCTCCTCTCTTGCTGGAAGTCCTTTGGGGGGAGTTTGTTGGGGTGTTTTTGTGGGCTAAGGTGGTGGAGGTCTGTGCTGTTTGGGTGGGCGACTTGGTGGTTGTTGCTGTGCTTTTTCCACATTTGCATATATATGTTATATAATTTCTGGTTTTAATTGTCTCTCTTTTGTATAAAAATAGGAAACTTGCCATTTTGGGGTTTGGTGGGGTTTTTTTCCCTTCTCTCCTTTTCCTTTGGTTGGGGGCTGGATTCTCTTGGATTCTCTCTCTCTGTGTTGGGCAGTTGGCATTTTGCCAGCTCAACCTAACTCATTAACACATAGTGCTACGCCTGCAAAAGGCCTATGCAAACAAAGCACTTTTACAGGTAAGCAGCATAAGGGGTAGAATTAGTATCCAAAGAATGCAGAAGGAGAAAAGAAGGATGCCAAGGACAGGTTCATGATGGCCAAGAGCTGAGTCCTGCACCTGGGTCACAACAACACCATGTAGCGCTACAGGCTTAGGGCAGGGTGGCTGTAAAGCTGCCCTGTGGAAAAGGACCTGGGGGTGCTGGTTGACAGCAGCTGAACATGAGGCAGCAGTGTGCCGGGTGGCCAAGAAGGCCAATGGTATCCTGGCCTGTATCAGAAACAGCGTGGCCAGCAGGACCAGGACAGTGATTGTTGTACCTCTGTACTCAGCACTGGACAGGGAGGCCACACCTCAAGTGCTGTGTCTGGTTCTGGGCCGCTCATTTCAAGAAGGACATTGAAGTGCTGGAGCAAGTCCAGAAAAGGGCAACGAGCTGGGACAGGGTCTGAAGTACAAATCTGATGAGGAACAGCTGAGGGAATCGGGGTTGTTTAGCGCAGAGGAAATGAGGCTCAGTGGAGACCTTATCACCTTCTGCAACTACCTGAAGGAGGTTATAGCCAGGTGGGAGTCGGTCTCTTCTCACGAGTAACAAGCGACAGGATGAAGGGAAATGGCCTCACCTTGTGCCAGGAGAGGTTTACATTGGGTATTAGAAATACTTTCTTCACAGAAAGGGTGGTCAGGCCATCCAGGCAAGTGGTCAATCACCATCCCTGGAAGTGTTCAAAAGATAACACAGATATGCCATTTAGGGTCATGGTTTAGTGGTGAACATAGTCATGTTGGGTTAACACCTGGACCTGATCTTAGAGGTCCTTTCCAACCTTAATGATTCTATGACAAGAACAGTATAATTTAACAGGTACAGAAAGAATCAGTATTTGAATTTTCAGAAATTTACCAGAATACTCCTTTAAATCAGTTTGCATTAAATTTTCCATTTCCACACTATATAACAAATATTATCCCACAAGTTTCTGAAGGAACTGTCAAATCTCTGTAATTGAAAAAAAAAATCCTAAAAAGTTAGTGACGAGTTCACAAATGTAATCCTGACTGCATTCTGTAATCAATCAGTGAAACCAAGTATTACCCAGTGCCCCTGTTCTCAAGTTTCGGAGGGAAAGTACAGAAATTATGTGGCATAACAGCATGAATTAAAAATCAATGTCTATACAGTTTATGAGCTAGAGGTATCTACGGTTGTTGAATTTAGCCTTTCAAAAAAACTAGAGACCTAAAAGAAGCCCAAATGAATTTAAAGTACCTTCACTAATTGGTATTCATTATTATTTTAAGAGGAAGGCAGAACAAGCACAGGCATTTGACAAATGGCTTGTCTATGGAATCTGGCATATGCTGCTGGCCAGGACAAGAGAGCTGCCATTTTCTTGGCAAACCCGCAGTGTAAGGCTAAGAGGTATGATCATTCAATGTTCACTTCCCCTCTTTCTCCATGTGTCCAACATAGAATAAGGGATTTTCAAATAAAATCTCCCAGGCTTTGGCTGGTAAATGTTGTATCACGATCATCACATTATTTAAATGTAATTATCTATATTCAGCTTTCATAAAGGAACAAAAAAAAATGAGAGAGAATTTGTCATTTAATAGCATGTCTGATTTAGAGAAGGTGTATAATTATGCTTTTAAAATAAATTTTGGTTCCAAATCTAGCCTTAGCTTAGAGACAGGGCTACAGGGCTCTTTCCAGTGAGAATACAGATCTGTTCCACAGCAACCTGTACCTAGATTTCTACCTCATGCATTGTTCTTTTGTGTTGAAAGCAGAAACAATTTAACAAAAGTATCTGTCTTCCACAGAGATTATATCTATTGTGCCATACAATAGTTTGCTTTTGCACAAACACAGATGAGCAGGAAAATAGCATTAACTCTTGAATGCCAGTTAAAGGAAATAAAAATATCCATGCCAGCTACTAAACTGAGACTATTTTAATCTGCATCTTGAAAATCCCTTATGTAGTTTTTTCTGTCTGATGTTTCTGAAGTGACCAACTCTGTAAAATAGTAATGCAGAACAGGTCACTTACTTTTCACAGGTAGCATACTTTTACAGGGAACATACTATATGTAGCAATCCTAGTACTATTAGCATCTTAATGGAAATTAGTGAGCAATTCAACTGGTTAAACAATGAAACAGAACAAAGAAAATTACCACCTGAGATTTTTTTACCAGAAAAAAAATTAAGCTTCTTTAAATCTTCATAAGAAAAGCACTGTGAAGTTAGATGCCCTTCAGCTCGTAATCTACACAAAGAGATCATTCACAAAGACAGTTAACAGGTTTTCCTTCTGTGTTCCATAAGTTGCAGTTTCCCTAAAGAGATCTACAGAACTAAAAACCAAATAGTTAAATTCTTCCCACATCTTTGCTCAGACAAATTTCATTGTGCCCATAAGAATTTGGTCTCTCATCTACCACTTAATTTAAGTTCACAAACTCAGTTTTATCTTCCACTGTTCCATAAAACTAGGCAGTCAAGTAACAGTAGCAAATGAAAAAAACAAAAGCAAACATAATCAATGAAGAAATACTAAAGAGAACTTGGTTTTGTAATTATAAATAGCAATAAAGGTTTTGATATTTTAAAATTAACACCCTATGGTGGTAACTAATCACAGCATTTAAGCATCCACATAGGGACACTAAGTTAGGGAACAGGAGAGGGTGTTCTACTATCACTATTCACTGCCTAACCCAAAGAGAACACTGAGTAGCAAATAACACGTGTTTGAGAAAAGAGACATCTATTGCTGTATGACTTTTTTACTTGCAGTTTGTGAACTAACCTCTCGGCTTGTGAAGGAAAGGAGAGAGTAAAGCATTACTTTTCAGGATGCTCTTATACTCTCTAGGAACAACTAAATCCACTGCTAGAGCACCTCATAATCATAGATAAGGTCCTCAAGCCAGATGGGAACCTTGAAGCTCCTCATGTGACACTCATCTGGCAGCCCTGCTGAGCATTCTCACATCCATCTGAGCTTCAGGAAGGCTGATGCTTTAAGTTCTGGGAAGATGAAGCAAGGTATGCAGCAGTGCAATTCATTTGTTTAGAATGGTGTGGTGCTGTGAATCAAGGAGCACAGTTAACACAGTATTCAACAAATACAGTATTTTGTTCAAAAGGAATGGTTTCAGCCTTGGGTGTTCACCCTGTCCATTGTGGTCTTCATATGGCAATCCAGCAGCACTCCTTATAGAACAGAGAGATGGGATAAGGCCACAAAGAGTAGGATGACACAAAATAAACACCCAGTAGGAAAACCAGGCTCTTTCTCAGCTGCTGGATTACTGGAAAAGACCAGTAAATTGAGGATTCATAATTGACTGGCAGCTTGGAAATTCTTTATGAAAAAAAAAAAAACAAGACTTGCTGCAGAAACATAGTCTGCATCAGGATGTTTAGTAGAGGGGATGGGGGTTGGGAAGAATTTGTGTGGGCTTTGCTCATGAGGCATCTCCATATCTTCTTAATCTTGCCTTTAATTCAGGATTCATGCTATAAGCAAGCTTGTTCCCTCAGACACTTCTATCAATAGTACCAGCATTCACAGCCAGTGCTTTAAAGGTATTGATCAACACATGTCCCATTAGCTGAGTCTCTGATGTCTGTTCTTTAGAGAATTGCACTGTACTGACTATTTTTGTAACAGCCACGTCTCCTTTAGTCACTGCTAAATACGATGGACTGTATATGGCTTAATGGGGAAAAAAAGAAGAAAACACTGAACAGTCACAATCAGTAGCCTGCAAACATTTTAGAACAAACAGCTGTGAGCTGCTGTTATCCTTACAGACAACTTTCCACTGAAAAAAATATAGGTTTAGCAAATTTTTAACTGAAGGTCTGCTAGCAAAATAGTTCTGTGAACCACCTGCAGATCAGCATGAGGCTTCCATACAATCAGTGCTACGTAGTCAATAATGTGGAAGCCACTCAGATAAAGGGTTTTCTATCAGATTTCCAATTTTTGGCAGAGGCTTAATGGTGTGGAAAGGACTAAGAAGCAGATCCAGAGAAATGGATTTGTTCAGCCTTGAGAAAAGAAGGTTTAGGGGAGACCTTATCACTATCATCCAGTATTTAAAGGGTGGTTACAAAATAAATGAAGACTTCCTTTTTACATTGGGTCACATGGAAAAGATGAGGGGTAATGGGTACAAGTTACTACTGGATAGATTCTGACTGGACACATAAAGAACATTTTCACAAAGAGAACACTCAGCTCTTGAAATAATCCCTCCAGGGAAGTGGTAGATTCTCCAATATTGGATACTTTTAACATTCAGCTGGACAGGGTGCTGGACCATTTTGCCTTGACTGTGCTTTTGCCAAGAGAGGTTTGACTAGATGATCCTTGAGGTCCCCTGCTAACCTGGTACACTATGGTTCTATGAATCCCACTCTGGATGACCTAAAAGGATTCTGGTCCATTCAATGGAAGACCTATTTCCCTCACTATCTTTTTTTGTTCCCTAGCAGTTATATATCTGCTAGATATTACTTTACTAGTACTAATGCTTTCAAGGTCAAAGTGGAAAAAAAAAAAACCAAAAAAAAAGAGAAGATTCATTCTCATTAAAGAAACAAACCAAAACAACAAGAAATAGTACACAGACAATATGCAGTACATTGTAGTGTACTTTTCCAGTTAAATAGGAAACAGCTGTGTTTTTCAAGAAATAGGTCCATGGTGCAAGGCAGTCTCCATTCATTTTATAAGGGCTGAAATACTCAGCCGAACTATAGATTTGATTAGCTAAACATCCCTAAGTAATTTCTTATAGTTGTTGCAATTCCTAACAGCAAACCATGAAACTAACATGAGGATTCATGATCTTTTATTACAAGCCAAGAAATGTAAACCATCACTTCTATATTAATATATGCCCCATTGGATAAAATACATAGCTTTTTTTCCTAGGGTAAGAGCTTGCTTTTTGTTGTTTTAAAATGTCAGTAAAAGTAAGCAAGAATATATCAGCTAGCATTGCCAAGACTTATCTATGCTTGTGCTGGGTTGGAAGAATATGATGGAATTACAAAACCACCATATCAGTGTGAATAATCAGATTTCAGGTGGGGAGACACCATCCAAAAGGGGTAATCTGCAGGACAAGACCAGAAAGAAAAAAAAAGCATATGAAGATGGGGAGGAAGCAGCAATTGCCTTAGGTATTTCAAGTGTTCACTCAGAGAAACCAATTTACAATGAAAAAGGAAGACTGGGTTGGACTCTCCACCTGCCCTACCAAAAGGCTCCCAGTGGGCTAACCTGACTCAAGGACTTCACACAGCACCACTGATTTGAATGCAGGGCTTGGCTCCCCCAGAGCAATAGGCTGCTCCCATTCCAAAGTTAACTAATGTTGGCATTGACAAAATGTTCTGCATTCTGTCAATTTGACTGATATGTTTACAGCATCTGCAACAGCAGTTTGCAGGTAACAAAAGCCTTTGAAAGGGAAAGTATGCAGTTAGAACAGCAAAAAGAAAATGTCTAGATAACAGTATCATGAACAGCATTTCTAACAGCATTTCTAACAGGAGGAAGTACCAGCATTTTCATAAGGTTTCTTCTAGACCTGTTTGCTAGAATTTTTCAGTTTTTCAGTACAATGTGTAGTCTGGCTATCAAATACTCAAGATATCTAAATGCTCTGCAGTTTAGCTATCCATAAACTCTTCCTAAGTATTTAAAAAAACCAACTGTCCGCCTCCAAGGCACATTCCTCAAATCTTTAAAACAATGTAAGCTACTAGACAGATGCAAAGCTTTCTGTATTACATATCCTTTCAGCAATTTCTGGTGGAGTAGCTCAACTGTTTGCATGTGACTACCTTTTAAAATCATGCAGTCATGACTCATCATGAAAGTGTGTGTTGCAGCATCCAGAACAGAAGGGCTTGAGCTTATTACTCTTTCTTCTCAGGCAGTGGCAAAAACTGTACTGGAAGGAAAGGACTTCTCTTTTTTTGACAGCGAGATCAACCACAACCTTATGTTTCCAAATACTAACTATTGGCTCTTACATTTGCTTTTAATAAAACAAATTATCTCTTAGAAAAATAAAGCTGCTATAGTATAATATGCTTCTGTTAAACAGGTCTCACACTTCATACGCAAGCTTGGATTTGCCAAAAATGACACCATACTCTTCAGTGTTTGCAAAGATAAATACCACTGGGCTAGCCTGGAGACCTGTGAACATGATACAAGTAGCTATTTAATAATGTAAGTGTTTGAATCTCTTTGCACCACAATACATTAATCAGTATTTTATTCCTGGTATACCTGGTCAGCTTTTTGGGTTTGTTGGTAACAAATTGCCTTTTCCATTCAATTTCTTTGTGTCAGGCATTTAAAATCTACTTTACATTTCAATTAGTTTTCCCAGCCATCAGACAACCTGCCTTTCTTTTAATTACTATCTAGAACCTATAAAAAAGCACACAATTTGGCTAACAGCATTTCAGGTTTGTTTTGTTTTTGTTTTTGTTTTTTTTTTTTACTTAAAAGCAGTTCAGTTTATTACACCTCACACAGTAGATTCACATTTTATATTGTATATCATTTCACTTTGGTTTCTCTTAGTCTCCGCCTTACATTTTTCAAGGTTTCCATCATTTTTACATTCTGTTCCCATGTGTACACTGACTACTGTAGAGACTAAGGGCTGCCTGACTCTGTTGCTATGCAACAGCATAGCCTACTTAGGGCTTCCTGAAATAATTGTCTCAAATGTGCTTTTTTTAGACTTGTTTCCAGCAGGAATATTTTACAGATTCTTAATAATGGTCCACTGATATTATCACGATGTTAGACAGTGGTCACCTGAGAAGTTTTGGTAGCTACCCAAGACAAAAGAAAAAACAAAACCAAAACCAAGCCAGCAATGTTACTGCTTGCAAAATTCAGGAACATACCTGCTGCATTAACACAGGGAAGGTAAGCATCTCAAATATTCCTATATATTTGCCAGATAGTCTCCAGATGTATGAGAGCCATACATTTATCAGAGGAAAAAATATTCATAATTGTTCTTTGTTTCACCCTATTTTATTCAAGAGGAAAGAAAAAAATTCTCTATTAAATATGTCACCATGTAGGAAAAATGAACCCTCTTTATATTAAGTCTATCATAAATTTAATCATCTCAACAGAAGGAATGTATATGCAAATATTCTGCATTACAATTCATTCTCAAATAAGTCGTTTTTAGAATTCTTTAGGACAAGGTTCAAAATTTTTAAAATCACATTACAGATGCCACAAACTGCATCTGTATTTGCTTTTTGAGGTACCTTCAAGCAGCCCTTGAGAAACTGTGCTGTGAAACCTTCAATATACCCACCCTCCAATAGCATTTTTCTTGTTACAACCTTCTAATGCTGCTGCTGCAAGGGTGGACCAATAAGTTTTGCTTTAACTGGCATAATTGGAAATCTTAAGTTAATTAATCTCTGTAAAAATACATAGAGCAATATAAACACAGGGCTCTTAATAAAGTATTGATCAGTTCCAGAGGGCCAAATACCTTACAATGCACCAGGCCAAGGGATCAAAGGAAGGAGGTTTAACAGTAAAAAATATTTTGATGAAAGGAAATATTACGTCTTTTCTCTTGTTCACCTTAGCATGTTCAGCAGCAGGTGTGTCTATAGAGAGCAGTATGTCAGTCCAGAATAGAGTTAGAGAGAAGAAGGATGTTTGTCAGAGCCACAGAAGATAAGAGCAAGGTTTAAATCAGGGCCCTTGCAGAGGTGAGTCCACCTGCAGTCTTTTAAAGGAGGAGGTGGGAGAGAGCAGCAATTTCATATTGTTTGTAAGACCTGAAGTCTTAAAGATGACTTCTTAAACAGGGTAGAGTGTGGTAGGCAGAGGTATGAGCTTCTCAAAACCAAATGCATGAGATGCTATAAAGGGATAATTTTCCATATTCCTATGTATAACCGCATACATGCATAATAGCCAAGCTATCCAAGAATATGATTCAGCAAGGTTTAGTGGGTGTGACTTTCACAGAGTGATGCATTTCAAGTCTCTACACTTAAAACCACAGAAGTAGTACAGCTCAAGCTCAGATCTGTAACAATATTTTGTTTTGAAAGCAAAGAGATCAAGACCTGAATAGCAGCAACACTCGGAAGGATCTCCTTTATGGCAAGCAACCTGCTGGAGACTGACAAATGACACAGGATCAGGTGGAGGAGAGGAAAGCATTAATAAAGACATCTTTATAATGGTGAAATCCTTCATCATGTGCAGTTTGCATTTTATATTTTGCAGTATTTATGGGCATGTAGAAAATAAACCGAATAATTTCTAACCTAGACGAAAAAAATCCCTTACATTTGCCATGATGTGTTAAAGATAGGAATCTTACTGACTTCTTTTGTGTGTCCATGTATAAAAAAGAATCTAATTAAACAAAGAGGAAAAAAAGCAAAACAAACAACCACCCTTCTTGCTAAGTAATCCTTTGTGACTTAGGATCATTTTCTACCCTTTAGAATGAAAACTATGCACTTAGAGTACTGTCCTGACAGGTTTCCATGTGCTAGAACTAGATGGAAACTAAAAAAATAAATGGTTTGCATATACTAACATTTAATTAGCAACTGTGCTGTATTACACAATCTGTTTATGGCATTTAGATTTAAGATGCATTCTAGATGCAAATCCAGATATCCTGACAACGACAATACCCAACAGCAACTGAGGAAGATACAAGCTCTGTGAACCCCAGCTTCTTAAAATCAGTGTTAGTTATAAATTTTGAGGGTCAAATATTTCTCTTGTTCCCAATTTCAAGTGAAACTAAAGCTCAAATACTTAATTCTTATTCCTCTATGTCCCAATTCTTCATCAACAGGAAGAAAGGGCCAAATGAAGGAAGATAACAGAGTGGACAACTTAGGAAAGCCAGTGGTGGACGCATATAAACAAAGCAGAATTTTCTGGACTCTCGTAGACCTCATTGATTTCAGCCAACCATAAAAATTGCTCAATCACTTTAGGAGATGGCCTTTAAAAACCACATACAGTAGATGTTTTATATTCATGCCAAGAAAAGTTATTCAAACAAACCAACACGTATTTCCTGCAGCTCAAGTTGTGAATTCTACCTTGCAACTTTCTCTTTCACAGTAGCTGATGAACACTCAGAAATGTTAGAAGAGCCTAAGAAAATCTGAACATACTATTCTTCCCATATGCATAAACAATAAAATGCAACAAAGTGTAAGCCATGTTTTCTCGATATAAACACACAGGTAAGAGCAGAAACAGAAGTTACAGAAACCCTTACAAAATTCCTGAGAGGAATCCATGTTGTCAGACTACTCAAGTCCTTCCTTACTTGAATAGCTTACCAGAGCTCTGAGGACATGCAAATCAGAGATTCCCTCTTTTTTTCTACCTGCTGGTGTATTATGGATAACTGAAGGACATAACAGCTGTCTGCTTACAGTAAGAATGCATATATGGGCAGAATATTTCTTAAGACTTTCAATTTTTAAATCCTGGCAAAAAGAAAAACCTCTCAAGAGTAAGAACCACCCACAGATGTGAGTTCCTGGATACCATTTTTTGCATAAAAAGCAAGCTGCAGGTATAACCTCAAGAGGAAGAAGATAACTATATAAAAAAACATTGCTCAAAATCTAAAGCAACTAAACACACACATCTCATAGTCACTACAGAAGTGCCTTGCTTGAGTAAAAGCTAAACTTTAGCAATAAAGGTAATAAAGTAATTAAGTAATTGAGAACCAATGAATGGACACATAGGCAGAGCACAGTAAGAAAGTGTATGAAAACAAAGCCAAATGAACTCGAAGATGGAGTAGGAAGGAACACTAAACATGAAGCACCTCCTGCAAGAGAAGATCTTGGGATGCTGACAGCTAGCTGTAAGCCTCTACCCCATCCCTGCTAGGACTGTCCAGCTTTGCACCTAGGAAAACATGTGAAGGACTGTAACACCAGATAAAATTAGTAGAAACTAGGAACGTTCTTATACAACAGTTAGAGCCTTCATGATCAGGGAACTTTGAAAATTACCTTATCTGTCCATGTAAATATACATATGTATACCTGGTGAGATGGATATCATTAAGTATTCATTCTATCTGCATAACTACTTTCATCTAGACATACTTCCCAGTAGAGTCTGTGAGCTTAGTAGATTTTCTATAGGCTGTAAAAGAAATGCCTCCCATGCGAAACTTTTATTCTGTTTGTTTGTAAAATAATTAGCTCTAAAGAACCACCTGTGGCGGGTTGAGCTTGGCTGACTACCAGATGGCCACCAAGCTGCTCTAATATTCCCCCTCAACAGAACAAGGGAGAAAATAAGACGAAAGAGTCCCTGTGTTGAGATAAAAACAGGGAGACATGTTAGTGATTATCAGCACCAGCAAAAAGGAAAACTAACTTACTGCCAATTAAAATAGGTTTGGGTAGTGAGAAACAAAGACACATTAAAACAACACCTTCCTTTCACACCAGTTCCTTACACTTCCCTGCCCCTACTTTGCCCAGGTGCAGCTTTAATTCTAGTTCCTGACTTCTCTTCTTCCCCCTTCCCCATCATCCTGCAGCAGCACAGGAGGGAGCATGAGTGAGAACGTGCAGTCACATCAATCCATAACAGTTTCCCTTTGCTGCTCCTTCCTCCTCACACTTTTCCCCTACTCCAGAACTAGCCCTTCCCATGGGCTCTAACGTGGGTCAGAGTTCCTTCAGGAAACATCAGGGAGCTCTGGTGTGGCACACGCTGGCAGGCAAATACCTACTCCACTGTGGCCTCTTTCACAGGGAATCTCTGCTCCAGTGCCTGCAGCCTCCTCTTCCTCCTGCTTCAATCTTTGTATTCACCCTGCTGTGTCTCACCATTGTTTGTTTCTCCTCTGCCTATGTGGTATGGGGTTTTTATTCTCTTGCTTAATATGTTTTCCAAGATACACCACCACCCTGGCTGTGGGGCTCGGCTGTGCCCTGCAGCAGGTCCATGGAGCTGCCTTGATCTGTCTGTGCCCGGCACGGGGAGCCCGCCGCTCTTTCACAGAGGCTGCCACTGCAGGCACCTACTGCTGCCAACACCTACCCATCAACAAAATTCGTATCTGTCAGAAGATAATAAGGGGCCATAAGTCACCACGAGAAGCACTGACTGTGCTTTCCCAGAGTCTTCGTTAAACTCCGCTATAATTGCTGAGACTGCCCTTCTGTTTGTTTCTTTCACTTAAGACTGAGGAATCACAAACACGTGACGATCTGGCCCCTGGTATCTCACAGGTGATAGGAGGCAGTCTCTTTCCCAGCAAAGGCTATGTGGTAAGCATGTTATGAGCACACGATAGATAATACAGCACTATTCTCTACTCACCAGCTTATACTAACACAGACCAAGAAAAACTCAGTGCTTTCAAAGCTCATGATTGCTGTAGCCATAACTTTCACAGACACCGAAAGCAATGCCTTTTCCCCCAAGACTGTAGTCCCTCTTTTACATGAGAGGACAAGGAATCTTTTCTCTGTTATTTTAACTTTCGCATAAGATTAACTTTGACATTTTTAGGTTTCTGTACCAAGAAAGGTAGAAGAGCCATATATACTGTTTTCAACCTTACAGACTACTTCCAAGAAAGCATTCACTATAGAAACAAAATCATGAGTTTTTTTCAAGATCGCACCATATTATTCAGTTGAACTAATGCCTTTCAGAAGAGCAAGAAGTGCTAAGAATGCAAGCACGTTGCAAGAGGTGACATGTTTGTTTGTGCATTTGCTCTAAGCATCGATTAGCTCATTTATAAAGGAAATACTCCACAAGAATGACAGGTTAAAAAAACACACTTTCCCATATACCAAGGTTGGGTGAATAATTACAGTGTATAGAGACTTGTATTTTCAGTTTCAGGTGATCAACCTGGGATACTACAAAGGACCACATGCTTCAGAAATTAGTGTGAACCAACCTTTGTAAAAGTAGTTTTGGATAAGTAGTGAAATGAACTAGCAAACACAAGCCTCTTATCACTCCTGAAAATTTGACTTATGGTGACATTGATATGTAAGACACCACCTGTTAAATTTGAAGAATCAAACTTCAGTACCAAAATTTCATGAAAAAAAAACCCACTTAGATTTCATCTCAGTCAGAAATTCACTCAATACTGTAAAAAACATAAAGGAAGAAATAGCTGGGAGGAGAAGACAATGACATTTTTCTTTCTACTACTAAGCAATTAATGCCCACATTTTCTAATATGACTGTTTACAACTGAATTAAAAGCTTCACTGAACATGTGCTTCTTCTGAACAGGCAACTTTGGGTAAGTAAATTTTAACTTTTAGTCCAACATATTTGAAATTTGCTATCCCAACCACCAAAAATGATCTTTTTTACCCTTCCCTTTAAAAAATTTTTCCATTGCTCCTACATACCTTATACCTACAGCCTCCTCATGATCCAGTAAAAACAGCACCAATATTTCAAAGAAATAGCATTGATATTTGCACAATAGATAACATTCCATATTTGTTTTCATCAGACTCCAATGAAATGAAAGCCAAGATAAAAATGGAAATACAAGATTTATCTTCAGTCCAGAAAAGCTTTTCAGCAGTCTGAGTAAAATAACATTCAGATAAGACACAGCCTAACTGTACCATTGTCAGCATCCAAGTCTTTCTGTTTTAAATCTTCCTTTCCAAAATGCTTCTCCTCCCCCTAAGCAATTTGCTTGTTAACATTTTTTTGGGAATATATTTGAAGTATGATTTTCAGAATCAAGCAATATATTCTCCCTTTTGTATTTTGCCACTTTTTCTCGCTCAGCCCCCTATGGGGATTATTCAAACATAAACACTTAAAATCAATTACATTTAAAAATATTTATATTATTAATTAAGAAATATTAAGGTTTAAGCATGCAAAGCACTGAAAGGAAAAAAATAGATCAAGAAGCTGGAAGGCTAACTGAAATAGAAAACCTTTTCTCCAGAGGTCACCTTTGGATGGAGACTCACAAACTCTGGGTGCTTTGCTCCTGTGTGAGGCACTGCTGAACCCACATGTCTTGACATGTGTCTCCTCCTTTCCAAGGAGCTATTTTGCATGATGTCATTACTGGTCTCACACATTTGTAACCAGACAGCAGTGACCTACATGGGACAAGATTACTACAAGTCTTTTAGCCATTTGACTTGTATGACAAAACAGGCAAACTTATCTGTAAAGTCAAAGTGAATTCAGTTATTTGCCTCAAACCCCACATTGAGTGACGATTCTTAGGTTCACTAAGACTATTTTAAATTAAATTATCCTCTTGTTTGGCCTACCTCAGGATACCATTTAAGAGACTGCAAATGCTAATAGGTT
Organism: Sakesphorus luctuosus; assembly: GCA_013396695.1. NCBI lineage: Eukaryota > Metazoa > Chordata > Aves > Passeriformes > Thamnophilidae > Sakesphorus > Sakesphorus luctuosus. Next base: position 1,328,026 of record VWZD01012268.1, read on the forward strand.
CAACAGAAAGAAAAAAAAAACTTAATCAAATTGTCCCCATAAAAAATAAATGCAGATTTTTTAACCTTTTCCTAAAAACATGGAACTGGACTGCTGAGAATGTGTAAAGGTGCACAGATTCTCTGAGTCTGACAATTTAAGGAGTGCTATGTCATCCTCATGACAAAAACAATAGCACAGAAAAAGGCATTCACCATATTCACTTTAGGAATATAAGCACAAAGAAGGAGGGTTGTTTATTTTTAAAAAACAAAGTCCCCACACTTCCAGGAAAAACACAAGCACGCGTCTTCCACTCATTACACACAAGACCAAACAAATGCTTCTTATCCAATAAGTTTAGTTGAAACATTTTCAGTCAACTTTCCAGTTAAATGATAACTTGAAGAAAAAAACCCAGAGACCACCACATTGAGAATAACCCAGGTAAGCTAAACAAAACAAACTGCCACCTGTAATTTGATTTAATACAGATTATCATTACACTGCCAACAAAGGCAAACTGTTTTAGTTTGATTATTAAACTTGTAATCAAAGACTCCACTGAGTTCTAATGTTACTGCATAAAGTTTTTATGAAGCTGCACAGTGTTATGTCTTTCAGATGCTACAACAGTAAATAACCAAGTATTTCAGAGTGAAACTATACAACTCAGCTAATTTCTGCTCTGTTCACCTTCATATTATGTTCTATCTTCTCCATTCTTTCTACTAATCTTGGGCTCTCTAAACCAACAATAACAGGGCAGAGGAGCTCCAGAGACAGAACCATGCCTGATGCTAGATAAGGAGATGGTTCTTACAAACAAAAGCCTGATGAGGTATATCTAGAAGAATAAGTAGCTCTAAGTCAGCTCACGTGACTGATCAGTTACTCTTAGTAGACTATTATAAGGCCAAGTATTTTTTTCCTTAAAACACACAGACGCAAAATCATGCTATGTCACAAGCCTTTTCTATTTAATATGAAGTCTTGAAAATATTGTGCTGATCATTTTTAACACCAAATAGATCACCATAGACTTTAGTAGCTACAATCCTATGATAGTTTTGTTATAAGAAAGCAAGAACTATAAACAGGTAAAAGCAAAGTAGAAACTATAATAGTGCATCATGAATAGACAAAAAACTCCTGTATATAAAGCAATTACTTCATATTAAGACACTAGCAACATTACCAGCAAATATATTTTTTTCTGAGAATCAGAAGGGTTTTCTCTATCCAGAATGAGTATTTTTCACTAACTTTCCTTAACAGGTCTGTGCAGGAAGACTTTGGCAGTTGTTCAAAATGAATACAGTTCAGGGGAGGAGGCTACAACATCTCCTAGAATAATCTTGCCAATATTCACAATAAAACAAAAAAGAAAAACAAAACAAAAACCAAAACACTTACAAAAAAACCCCACCACCAAACCTCCCCAAAAGCCTTGAACTACTATACTCTTTGCTTGATTTCTGTTAGTTCTTCTGTCATTCCCCATGCCTCAGTACAATATGAATGATACACCATTATTAATTTAAATTCATTTACTTCCTAGAGTTGCTTTATGTTTCACAGATTTCAGCATATGATGAAGATATTCTTGATTATCTTTCATGTGGGTGGATTTTATACAAGGATAAATTTAGTTTGTAATGCCTGTTGTCATTATCTGTCTTTCTGCACCAGAGTAAGGTACATTAAAAAACGGCAAATTCATCAATACCTAAATATGGAATTGCCTATTTGGTTTGCAGCATCTCATTGTCTTAGTGAGATTTTCACTTCATGTGGCAGCATATGAAAAACAGAAGTAAACTCTTCACAAAAAAAAGTCTATGGTCAAGTCTTCCAGGTTCAGGAGAAAAGCAGCTTGCCATTACTCTGTTCCACATACAGAAGTTTGAGAACAGGAACTGCTCATATGTTTTAGTTCAGAGTCAATTAAATCCAATACACTCAATCTAGGGAGCATGATCCAGAAGTGGAGGTTTTCTGGTCTTTGGCACACAAATCACAAGACTACAAAGTCAGGCATCCTCTTCTCCACAAAAAGGCATGGAACCAGAAGGGAAACAAGAAAAAAAATTGTGCTTGTACATGATAAACCAGTTTCAACACGCCTTTTATACTGGTGGTTGTCCTCTGCTCAGACATGGGTTCAGGATCCTTGAGTCTGAGGACAGCCTGGATTCCAGGTCTCCTCCTTCCTTGACATGAAGCTATCATGTAGAAAAGGAGCAGTGAGATTCCCTTTTTCCCTATATTCACATAAAAGGTTTTTGAGTTCCACTCAGACCCTGAGTCAGGACCAATAGGTCTGTATAGGCACAACTACTAAATCACCAGATCTTTTTGAATTACAGAAAAACTTTGTCTGGCAGGGATATCTGGAGGCATTCAAGTCCAACAATCATTTGCGCAAAGCTACATTAACCTCAAACATCAGTCTGGTTGCTCAGGGACTTCAGATGAATTTTGACTATCTTCAGGGCTGGAGGTTCCCCAGGCATTTTGTTGACCGGTACCAGTGCTAAACCATTTTTTAAGTGAAAGATTTTCCTTTCATGTAGTTGAAATTTGCAACTTGTGACCATTGCCACTTATGTTTTTGCTGCAGACCTCCAAGAAAACTCTGTATCATCTTCATAATCCCTCCTTGGGTAGTGCTGTTAAATCAAATTCCTCATAGTGTCTTCTCCATACTGAACAAACCCAGTTCCCACAGTCCCTGCTTGTATATTATGTGCTCCAGCCTCCAGTGTTTTTTGTAGCCTCCACTAAACTTGAGTTGGCATGCCAATGTATGCCTTTTGTAGCAGTGGTCCAAATGATTCTGATGGCACACTGCTGCCTCAATGAGTTTAGGAGCAGAAAGTTCTAGTTACCAGCTCTTAGACAGATGGTACATACAGAGTCTGACTAGCAGTTCTAGGTGCTTATAATTTTTAAATAAAATAGGAAAGATCAGAGTTTTGAATTCAGTCTCCTAAAAGGTACAGTAGTTCCCAGATTATTTTATTGCCTCAAGAGCCCAGTCTCATTAAAAGCATTGTAGAGGTGAAGGGTACTGGTTGTCAGAAACATTGTTTAATTCACAAGCAGCAAGTTTAAAAAGTTGTTCGGTTTTCATGGCATAGGAGAAAGAGAGCCCTTGATCTACACATACCCACAACTGAGTCTTGGCAAGACAATCCCCTGATGTTGGTATGGGCTACTGTAGACTTGCTTGTTCCTGATCTGTAGCACAAGTAAGTATTTTCCTTTTAGTCACACACCTGCACAGAGTTTGTAAAATCAGATTTTACCTTTCTGCTTACTGGGGGCTAGATTTAAACTTTATATCCTGGTAAAACATAAAAGGCAAATATTAGAGGCCAAAGCCATTAATATATGAAGGATTAAACTCACAAAGAGTGAGACCTCTAACGCTTTACAGGCAATCTGTCCTCTCAGCTTCTGGTCTCAGGCAAAGACTACCTGCAAATCTGCTTACAGGCTTGAGACTTCAGCACACTGCCTGCATGAACCAGCACTGAAAGATGCAACTGTGAGATCAAGACAGCATGCTTTAAATTACAGTCTTTGTAATTAGGCACAGTGAAGGCCACCTTCTCTTCTGGAGAAAGACCTGTTAATTACTGTGCTGACTGCCTTCTGCTGCCGTTTCTTGTCCTGAAGGACCAGCTGCCCTTTTCCTTGCTCTTCCTTCTGCTAAGAGTCTATTTCCCCTTTGGAAAAGGGGACCAATATCTATCTACTCCTCCCTTCCCCACACACCAATATTCAATTAGGAACATACCCCTTGATATTTTTAAGCCCCAAATAGTGCTATAGATTGAGTAACCATAAAGATTTGATTAATTAAGGTTGCAGAAAGTAGAAGTATAATCTGACACAAAATTAATGCAAAGTGTTCTCAGGATACCAGCTTTAATTAACTTTACTGGAGAATTTTCACTGGCTGAATTCTCATCAGATTCTAGCCACACAGCCAAAAATATTTAATTTCTCAAGAGAAGATGAGGATTTGCATACTTAATTCCTAAACTCACAAGAACACACATTCGCTGGCCTTGAGCTTAATAATAGCTGAAAGGCTGTTACGTATTTTGCTTCTAACACGTATATATATTCTATCTAATAAAGTCTTGCATATATATTTTACCTACATGCTGGGTAACTAACTACATGAGGCAGAACGATCTCCAATATCAGCTGGCCCACAAGAAAGCCTTCAGAACACAGAGGTCAAGCAGGCATTGAAATAAGATTTTATTTTTAAAAGCATTTTTGAAGTAGTTAAATAAAAAATAGAAATTGTATCTGTTAGCAGCATCTGGAAAAAGTAACTTAATAGGGCATTTTTGCATACATGTTTCCTCATTAGTATGTTGCAATTATGAACTTTTAAAGTCTTTGTTTTTTAAAGTCTTTGTTTTTAAATTATGAATTTGTAAAAGAAGCTAAGAAAAAAAGAAGTAGATGTATAGTATGAAAATCACTCACACATATGCTCTGAGCCCAGAGCTGACCTTCATATTTGCATATTTGTCCTTTGAGAGAAAATAAGAAGAAAAGGGAGGCGTACAAGCAGAGAGTGATTTGGAACTCCTAGAGGCTGAAGATGTAAGATTCTACAAAGCCAACTCTCGTATGGTGTTCTGGCCACAGCACTGAAAAACAAGTAGTTTATAAATTAGGAGGGTTTGGGGCTGCTTTTTTTTTTGTTAGTACTATTTGGTGTGGCTTTCTTTTTTTAAGCTGCTTCTCAGAGATTCCTCAAATGATCTTACTCACTATAAATGGTGAGCCTTTTTTTTTTCATTTCTACATCTTGTGTTTCTCTGCCATTTTCAATAATTAATTAGAAAGTCCCAGTCAGCATCCTCTGACTGCAACTGATACAAGTGGTTCTCTTCATGATGCTACATAACATACATATAACACAGCTGGCAGTCCTCTGTTTTCACAGCAGTCAAGTCCTCATTGTATCTTCTACAAGAGGAGTGGGGAAGACAATGGGACATTAAGCTGTCGTCTTGATCTTTAGGCAACGTGCTGACGTCTGGAAGAACGTTACCCTATTGTAGATGGAGCATGGAGCTCTAATGGGGAACAGCCTGTACCAAAGTTTAAAATGCAAAAAGACAAATAAAAGTTCTTATTGTCTAGTACAAACAAAGTAGAAAGAACCAAGACATACAAAGTAATGACAAGGAATTAATGGAGTGTAAAACATTTAAATGAGGCAAACAAAGTGATGAGTCATGTGGAAGAAACAGAAATGCCCAGTTTCAATGTTTCAACAGCTTGATAGTTTTCCAGCAAGAAAGTGATAATTTCAGTAGATTTAATAGATAAATTTGCAATGAACAGGATCACAAATGCATTACATGTAAACAATCAAAAAAGGACTAGTCATGCAGGTCTTTTAGATGGTCTGGGAGACCTCAATCTGTTGTGGGCTGCCTTTGAATTCATCTAACAAACATGCTTACTGAGCCTTATGAAGGTATTTTAAGGTACTGTTGGCATATTTAAACATACTGTTGCTATATTTAAACATTCTGACTACCAACACTTTTGAAAAAGAAAACATAGTTTGCATTTCTTTGGTTTCAGAGTTTTATTATACAACAAGGATCTTTGTGTGTCAATTTAAGGTATCAATAGGAAAATAATTCTTTTCCATTGGTAAAAAATGGAAGCTGTATGAAATTATGTAGCTCTCCAGATATTCATGGCTCTTTAGAGCACTTCTGAATTCTGTTTTTACTTTCTGCTGTAGGAACTTCTGTNCAAATATTGTAAAATATTGCAGAGACAGAGCACAAAAGGTAAAAGCAGATATTCTCCTTCAAATAGGTACTTCTTGGTATTTGCTGAGGAGGTAAGACTCTCACCTATTCCACCTCTTTGGCATCTTTTCACAGTGAACACAGAGGCAGCTACTTACAGTATGGGCCAGTACTGATCTGAAGCCCACCATGAACTTTTTGGGAAGTAATTCATCACATATATATGACAAGTACAAAAAAGCTGCAGTGGGTAAGCCATGAGTACAAACTTATCACATCTGAATGCTAAACAGTGCTGAAATTATGTACCACCATGTTTGCCTGGCATATGTGAAACAGCATTACAGTTTTCACAGAGTAAGATGCACTACTAAGCCTATTGCTTTCACCAAAACCTGTGACCTCCAAAATACGTCAGAGTCTCTTTGACTGGATCATTTTTTCATTATCAGTGACTTGCATTAATTATAATCCTGTCCTTTAAAGCTACACGTGCAAAGTATATAGTTTTTTTCTCCTGTTTCACCTGGGATTCTTCAGATCAATAAGCATTGGTAACTAGGTCATTGTATTTTAATTTCTTTATAAAAGATACTATATTAGCTTTCCTTTGACTCCTGTAACTTCCTTGCTATTCCAAAATATTTGAGTGAAGAGTACAGAAGTATGGAAGAAGGAATAGTAAATGGTTAAATTAAATGTGAGTGACACTGTTGGGTCTTTTTAAGCAAGTTGTACCCAACCACGTGGAACAAAAAAATACCACTCTTTTTGGTAGCTTATATACACATAGTAAGTGAAACAGACTAGAAAACTGATAACAGATGCCATTTGAAGATGAGAAGGATTCCACAAAAGTTGCACAGAAATAAATGGACTTCATCAAAGCCTTGCAGAAAAATCTCCCTTGAAGACAAAAGTCTTACCTATGTCTTCTCCAAGGAAGCTTGAGGAAGGAGTTAAAATCATTTCAGTTATTAGATGAAGTATCTTTTCAAAGAGGCACTTCAAGTAGTAAAGACCACAAATCACAATTTGGTGAACTGCTTTCTTTCTGCAATGGGTTATTTGAAGTTACATAATTTTAGCTCCCTCAAAGCACCTGGCAGAAAGTTTGCATGTTGAGACAAGCCTCATATGTACTTTTTCTTCAGCTTCAGATAGATAAGAAAGCAGCAAGCACATCCTCTTCCAAGCAATTGTGAAAATAAAAATTACTTGCCAAAACAAGTATTTTCATCAGAAAACTAGGGCTAAACAATATACTGTCAGATAGATCCTGCTGGGGCTGCTCCAGCAAATAAAAGTATTGCTTAGTGCAGATAGCAGAGTAGCTTTTGTCATTTTTAAAATGAAAAGAAATGAAAAAAAATCTTACCTGTAGAAAAAGCCAAAAAATATGTCAGTCAGTGAGGCCAAGAAAGATATTCTGGTTACGAAAAAGTTGCATGTTTCACAAGTACTTGCAGACTTGTCATGATTAAATGTCAGGATGAGACCTAGGCATTTCCATTCTTTGCATCATCATTCCAGTTTCCATGGAAAGGACATGCACATGTGTGCTGTGGATTATCCAAGTGCAGATGGTGAGGCTCTCAGCTTGGCATTTTAGACCTTATTCCAACCTCGGTTTATTTGTCTTGGGTTCAGAGACAAAAGGATTTTCGGAGAATGATGAAGGATCCTTAAGGTTATTGTCAGATATAGTTGTGTGCAGCCTTACCAAGCAAATGACTACAAAAGCCAGAATATGCTTTCATCAAGTTCTCCAAGAAGCTCTGGAAGCAATCAGTAAATATAAAGAGAAAGTAACCTGTGTTCTGCTTTGATTAGGTTTTGAACAATCAAGCACTTGCAGGAATAAAACTTGAATTAAACTTGTGAATGGTTAGCCAGCATTTAGCAAGGCCTTGCATGCAATCTTCTTTATTTATAGAAGCACATGCATAGTGACTTCAACTATTTCTCACTCTCAGATGTCACCCATGCCACCTTAAATAATGACAAATTCTGGTCAAATGTGTCTAAAACCACGCTCAAGAGTAGAAGAGAAGAGACTCTTTCCACACACAGCTGATAATGTGCAGGTACATAACAGCAACTTCAACAATTTTTCTTTATTTCTAATAGGCTTTTTTCTTTCTCTCTTTATATTTGATCACCTATAAACTGAAGACCTCTAATTCAATGCTTTCATTAGCTGAAGAGATTTGAAAAATCTTCTCTTCTGATTCCCATTTTACATGTTAACTTCCCCAAATTAATGTCTCTCTCTTGCTTTTAGTTTTGAAGGACTGCTCCTGTGTGGAATAAACCCTTACGCTTCACTATTTAATCCTACTGAATCTTTTCAGGCTTCCTTGAATATTTTCTCATTTAGTGATACATCAGCTGGGTTGGATATAAACAGCCTTCAAGCCCAGTGTAAGATTTCAGTTTTCAGTGAGCTGGTTAGTTGCAGAGAAGAACACAAACTTATGAGAAAGACAAAACAAAACCCCCTTTGTTCTTCAATTTGTAAGAAGTCTTTATGCAGAAACTATAAGACAGAATCAGGTAATTAATACCAAAATACATACACATGCAGAAAAGGAAAAGTTCAGAGTATAGATCACTGCTATTTTACTTCAGATTACTCAAATGTTGCTATTACTAATTTTGGGGAAAGGAACTACTTCCTCTCTCATGTTTGCCTCACACTTGTTAGTTCCACAGAGATGGCACTTTGTATGGAGGAGGAGGGAAAAATTCAGCTCCTGAACAAACAACTGACATACCATGTATGAGTATACAATTAAGTTTTTACATCTTGTATTTGACTTATCCAGAAAGACATGTACAAGATCCACCTTCCCACTCTTCTGGTGACATTTAACTCCTATTTAACTTCTTTCCAACCTGTCCACATCTATGTCCTTCCTTACACAAGAATCTCTTAAGAAATTGATGAAAAAATGAAAGTCTAGTATTTTGGCCACTGTATTCAGAATGTAAATTACTTTATATATTAGCACTATATAGGGAGAATCCACCAAATTAAGGTGTTAAATTATGACTTATCTTGGCTTTCACATCACACACAAAAAAATCCCACATGTAGAAAGTTAAACTATTGACAGCATCTACAACTGTTACTATGAAAACAATGATACTCCAAAATATTGCTGCTTTCCTTGACAAGGCTTTCAAACGCACTCAGAGAATAGAAATAAATTAGAACACTTCACTGAAATTACTGTTCTATGAGCAGAACAGGAATAATTCAGAAAGGGGGATGGGAAGCTGAAATTTCTTCAACAGAACAAATGGCAGATATGATTAAGTAAGTGTTCAAGAAGAGTGTCACAGAAGAAACATAGGTGAAAGACAGATGTCACAGGATGTGTAGAAAAATTCCACTGTTTTTAGCAGTTTGAATAGAGAAAAGCCAGTCAAATTAGATAAAAATCTGCCCTGCCTCAACAGCAACCACATCAAAGGAGAGTCAGGTAAACTAATAGGCTTCTAATAGGAGAATTTATTTTCTAAACAACATTCAAAACACCTACTGGGAAATGGCATCTAACCCACACCAATTCCCAGACCAAGTTTTGACTTGTTCAGAAGAACAAGTTGACATAAGTCAAAGATGTACAAAAATCTTGGGCAATAGTTTAACAGTAATATATCAGACTGTTCCAGTCCTCAGCAGTTTAACATTGTTTAACTTAAAACAAAGATTGCTACTCTGATCCTGCTAATACCCATTCTATAAAATAAAACCCAAACCCAGAAACCCCATACTTGTCACCAAAATTCATACAAGAATAGAATTAGGAAAGATGATACTGGAGAGCAGCCCTGAGAAGGGAGTGTAATGAATCACTAGTAAGCACAGAGACACAGACAACTGCTCCTCTCAAAAGCAGCTGGATAGAAGAGCTTACTTGACAAAAACATACTAGGACACCAAAATGAGGTGCTCAGGTGCTGCCTTAGGCTCAAAGAATACAAAGTGTTCAGCAACTGACTCAGATTACAGAGTCTGGAAAGCAGAGAAAACTTGGAATGGTTTTGGCACTTTTTTTTTCTCCCGCTACAGTAAGAAATTAAAGCAACATACCACCACAGAAGGATAGGCAGTCATTTGGACACTGACCCCAGAACACTGCTAATGTTTTCTTCTTTCTAGAATTCTGCCTTGTAGTTTGCTTAAGAAATCATATGCAGTTGTTTAAGGGATGGAACCTATTAGTCTCCAAATAAACGCTCAAGGCAGTAGTTAAGAAATACTGTGCTACCAAGAAAGACAAAACTATAAACTCAAAAATTTTACACACTACAAAATTCAGTTAAAAAAATCGCAAAAAACAAAACAAAACAAAAACAAAGAAAAATTGCAAAATTTGCAAGAGGAGTACCAGTCCCTGGCTTAGTCAGACCAAGAATGCCAAAGGAGGAAGGAAGAAGAGAAATGCTAACAGAGTGGACTTGGAGAACCTAGTAAAAGTATGAAAAATATATTTGCATAGTGTGTTGTCCCACTAGAAGCACTGCTTAAGAAGCAGAGCAGCAGTCTGTAACGGATGAATGGACTTCAAAAATTGCTTCTATGAGGCACAAAAGTGAAAGGAAAGAGAATTTTCTGCTTGGAAAGAAACAGCACGGTTCAGCGTCCTGCAGCAGTCATCAGAAATCAGTACCGTTTTCTGTAGATTTGCATAAATAACTCCCTGATATACAGTCTTACCAGCCATACAACTGTGGGAAAACAATATTTAAGTAACAGCTTTCATCCCTTACTTCCAAATGTTGCCAATGAAATTGGAAGTGCTGAAAAACGTTTTGAGATGTTCCATGATGAAAGATGCTAAATAAATAATACATTTCTCCAGTATCTGAGAAAAAAGGAATAACAAAATTGTTTCTCCTTGCTCTTTGGTCAGTACAGCAATTGCATAAGTGTTCAGAATGTACAATTGAAAGTATCTTCTAGAGTGACAATTAGCTAATGCATCATACCATGCAAAACACTTTCATGCAATTCCTTAAATGCTAATGAAATCATTCCCCATTATTAGCTTATATTAAAAGCCTACTGTTACATGAACATGTAATGAATACAAAAGTATCAGCAAGGAAGTGATGTTACATGCTTAAATTTCTTTTACAGCATCTATGTTCCTCTGGGCACAGGGCTATCATATTCATCTTCTATAAATACCCATTCAAACTTGATCTGTTCTGGAGATGCTTCGTGCACGTGTTTGGGATGCATGAAGGCTTTGCACCTGTTTTTCACCATATATCATTGATTTTGATTTTGTAAAATTGAAGAGAACATTGCTATTGCCCCAGTCAGGCCCTAGACCCACATTAGGTAGAGACACAAAAATTAAGACTTTAAAAGGACATGTAGCAGTGGTGGCATTATTTCTGCATATTATCACTTAGAGTGAATGACACTGGCATTATACAATTCTTACTAACATATAATATTATAGCTGTCATTCAACAAATCAACACCTGAACTCCCTGCAGACAAATAAACACATGGAGGGAGGGAGATAAAAAAAAACAAGAAATTACTCCACAAAGCCTCTAGCTATTCAGGATAACTTAGAGAACTCCCTACTCAGAACAAATATTTTGCTTAGAGAAGGTTTTGGTGTTTGTAAACATTAGTACTCTCTATATAAACAAATGTACTAAAATGGGCTTATTTCACTGACAAAGAGCTGTAGTTCCCTTAGGCTTTAAAGGCATGCTATAGTCAATTTTGATACGCCATGTCTCTTTCTCAAGTCATACAGCTTCTATATTTATGCAGACTCCATTCACATCTCTTATCACGCTTTGACTCCATGAGACCTCACAAATAACAGTTACTTAAAATGCAGCAGTCTATTTTTAGTTTTGTGGTTTGTTTTTTTTTTAATAAAGTGTTTCACATCATGCCTGCCTTTTAGAGTATGAATTATTTTCACATGCTCCAATTCTTATATGCATTAACAAATCCTGTTCTTTTATTTTCTGCTTGCTATGCCTGAGCTTACAAACATTAGCCCAACTCAGTAAAGCTGCCATCATCTAACTATTTTAAAAGAAGAGTAACAAAAAGCAAAGGAAGAGTTTATGACTGAATCTCTGTTGCTCTAAAAGGCTACACACTACATTTTGTTCTTTCTCATATTTAAAATTTGCAATGTTGATAACCAGCTATCAACTTTTATGTCTCTTGCTAATGGAACCAATTCCTTACAGTCATGCATATTATTGTATGGATCCTACAATGAAAATGAGCCTAAGAGGGGCACAAGACATCAGCCCAATCAAAACACATAATTAGTAACTGGAAAAAAATATGCATAGTGAAAAAAATGGGAAAGAAATGGGGCACAAATGTAAGTTATTATGCTATTAAATAGAGTTCCTAATTATGACCATTGCATATCAGAAATAAATTTTCAGGAAGTATACAAAAAAGTGACAATGAATCAAATATGGACAGTCTATATATGCAAAAGAAGTAGACAGAGCAAGACGACTCCGTTCTTAAGAAAAAAGAAAATGTGACATATATGTGAAAACTTGACTCATGAGAAACAGAAAAGGAAACAATTGTTTAACATTACTCACATCGTGACAATTAAAAAGGCCCCCAATTAAATCATGAGGCAACAAATTTTAAGGGAACACAAATAGACTTTCTTCCTTACACTCCACATGCACTGAATCATGTAACTGCCAAAGGATACTGTGAAGCCTGTGAACAGAAACCAGACTAACCAAACACACGCAGTGAGGACACGATGCCTCCTGCAATTAAACGTAACAGTGCAAACATTGCTTTATGCTCACAGAACTCCTAATCAATGCTGAGCACCAAACACTTGGAGACTGTATCAAAAGATGATTACTCCATCTCATTTATTCACTAGTTCTCTAAGCATCCTTCACTGGAATTTTGCCAGCCATCTTATTTTAACAGCAGATTTATATTCTTACAGGCTACATCTATAATATACCACAGTTTTTCTGTTGAAAAAGAAGAGGTTTTTACCCATCCTGTACAATTTGAACAGGCATCTGACAGTTACCATTCTAGTATGAACAACTATTTTTTAATTTATTAGCAATACTAAACCCAAACAGTCAATGTCATCTGTCATGCACCACAGGGAGAAAAAAGTAAAATCTTCATATATATTTAATTAAAAAAAAAATCACAAAGATTCCAAGGCCACTCATCCTACTAGTTCCTGTGAGTTTTTCCTAAGCTTAAAGTAGACATATCTTTTGTTCCTTTTTTTTCTATATATTTTTTCAGTGTATAATAGTGTTTTCTTGGAATTCACCAGCAACATGCAGATATCAAGAACTTTCTGTAGCTCAAGCAGGCACCTTGAGTAGGTTGAAAGTGGCAATCTTGTTTATCTTGATTGCACTTTCAAATTTACATCTCAGTGAACTGACACAACATCAAGAATTTTTCTGGGTCTACTTATGTATGGATGATTTCAAAGGAAAAATACACTTTTAACTTCCACTTTGACAGGGTTAGACAAAAAAAATACTAACTGAAAGACAAATGTAGAGAGCTGCAGGTCAGAAATATTAGGCAGAACTCTAGAAATTTTTTGAAAGCAAAGTTGAGAATCCAAGACACAAGATTCCACAAAGAAAACCAGGAACTGATGGAACATTTATTTTCCTAATCTTAGTTTAGTCAGTTTAGAACTGACTTTTCAATGAAAAAAGGATACATATATATATATATTAGGAGACACTCTTGGTCAAGGCTAAAGTTCTGCAATTACTTACTTTCCTTTGTTTTGAAGTGTGAAAACTCTGGTTTTGAGCCTTAGCCTGATCATCAGCTGAGCTCAAGACTTATGATTTTTGCAGCAGTTCTTCAGGTTGATTAGTTATCCAAATAGCAGCATTTTCAAATACCTTGTAAAGGATTCAACAACATCTCTCTCAATAAGCATCACAGCTTTGACTGTTCTGTGAAGTTTCTCTCTCTCCTAACAATCAACAAGTAAAGTCAAGATGCTGAACGGGTACCAATTTAGGGCTGTTGCTGAAGTAATTAAATCCTTTACCAATATGATCCACAGTATTTTAAGGGAGGTTTAACATGTACTATAAACAGTATCGTGGAAGGGCCATTAATAAGCATCTGTGCTATTTTAAAACAACAGGTGGTGAGATCGTTTCGCCACAGTTATGTGCTCACCATATGTGTAAGTGGAAATTCTGTAGGAGGTAGAAGGCAAATGAGTGAATAGTTAGCAAATATATATATATTATATAATATATAAAATTATATAAATATATTAAGATCTATATGATCTCATTAAAACTGCAGCACATTTTACTAGCTAGCCAACAGCTGCCAAGATAACTTTGATATACCTTTGGAGCTTTTGGAATAGTTGCTAGAATAGAAATGTGACCAAAAAGGCAGCCAAAGTAAGGGAAACTAAGNGTATTACTGGGATCTGAGTGCAGAAAACTGTGCAGAGATCAGGCAGTTGCTATAAAGGCAGGTCAAATTTCCTGTGAATCCTGTAAGGCAAAGAACAGCAATGCAGAAAATTTTTAAATTAATTTTAAAAAAGGTTAGAAAACAAACAAAATTCTGGTAGAGAAAACTATGATCTAGCCAATACATAAATTCTTGCACTGCATCTCTTCTTCAGAGTTCATGTTTTATACTTGGTTCAGCCAGGGAAGAAGGGCAGAGATACTCTGGAATAATTGTACAATCAGAGAAACACAACCAGCTCAGACATGCAGCGTATCCTCAGTATGTCAGGGAAGACAAAACACTTCTTGGTGCTACCATAAGAATTAAACAGAAAAAGAAATCATTTTTTTTTGGTCTGGCTGGGACATTTGCAGCAACTGTCCTATGAGAGTCCATTTTATGTTACTTTCTCCTCTTATATGATTATATTTGAAGACTGGGATATGTACTAGAAATATACAGTCCTTATACAATCAGATCCCTTTGTTTTTTTAATGTTGTCTCAATAGATTAATTTTATAAGACTACACAGTATGAAGGCTTTCTCAAAGCTAGCCTCTCAGTGCATCATGAAAGCAATACATATAAATGCATTCATGCTTGTATTCCTTTTACATACAGTCTCCTTCAAGGGAAAGGCCTAAATCAGCCTGCTTTTGCAAGAAGCATACATGAATTCTCCCCTTCCATTCTCATAGTTCATAGTAAACACTGGGGCTCATTGCCCAGGTTGTGACGTGCTGACTTACTTCACTACATCAAAATGAAGATAAAATGGTAATCAATGCCTGTCTTGTTCCCACCACTAATACATTATAAATAGATAAAACTCTTATCTTAGAGTTTATCTAGTTCTCTTTAATGATTGCTACCTTTGCAGTTGACTGGGCACTCACATAAAGATCTTCTATTGACAGTAATTACTCCAACATGAAATCCATTTGCATAAGCTTCAGTTTATGCCTGGCATTTATTTTTCAGATGGAATTTTTTTCTCTCCTAGAAATGCTAGCTACTGCACAAGAAGGACATACATTTGGAAAGTGTCAATGCACTGGTTTTTCAAAAGAAATAGTATTGGTACTGTTTAAATCCTCTTGATTGTTTACACATGCTAAAGTACATAGCTTTAAGTTCACTGTGTAATATCTATCCCCTTACACCGACTCCAGCCTTTCGTTAAGCAATTCTTAAACTGGGAAATATAAACCAACTAAATGCCTAGTAACAACATAACTGAGAAATGACATGCTTGCTCTGAAATACAGTTATTTCAGTGAGTTCAAACAGCACTTAGAAACATCAGCTTTAAACCTTCTCATAATAATAGAAAATACATTTAACTGAATTGTTCCATTTCAGCCCTTGGAAAGGACCACAAGTGAAATCAAACCTCTGCAACTTCAAGTGCATTCAAGGTCACTGGGTTTTCCAGTTCATTCTCCTAAGGAAACAAGCCTTATGCAAACATATCCATCTGGTCCCCACTCATAAACCTGGGCAAATGAACCTCCTGGTTCAAAGGCTGACTGTGGCCTAGAAATCTCAAGGATAATTAAGCTCTTCCAAATCTGAAGAACAAATCCAAATGAAGTGTTCCAAATTAGCAGAACCTCTGAGGAAAAGGCAACTAAATCTCAGCTGCTACCCAGTCTGTCCAGCACCAACCAGCTGGCCAACTAGGCTGTTCTTCCAGTCAGCGGGCTGTTGCCCCACACCAACCACAATAAAGACTCTTTCCTCTGCTTGGCAGAGGTATGAAAGTTACGGTAACAGAAGGAGGAAGAAGAGTCCTGGGAGAGAAATCTGTAGGATTTACATTACTTACACCATTGAACTAAATTCACATTGATAATAAATGTAATTTTTATGGATATACGCACATTACACCATTTGCCTTTGGAATATGCAAGATAAAAACAAAAGAAATTCAAGTTTGCCATGTGGCTCTTCATCAATCACTCCTTCATCCTTACCACTATAGAACGTTAACAGTCTTGACACATTATTTAGGTTTGCCAGGAGCACAAAGCACTAAATTTCCTCTGATAACATTGTGTCAACATCAGGGAGTACTCATACTACCCTCTGTTTGCAACAAGTGATTGGGAGGCCAATTCAGAGAAATTGCCTTTATATAGAATGGATGGTTAATAAGAGAAGCATCTGAACCCAGCTTCATGGTTTCTTTATCAAGCCAATTGCAATTAGAGAAGAAATCAGCCAATGACCACAACATTGCAATCACTTAGACAGTCAGCCATGCTCTCTGCTGGAAAGGAAAAAAACAGTAGAAATGTACTAACCAACACTTTCAAATGCTTTACAGAAACAAAATAAATGTTAGTAGATGGAAAATACAGGTTTGACAAAACAAGATTTTTTTTCCCAGTCTGAAATACATATATTGGATATGCCACAATGTGCTTAAAGCAACTAGCCTATATGGGGTCATAGTTAATGACTGTTCTTCAGAGCCAAGATATGTTCTGTTGGACTGATTTCTAACACTGCAATTCATCACTCACTCTTTGTTTCAGCCTTGTGAAGCCTCAATTGTCTTTTAGACCCATTTTCTGTTCTCTGTAGCATACCCAGCAACAGTACTGAGGCAAATACATGTTTTTAAACATGTTCCCAGAAATAAGGACAACAAACCAAGCAACTGCCTGTTACCTCCCTTAGTATGACTTCTGTCACTCTAGCACCATGACCAGAGGCTTCAACCACAACCAAGAATTCCACAACTGTCTGAGCCTCTCTGTGAACATATAGGGAACAGCATGAACATACAGGTAAAGAGAAATTGAATAAAATAACCTCCAGCTTGTAGTACCCTGCTTTCTTTTTCATTAAGAACAGATTCATACCTGATCCTTTACTTCCCAGAGACACAGTCGCTGTTTTCATTTCCAAACCACATATAGCCATTAACCATTGCACATGCAGATAGTGCTTATTCTAATGATCTGCCTCTGCACAACCCCCCTAGCCTCCTGTACTGTCATACCTGCTTTAGGGCAAGTTTTGTTTCTTAGAGGAGAACAAATTAAAAACTAAAAAAAAGGCAGGAAGATTTTTTTTTCCCTTCTACTCAATTCCAAGACACCATTCATTTGATGTTAAGACCTGTGTACATACCACAATGTGCAGTGTCAACGGCCAAGCTACAATCTGAATACACTCTTGTTTTTTTCCCCTTCTACAGATGATATGGTGGAAAAGCAATTCACTGATTCTTCTATTTAGCAAACATGTATTTGAATTTTACTTCTATTTTGTTTATCATGAACCTTGTGCTAGATGATAGACACGGAAAAAGAAAAACAACCTCACAAATCTCCGTAAAAGTCAACAGAATCCATTTCGGTGTAAGGGCTGGTTTTCCAACTTCTACATTGCCGTTTCCTGTGAAGCGACTTCCAAATGCAGTAATGTACCTGAGACGACATCCTTTTATGCTGCTGTTCCCCTGAAACCCTCCTGCCCTAAGATGTCTTCCCCGTCACTTGAGGAACGCACATCGGGCTGGGGAGATCCCGGGGGAGCCCGGGGCGCAGTCCCGCACCTGCCGCAGTGCTCACCGTCCTCCCGCCCTCGCCCCCGTCCTGTGTTACGCCACTGACAGAATCCCCCTCCGCCCCCATCCCTCGGGACACGGGCACCGGGAGCAGCCCGGGCCGCTCGGCGGGGAGCTGGCACGGGGCCACCGCACATCCTGGCAACGAAAGATAAAACGCAGCACCGTGGCGCTTCGGAGAGGGCAGCCTCGACGCTTTTGGAGAGAACCGTGGGAGAAGGGAGAAGAGGGAAAGCGAAGGAAGCTTTGGCGCCCGCAGCCGGCGCCCGCAGCCAGGCGAGCCGGAGGGGCGTCTCGCAGCGGAGGGGCTGCGTTCCCCGGCCGGGCAGCGCCGCCGCGCCCTCCCCCGCGCCGGCAGCTCCCGCTCACCTTTCAGCGACAGGCTCAGCGCATCTTCCTCCCTCCCGCAGCGGCTGCTGGTGGCGACCCAGAGCCCCTGGGCTCCGCGGGTGCCCGGTGCTGTTCCTCCCTCAGCTGGCGGCAGCTCCCGCTGTCACTTCACCCCCACATCCCGCCGGCGGCAGCTGCTGCTCCTAAATTCACGGCGCTCCGGCGGCATGAAGTCATCCTCCCCGCCCCCTCCCCGGCCGCCGCACTCCGCCCTCGCCGCGGAGGGGGAGACGGCCCGGCTGCCCGGCCGCCCGAGCCTCCCGGGGCAGCGGCGCTCCACCCGCACCGGAGAGGCCGGCGCTCCCGTGGGAATGCCCGTACCCGGCTGCCCGGGAGGCTGCGGGGGCGGCACCGCCCGCTGGCGCACGACGGCGGGTCGGGGGTCCCTCCCCGGGCTCGGCGGCNGGGGCCGGGGCCGGGGCCGAGCGAGAGCCTCCCCCGGGAGAGCTGTGTGCCTGTCTCGCTGTTCTAAGGGAAATCCGCTTTAATCTCGTCCTCATGCGGGGACACCCAGTTCCCACTCTCGCCTCCCCGCCTCAACAGCCCGCGCCCCTAATAATTGCAGCGCCCCTTGGGGTCGAGGGGAATTCCCCCCGCAGGAGCTCCCGCCTCGTGCCTGGGAGGGGAGAGCAGAAGAAGCGCACTGTGCTGTGGTCAAGGTCACCTGGGCATGGTTCTCCCTTCCCAAGAGCGTCCTGATATTTCTGAGACCCAGCAGTAGACAGCATGTCATGTCTATTTTTGTTATTCACAGAGTGCTGGGCATGTACTGAGTAACCGACAGGCTCATAAAGAAGGCTGGATTCCTATCACAGTTTACAATCCACGACCCATCCCCTGTGTAGGACAACCACATCTATGTTGGTGCATATGTAACACCAGGCAGGCCAGTTCAGGTAGACAACATGTGTCAGCAGTGCATGTCAAATCATTGTAGTATGAAAGCTCTTCGTATTTTATAAGCAAAGCAGTGTTGTGTCTAGTCAAGAAAAGTCATGTTGGACAAGCTCCCAGAAAAACCAAACACAGGAGTTTCCAAGGTGATACACATGCTCAGTTAACCCGGCGGTCAAGTGGTGCAACAGGAAGGTTTTGGAGTAGACCCATTAGAAATGTTGATGATTTCCATGGTGGTAAGGTCTGAAAGAAGAGCTGCTTCAATGGCCTGGGCATAGATAGAACAGTTGTCTGTAGTGGTAGAGGGAAGCAGCAAAGGGGAGAAGAATCTCATTAAGTATACTCCTTAATCTCAGTCTCTCAGCTGAAATATAAAAACTCTGAGCCTAAGTTCCTTTTTGGAACTTCACTGTGTTTATTTTTATAGTGGTTATGGTAAGGCTTTTCACCTTAGTCCTACAGTCATGCTATTTTGAGCTGCTTCTGCTTACTCCCTGCCTTGAACCTCTGTTGATTGGCATTGCAGACCTGAATGTGCAGCACTGGCAGCATCTCAACAGCGATATTTTGTTTCAGTTGACAGTGTGTTAGGTTAGGTGATTAAAGGCTCATCTCCACGTGAACAGAGGAACTTGGAGGCACTTGGGCAGGCAGGGAAACCAGGTCAGAGAAAGGGAGCCCGTGTCCAGCCCCTTCCAGGAAAGCCTCATTCTGTGGAGCTTGGGGGGGTCACTCAGCAGTCAATGGAAAACCTCTCTATCACCTCACAGACTCAGGGTATTAACTGCCTAGAGGCACAGGACACATCATGGGATGCATAATAGGCAGAACATTTTGGGCCTGTTAACACTTATTATGGGATATGTAGGACAAGAACCTGTCTTGGGTTGAGCTGGCAAAATGCCAATTGTCCAACACAGAGTGTTAGAGCCTCCCTCCCTCTGCCAAGATAAGGAAGAAAGGAAAAAAAACAACTTCAAAGCAGGTTAAACTTAAACTAACTATATATATTTATACAGAAAAGAGAAAATTAAAAGAAACTACAATATAATACACTTACACAAGTTTGAAATAANGGCCGTGGGCAGCGCAGCGCTCCGGCCCGGAGCAGGGACAGGCGCTGGGCCCCCGGGCGCTGTGCTGCCCGGCGCCGCGTCCTCGCCGCCCCGCCTCGCTCGGCCGCCCCGCGCTGCGCGGNAGAAAAGAGAAAATTAAAAGAAACTACAATATAATACACTTACACAAGTTTGAAATAACAAGAAATAAGTCTCTACTCCCCATTGAACACAAATCTCACTATTCTAACTACAAATCACTTTGGAGAACTCAATTCCCCAGAGACAGACCCAAGCACAGAGAAAGACTAAGAACAAACATTTTACTTGTCTAAGATAACATGGTGGTGAGCCAGTGCTGGGCCTGGGCCTCCTGTCCCTCCTGGGACAGCACGGTGTGTCCTACTGGGACCACAGCTTGAAGGAACTGATTAAGCCACTCCCACACCGGCTCCTACACTTCAAGATGATGTTGGAATATGGTATGGAATACCATTGGCTAGAAGAAGTCAGATGTTAGCTAGCTCAGCTCAGCTCAAGTCAGCTGACAGTTCCAGGCCTACCCTGAAATCCAAGGCCCAAATTTAAGCCTACAGCTGGCCAAACCCATAACAGAACCAAAGGCAGGGAAAGGAAGGGATTAAGGTGATATA
>VWZD01012268.1:1349054-1385424 GCA_013396695.1 Sakesphorus luctuosus
GCACTGGCAGCATCTCAACAGCGATATTTTGTTTCAGTTGACAGTGTGTTAGGTTAGGTGATTAAAGGCTCATCTCCACGTGAACAGAGGAACTTGGAGGCACTTGGGCAGGCAGGGAAACCAGGTCAGAGAAAGGGAGCCCGTGTCCAGCCCCTTCCAGGAAAGCCTCATTCTGTGGAGCTTGGGGGGGTCACTCAGCAGTCAATGGAAAACCTCTCTATCACCTCACAGACTCAGGGTATTAACTGCCTAGAGGCACAGGACACATCATGGGATGCATAATAGGCAGAACATTTTGGGCCTGTTAACACTTATTATGGGATATGTAGGACAAGAACCTGTCTTGGGTTGAGCTGGCAAAATGCCAATTGTCCAACACAGAGTGTTAGAGCCTCCCTCCCTCTGCCAAGATAAGGAAGAAAGGAAAAAAAACAACTTCAAAGCAGGTTAAACTTAAACTAACTATATATATTTATACAGAAAAGAGAAAATTAAAAGAAACTACAATATAATACACTTACACAAGTTTGAAATAACAAGAAATAAGTCTCTACTCCCCATTGAACACAAATCTCACTATTCTAACTACAAATCACTTTGGAGAACTCAATTCCCCAGAGACAGACCCAAGCACAGAGAAAGACTAAGAACAAACATTTTACTTGTCTAAGATAACATGGTGGTGAGCCAGTGCTGGGCCTGGGCCTCCTGTCCCTCCTGGGACAGCACGGTGTGTCCTACTGGGACCACAGCTTGAAGGAACTGATTAAGCCACTCCCACACCGGCTCCTACACTTCAAGATGATGTTGGAATATGGTATGGAATACCATTGGCTAGAAGAAGTCAGATGTTAGCTAGCTCAGCTCAGCTCAAGTCAGCTGACAGTTCCAGGCCTACCCTGAAATCCAAGGCCCAAATTTAAGCCTACAGCTGGCCAAACCCATAACAGAACCAAAGGCAGGGAAAGGAAGGGATTAAGGTGATATACGGGAATGAGCAAGTGTGAGAAAAAAGGGGGATGAGGAGGTAAAAATAGGGCTAGTCCTGTGTAAACAAGCTGCTGGTCAGTACGCTTGTCTGGCTGTGCCCTGCAGCTAATCATCACAGTCTCTCCTAGCCTAGACTCTATTTCTAAATCTTACTGTGTGAGAGGTTTCCCTCTTCTATATGCGTGTCGTGGTATGGGGTGTAAGTGCCAGCAGCAAGTCACACCTCAGGTTACAGGGCCCCATGCCAGAGAGGAGGACAGGATTTCGCTGTTGATGTCATCTGTGTTTGTCTCACTGTTTCTGTCTATGTTGATCTATATGGTTGGCCATGTGCATATTTATAGATATATCTTTGTTTATATTATATATATATTTGTGTATACATACACTCTGTGTGTGTGTGTGTGTGTGTGTGTGTGTGTGTGTGTGCCTGTTAGGAATACGTGTTCAGACTTGCTACTGACTAGACCTAGGAAAATGTTGCTATGACAGCCTCTATTCTATTGGGCTGTATCGTTCAGCAATTCATAACACTATCCACTAAATGATTAGCATACTAGAAAATCTTGAATCTTTTAAAAAGCAAGAATTATTATTATTATGTCATTATTTCTTTGGTAGCAGTATTCCAGACTGAAGAGAACTAAATGCTGTCGACCCAAGAGTTATAATTAGTTCCACTCAATACACATAATTGCGAAAAACAAGGAAAAACATGTGAACAAGACACCTATAGAATTTTATTTTAGTAGACAAACATACAGGTGTTCATCATTTAACAACATTCAAAGAGCCTGTTCTCAGGGAATATAATCTTTCATTTAGTAATCATGGATTCAATCAGTTTTAAAGGAATGACAATATAAATTGATTGAAATCTAAGTATTTCAGCTTTAAAAAAGGTATGCTGTAGGGGAAATAGAAGGTAATAGTAAAATCTGTTGAACTTTTACATATGGGGAACATGTGAAAATGTCTTTAATAAGTAAGATGAATATTGTATAAGGAAGACGGTATTTATCTCCAAAGGGAGTGACTTCAAACAAGATAGCAGTAGTAAAAGAAAGTTGAGGCTTAGAGGTTACAAATAGCGAGGGTGGTGTGAGATTTGCCAACAAAATGAATGAGGGTGTTAAAATAAATAATAAATTTTAAAAGGTGCATTGCTTGTAAAAATATAATGAAATCCTGAAATGGAGAAGTTGAGCCCTTTTTTAGTGAGGATAGGGTGAAAAATCTAGGCTTTCTTCCTCAAACTAGGTACTCACTTTCTCAATAATTGCTGACTAGGGTAAAGAATGGAGCAAAGGAAAAGCAATGAAGGGGAATGAATGAATGTATACAAATGGATGTTACAGCTTCCACAGCGAAATTAAAACGAATGGTTTGTTCAAGTCACAGGAGTAAAGCTCTATCTAAATTTTTTAAGTCAAAACTGGTACCCTATTCCTGTTGATAGTTAGCCACTACCAGTATTTAAGAAAAGAGAAGACACTTAGGAATTTTCACTTACTTGATCTAGTTGGTGATAAAATGCAAAACTAAAATTCAGGGATGTTTTTACTATGGAACCCATTTGATAAACTTCAGAACATAGAGATAAAAGATTAGGAATATGAAGGATGGCAAAAAGGTATCATTCTGGAGAAAAGTTAGGGGTAGCATTTCAAAGAGAGTAATCTTGGATTTGATTTGTTTATGCCTTTTCAGTAATGGTCAGTTGTCAGTAAAAAGTGTGTTACAATTAACAAATTGTTTTACAGAAATATCTTTCTTCTTTGCAATTAACAGGTGACTTGTAGACACTTCGATCAAGTGGCCAGCTAATTTGTAAAATAAGGACAAACGGCAAGAACCAAGACCATTCAGAGAATAATTTTTAGGAAGTGGATCAAAAACCTATGCCATATGCTGTTAGCAGTATGTAGTAGCTTAATGATGCTTTCTGAAGCTCTCCTGTTAGGAAATACTTCATCACAGTCTTGCTCACCTATACTAATGTGAGTATATACTTATGTAGAAATTATATAAGACTTTTCTTGAGCACTAGGACCTTCAGGAATTTCCTAATAAAATTAAGTCCTCTGGAGCAGGCTTAGCTTTTTTACCAGTTCACTTGGTACTAGTGGTAAAAATGGCATAGAACATGAGGGTTGGGGAAAACTGATCTGATTTACAAGACATTGTACTAATGAAGGCATATGTTACATGGAGAACTGTTGTGGTCTAGACCAGATACACACTTGCTAATGATCCCCCACAATGGGATAGGAAAGAGAATTGAAAGAGTAAAAGGCAAATCGAGGGCTGTGACAAAGATAGTAAAGCAAAAGCCATACACACAGCAAAGCAAAACAAGGAATTCTTTCAACATTATTGATCTGCAGGCAGGTGTTCAGCCATCTTCAGAACAGGTCTCCATCATGCATAATGGTTGCTTAGGAAGACAAACATCATCACTCTGAGCATCCCCCTGTTCCGTCTTCCCCCACATTTATATGCTGAGCATGATGCCATGTGATATAGAATATCCCTATTCAGGGTGTGCTGGGGTCAGCTGGCTCTTTTGTGTGTCCTCCCAACTCTTTGTTCACCCTCAGTCTGCTCACTGGTGGTATGAGAATCAGAAAAGGCCTTGACGCTGTGCAAGCCCTGCTCAGCAGTAACAAAAACATCCCTGTGTTATCAACACTCTTTTGATCACAAATCCAAACCATAGCACCATACATAGCTTCTTTGAAGAAAATTAACTCTACTGCAGCCAGTAGTACAAAAACATAAGATGACACAAGGACCACTGCACATAGGCTTCTTTAAAGTTTATATTCCTGAAAAAAAAAGAAAAATTGGTGGCATCTAGCATAAAAAAGAACTCTCATCTCCCATCCACTTTTTTCTTCTCAAAGAACCTACTTCCTACAGACCTGCTTACGTGGCAGTTACCTATGTTAAGTTCATGTCTTCCAAAAGTCTGATTCCTTTGGAGTCTCTGCAATGCAAGCCAATATACTGTTTCCTGGAAATCAATAAATAATTCTGTTATAACCAGTTTATTGTAGTTTGCCATAAGATTTTTTAATATCCTTTTAATATTAAACTGAGTACTAATGTACACATTAGTAACAGGGGTTTTCTAGATTTCCTCAGACTGCATTTAAATGAAAGCACGGCAGTAAATAAACAGTTCTTATGAAATTTTACCAATTTTTATAACAGATTTGGGGAAAAAAATTACATAAGCATTCAAAAAATTACAGAAAACCCCCAATTTTCACATGTCACCAGCAGTGCAGTTTAAGATACTGAACATTGTTTTATAGTTCCCATGGAGAATATAGTAGAGTACAGTCCCTACTGGATATCAAAATAGTCTTACTGATGTTGAAATACAATGTAGAAATGCTCCAGAAAAACCCTTACTTACATCCGTTAATAAGTTAATGCCCAGCTGATCCCTCTGACACTGTTTAGATGAAATAATTTCAGGCCCCACAAATAAAATTATGCACAAAATAAAAATTACTGTCGCCTTTTTACTAAGAAGAGGCAGTATTTAAAAATGTTGACATTGGAAGTATTGTTTCTGCAGATATTGTTTTAAAGGCAAATAGTTTAGGCTGTGTCTCCATCACCACTGTTTGAATTCCTTACTCAGGTATTTTCCAGTAATATGATCTGGTTTAGAATAGTTTAGAATAAACAAATGATGCTTAAAACACTATGATGTTTTGACTTCTATGCACAAGATTCACTTCAACCCTAAATTAAAAGTTGTTTCAGCTGAAAGTAGTGGTAACTGTGTGTACAGAGGCAGAGCCTGTCCCTTAGCCTCCTTGATTTTAGTGGGAGCTTTTTTTTTTCTTTCCCATGGGGCTTCAGCATTGTCTTAGTACAAAGGAGTCTTAACACTTTAAATATCAACCTGCTTGGTTTTTCTTATTTTCCACTGTCAGATTCATTGCTTCCTTATACATTTTCTAAACTTCGTAAGAAGAATAGTCCCATTGTAGCATTTTCTATGCTTAAAACTACATTACTAGAACTGTGATATAAAGCATCCTTCCAAGTGGGGAAAATGTATGGCCAGGCTTCAGGAACGAAGATTTGGGCAGGGCTCTCCCCACGTGGGTGTGCCCTGCCAGCCTGCGCAGTGGATTTTTTTAGGTGAGGCACAGCATGCGCAGAACTGGCCCCACCCTTTAAGTCCTGAGGTCCATTTGCCATGGTTGAGCGAGCTTGGACAGTGACAGTGAAGTCCTCAGGACTGTCACAGCACCCAGTACTAACAGGGGCTGACCCTGTTTAGCATCCGAGATCTGATGGGATTGGGTGGCAGGGAGGCATTTAACTGCCGAGGGATGTTCCCCACTGAGACTCGAACTCAGGTCCTCAGGATTCAGAGTCCAGAGTGCTCTCCTTTACACTACAGGACCACCCGGGGAAAATAAATTATAGCAATATAATGCTATACCATAAGGGAATATGCTATAATGCATATGCCATAAGGGAAGAAATTAAGACATTAAGCAATGTCAATTCTGACTTATCCATAATGTTTTCTAAGTTCTTGACTTTCCAATCTTCATTTTTTTCATATTTTTAAATGTAGTATGTGGAGTCTGTTATTTTCAAGGAAAAGAAATACTGTAGTGACAATTCTGATACCTACATAGGTCTTCTGTATGTCCACTTATGTGAATCGATATCTAGTGGTATGGTGAAAAGTTGTCTCTGCCCAGGGCAGGGGGATTGAATTAGGTAATCTATAAAGGTCCATTCCAACTCAAACCATTCTATAATTCTATGACATTAAAGTGAGATGTAGGACCTTATATTTTTCTTCCACAGCTATTTGTCAATAGTAGAAAAGCAAAAACTGGAGAATCTTGACACATGCTGTTCATGCCCTCTTCTAACTCCATCTTTGCATCCTAATGAGTCTTCAAACTATTTCCTATCTTCAGGTTTCTTATATCAGCCCTCATAGATGTTTCTTGTTCCTCAGTCTTTCTAGAGGATCTGCTGTTCAACCTCACTTCCTCTTCATCTCTTCAGAACTGCCAAGTGACATTTTGGCCTGTCACCATATTCCGTCACCTCTTGCTGAAAAGCCTGAGCCAAAGTACTCCTCTAATCTGAATCCTTTCTTTGCTCATGTCTCTTTTGCATTTGAACTTTGCATCTTCATCTTCCATATAGTCTGATGCCAGATAGAATTGGCTGTCAGAGAGCAAAAGAAGTCAGAACTTCAGTTTTGCAGAGCAGGTACCTGGTAAAATAGTTAATGAAAAGTCCTGCTGATTCTTCTCTGGAGAGTGCTTTGTGAGAGTGGGATCCTAGAAGTGGTTGTTGTTAAAACTCCACAGTTCTCTCTAAGCATATGTAGTTTTCAGACTATCAAGGATTTCAGTATGTTTGACTCTTTCAGTGATTATGTCACTTCCTCATCCAAAGCAAGTGGACTAAAGAGAGCTCATCAGATTTATTTTTATACTGGTTGGAGTTGACAATGTTGGAAGACAACAATTTTGTTGTAACAGCAAAGTACATTTTGAAACTTGCACAACTCAATCTTATAGATCAAATCATTAAAAATTGTAAACTTACAATCAAGAGTAAAAGAGTCAAGTCCCAGGTGGGGAGTAACTCCTGTAATAGATATGCTATTCTCATTATGTCTTGGTTCAGTGTCCATATTTCCTATTATTTAGATGCCTTCCCAGGAGTTCAGCTTGAATTCATGTTTAGCATTTAATGTACAGCATGCATTTCTTTGACTGTCATTGATACAGATTTTAAATTCTGTAAAGTTTTAATCCTGATTTCAGATTCTGATTCAGATTCCTGATTTCTTACACCTGTTTGTTTTAATGGAGGAAGATGACTCAGTGAGTCCAGGTGGTTATTGTTATGTAAAAGCCTTTAAAGAGATGCATCCAAAAGATGGATCCACTCTTCATTTTGCAGTGCAGCAGAGAGCCTCTTGCAACATAGATAAGATCTGTAATTAAAAGAAAAAGAAAAAACCATTACTACCAAAATTTGCAGTGCATAATAGAGAAGAGAGAAGCAAAGACCCTGAGAGCTGCCAAAGCCTGGTGCCTTTGCAGATGCAGAAAATTTGACAGCAAAAATGTGCCACAGTGTTTCTGTAGATTTTGGGTTATTATTCATTGCCAAAACAATTAAAACCAGAAAAGAAACATGAAAATCTTTTCCAGCTGACCAGAGGTAATACATCTGTTCCTAATTCCAAGTCTAGCAAAACCCATTAGTTTTGTTTTAGGCATATTTCTCAGTAACATGACAGCGCCCCCCTAAAACTTTGTCCAAAGCAATTTCTAAAACTGAAGAATACTTGTTTGGATTCTATATTAGCTTTGCTTCCCATTTCCCTTTGTGTATCCCTTTCTGTTCAGTTCATTCTTGGGCAAATTTTGTCAGTTCAAAATTTAAAAATAAGAAAAAAATCAGTTTTGGATGGTGGCTAATCTTAGTTTTCTAAATAAAAGAATCTTGTGGGTTGCTTGTAGTTTTTTAAATGTTGGTGAGTAGGTGGCAGTTAAAAATACTCAGTTCTCTTGGTTTTCAAGGATTTGCAGTTCTCAGTCGTTTCTGAGGGTACCATCTTCTGAAACTTTTGATTAGGTCCCTGTTCCTGCCTTTCCTTGTACAAATGTAATTTTTCCTGACTTTAGTGCAGTCAGGACAGCACTGGACATTTGGAGTTCAAGCTGGTTGGTCATCCTTACTAATATATTTTATCAGTTAAGACATCTGCAGGCGTGGGTGTGTGTATTTCATGATTATTTTTCCCTTACAGACTAACAAGAAGCAAATTCATTATTAATGATTGCTTTGTCAAAAGTGGTTGAGTGGTTTTGATTAATGCAGTCGGGTGTTGGGGCTTTCTGCTCAAAAATAATTATTCCCCATATCAAGGACTTAAATGATTCTGTATCAGTGCTAAATCTTCTTTTCCAAAACATACTTTTATAAGAACTAATTGACTTGTCATTTTTTTGGTTTAATTTTGCTCTTTCATTTCTGAGAGTATATTGGAAAATTCTGTAACCATTCCTTGTGCCTGCCCACTCACAAGCTCTATGCCTCCATAGGAATCCCACTTTCAAGTCAATCTTCTGTTATGAGTGTAGATTTCTTTGAATCTATTTATGTTCCTAGGGCAAACTGTGCCTGACATGAAACAGAAGAAACAATAATCTTTTGGAGATGACTTTCTCAACAATAGGTTAGTATGATATTGTTTTGTATTACAAGGGGGAAAAAAGGCTACTGGAAAAATGGTATAAATTTCAGTGAGCTGAATGGAAGTACAACTGTCACAAAATCCTTCTGCAAAGACTTTTTTCTCCAGATAAAAGACAAAGGATTGCCAAGGAAGAACTTGTAAGTGATTTAGGAGGTGTTTTAATGAGCTTAGTTACTACTGTAATAAAGAGGGGAATAAACTTGTACAATCAGTGGAACACTGACATTTTATAATTTGTGGAATTTATTTGTACTTGTAGCGATGTGAACACTCAGACAGATTAAATTATATAAAATGAGCCTTGGATATAGACACTGTCAAGTGTCTTCCAATGGTAATATCAAATTGCATGACAGTGAAGCAGCAGAGCATGCTCCATCTGAAAACTGCCATGAGACAATGTATGCTAGGTATCTCAAGGCAATAAAAGATTAATTACATGGATAAGTAGCTGAGTAGCAGACTTGCAACTGGAAATTTGCAGGACAAATGTATCTTCTAGTTTTGTTAAATCAGGCTTCTGCTGCTGATGCCCAAAGTAACAGTTTTACTCATTTTAGTTTCATAAGCAACTACAATTTTCAGCATCTTTTGAACAGCATAATCCAAACTGCCTCCTTTTTGAAATTGGAATTTTTCTAGAAATGTCAATAAAAAATGTGATTTGACTTACTATGGCACAAAAAAAAAATCATTGACCTAGCTCAGGATCTGATTAGGCTAGGCACAGTGCAAAACCAGCCACAAACCGAGACGTTTTGCTGTGTAGCTAACATTCGAAGGATCAAGACACTGGATAGTAGGATACAGTTATGTACTTCAGTCCTGGTCTTCCCCAATATGCAAGAATCATAATGCAGGAGCAGATGAAGTACTCATATGTAAAGATATCATAAAAAGAAAGAGAATAGGGATAGCAGTGAGATGACTTGTGAAGATGTCCCATCTCAGGTCTAGAAGCTTTGCATGAGAAAGCACAAATGTAGGAATACACAGAAATGAATACTGCAATCAAAGTGATGGTGTCACAAGAAAAGGAGGAGAGACAGAAATGTGAAGATTTCTATTCTTACCTGTGTTAAATAAAAGTTATTAGCTATAAGCGTCCTTGGAGTAATCAAAGCTTTGTGAACCCAGCACTGCCTGCCAAACTCTGGACAGAACAGAGGCTGGAAAGATTTTTGACTCCCCTATGAGGACCACACTTGAGCCAAAGAAACTTATTAGCAACAAGCGCCTCAAGAAAATTAGATCCTTATACTTCCCAACACTGCCTACCAAACTAGGATAGCACACAGGTTGGAAGGTTTTCTAACCTCTGCTATGAGGACCACACTTAAGCTAGAGAGAAATTATTAGCTATATAGCACCTCCAGAAAATTAGAGCCTTATGTTTCCCAACACTGCCTATCGACTACGGACAGCACACAGGTTGGAAGGATTTCTAACCTCTGCTATGAGACCACACTTGATAGCAAGAAAAGAACTTTCCCCACAACAGCTCCCGAAATAATATTTATTAATACAAGTATGTGACAGTTATTGTGAGTTTTGTGTTGCCGGTGATAACATTTAGCTGCAAGGTTGTATTTAACTGATAATAAAAGACCCTCAAAAGAAACTAGCACAAAACCTCATGGATTGTTGGAATAAACGCTCTTTTGCCTGGACTTGCCTGGACTCCTTGTCTCTGTTTCCCTTCTCTGTCCCCCCTCCCCTCCCTCCTCGGACAAAGGGGAAAGCATTGACCCCTCTCCCTTTCCTTCAATGCTGCACAACAAGAATCTTCACTAAGCTAGATGAATAACTTTAGTTTTTGTCTTAAATGAGAAACAGTTAATGGACTTGTTTATCAACTTGTCTATCAATAGATTTGTCATTATTGCTGCAGTATTCATGGAGAAAGAATTCTGCTGGGCAGTCTTTGAGGTACTGTCTAAAACTGAGTAGACAATATGACACTTGAATCTATAGAAACAAAACTGTTAATTTCATTCTCTGGTGTGCAATGCAGTTTTCCAAGTAAGTTTGGATCCCACAATGTCTTGGATGTTGTACATACATATAATAGCAAAAAATGAGATACAAGCCACCTAGATTCTGCCTTGCCTTGACTCCTAATATCTAAATGTTGCTCAAGTCAGAGTTGGAGTGGCTCTCCAGAGACTACTTATCCTCTTTGATTGTCCTTAGAATTCCTTGAATAGCTAAAGTTTGGGTCTGGATATACTGAGGGAAAACTCTGATTGAGCATAGAAATTCTTGTCTTTTGCCTAAGCCATATACAGTCTACAGTTTGTGTCTGTTTACTTGAGCCCTAAAGTAGTTCTGACTTACAGCCTGGAGAGCAGCTAACTGGTGCTGACAGCACTGGCATCACTAAAAAGCCCATCATGGGTGCTCATGTCACGCAGCTATACGAAGGGATTAGTGTATATACCATATATACAAAGGTGTAAATCTATATCTTAGATACCTTATAATCTAAATTATTAATGTACAGAAGGATAAAAGGAAGGAAAAATTAAATCTTTCATGTCTACTTTATGAAAGGAGAAATGGGGCACATTGATATATTAGCAAGGTCACATAAGAAGTCTGACAAAGTTGGAAATTGAACTGACAATTTTTAGTACCTGAACCACTCTATTTTTGAGTTTGGGGTGTTTTTATCCATTGTAATGATTATCAGTAGATGACTGTTCAGTGTTTCTTTTTTTATTCTCAGTAAATTCTATTTGCACTGCAGTTTAAATTTGAGTTTTTCCACAGCTCTGTTTTTGCAGCAATGAAAGACAACATTGTGGAGCTGGTCTTCATTTCCAGATGGAGAGCAGTTATCAAAAGATAGTTGAATGCTGGTTCCTTGTGACATACAAAGCTGTTCAAACAGCATTCTGAGAGAGAGTTGATAGCTTTGGGAACTGGTTTTTATAGGAGAAATTTATAATGTATTGCACCAGTCAAACCTCAAATTTCTAACAATTAACATAAAGAGGAGAGAATTATGAACTATATTAACTTCTACCAAAACTATAAATTTTGTGGCTCCTGTAATAATTTTTTCAACACACTGAAATTTCTTTATTGCTCAGACTTTTTCTATGAACAAGATCCCTTCTCATGATTAAGTAGCAGAATAGGTTTATATCAACTTTATTTTGAAAGAATAGCAGCCAAATCTGAATATGTAGCAAGTTCTTTCATTTTACTTAGTTATGTCATCGAATTATGTATGAAGAGTTTATATTTTATTTAGTACAGCTTAAGAATTGGATAATTGCCTGAGTTTTTTCAAGTAATTAACTTGCAATACAACATAACGTGACTGTTATTTCAAGGCACAGCAGATCAGAACGAAAGTGAACACTTTACCTCTCCAAATGGGCGGTTTTGCTAATGAAGTGTTTTCCATAATTCGATTTTTTTTTCAATGAATACTTCACTTCAGCATTGGCATAGATATTTAAGCTATGTCAGGAAGCAGAAACAGCCTGAAACAATCTTTGGTTTTGTAAAAGGTAACTGGCATTTCCCTTGCTTCTCTTTTTGATAGTTCAGCCACTAAAGGTTTGGAATCTGCTGGAAAAGTCTGCTTCAGCTTGCTCTACTTCGTAGATATGATGTCTGTGTGTGCATATAAAGCTTTTTGTAAAATTTTCTCAAAGCTTCACCAAATATAAAATAAGGTCAGTGCCAAAATTTATCCATGTATCCCTGTCCCTGTCAGGCCTCTATTGACTGTTCCTTATTCCATTCTAAATTGAATAGAGCCTCAGGGAAGGAAACATTTATGTAAGAGGGTTACAGTGGAAGAATCTGTGTCCTAATCCTGTATATGAAAAATAGGCCTTGGAACCAGCATGTCTTCAGCTAATTAAATGTAGCCATTCTTCTCATTGAAGAAAGGATGTTTCTTTCTTGCAAGTTACCAGGGGACTTTATAGTCTTTTTCCTTTGTTACAGAATAACTTTGGCTGAGGAAACTAAAACTGAGCAAGTAAAAGAGTAGTCTTGATAGGATTAATATTATGCAGTATTTGTGTGCTTGTATGGGTGAGAAATTTGTAAACCCTGGTTTTGTAGGGAGCATTCCCTGAAAAAGTTATTTCTTCTGTGTAGCCAGGTTTCTCTTCTTCCATTTCTGTGTTGATTTACTGTTTAGGGAAATAGTCGTTTGGGAAGGACATTTCTCCTGAATTTTAAAGGAAAGTCCTGTCCACTTTTGATAAGGCCAGTAACATGTAATAGAGAAATTCAGAAGACTAGTATTTTTCAGACTAATTTGCTTTTGATGTGTCATATTTCATAAGCATAATTTCAGTGATGTCTGGTATCTCAAATGATGTTGATTTGAAGCAGCATGACATTAAAAATGTCTCACTTGTTCTAGAATAGGTAGCTGCTGGACGTGGCTATTCAAATCTACATTATGTGAAAGAACAAAGTGTCAAATGTTTAATTACAAAGGTTACTCAAAATCATCCAGTCGACTGTTAAAATTCAGAAATACAGCTGGTGCACTTAATTGCACAAAAACTAAGTTCATCACTTATTCAGCATTCTTTGTGTCTAACAATGCCATGGGAAAACAAAGGCATGTTTTTTCTCCTAGAATGGACTGGGCAGCTCTGTTTCTTTCCTCCCTTGTTTGATTTACAATATATGTATTGTCTGAACACTTTGCATGAATATTTTTTGCAGTGGATGCCTCCTCTGTCTTGAACTCTGTAGATCCAGGGCTTTAATATTCTGGAGGTTTTACATGAATCAAAACCTTTTTTTTTTCTTTTTTTGTAATCTTTGTGTCTAAGCCTCAGGAAAAGCAACAAAATAATTGTGAAAAACAGACCTTGCTGTCTGGTAGTAACATGCATCATAAATTCATATTGTGGCTACAGATTATTTTTTTGCCCCTGGGACATCTAGTAAAGTAAGAAAAGCTGAATTATCCATCTGTTCAAACAACAAAAAAACCCAAAACCCCAAAACCAAACCAAACCAAACCAAACCCCCTGTTGCAAATAAAGTATTTTAAAAAGTCATCATTATTGGGATACCTAACAAGTTTTTGTTATTCATCAAATAGTAATCAAATAGTAATGAATTGACAACTGAAAATCAAATGGTAAACAAATGATGATAAAGTGATAGTTTAAAGTGAGTTAAACAGTGATTTAACAATGAATTGACTTCTCCATGGACACCCCCTTGTCATGGGGGAGAAGCTTGTGTGCCCTCATAAGGTTCTGTGCCCTCATAAGGTGGGATGTGCCTCCAGTAGGGTCTCCCATGCCAGACAGGTCTCAGCTGAAGGGTCAGACAAAGTGTGTCCATGGGCAGGATGGGCTCGCTAGCCCTTTGGCAACTATCCTAGGAGAGGGTCAACTCTTAACTCCAAATCCAGGCAGATGGAGCTCACTTAACCCTGTAAGGCTCTCCATCTAAGAGAAGGATACTCTAACCAAACCTACATCCTGAGGTATTTGCTGTCACCGTACAAGCTCACTAGGCCCTGACAGATGAACTTTAGGAGTAAAGGGTGGGGCCAGTTATACGCACGCTGTGCCTCACCTAAAAAATCCATTGCGCAGGCTCGAAGGGTTCACCCCTATTGCAAAGCCCTGTAGCAACAGGTGAGGGTTGAAATGGCAGGTGATAAGATGCACTGGAAGCCGCAGACCCAACCCTGCATGCAGGCATTTCAGGATATTGGTCATTTGAAACTTGACCCTGGAGATGACAGTCTAGTTCAGCAGCATCCTGAATGACCAAGCAGCCTTTTTAATGAGACCACTGCTTGCTCCACCCAAAGAGGGGCCTAGAAAAGGTGGCCTAACCAAAGCTCATCTCCACACCCAGTTGGCTAACTACGGCCAAACAGCATCTTCCGATGTGGTCAAACAAAAACAAAGATAAAAAGACAAAGGCATACACCTACCTGCAAAGGTGTGTTCAAATTCACACTCGCATGTTGGAACATCAGAACCATGCTTGATACTGGGGATAGTGGACGTCCTGAGTGTCGTTCTGCTCTAATTGCCCATGAAATGTCACAACTCAGCCTTGACATTGCTGCTCTCAGTGAAGTTCATCTTCATAAGGAAGGCAGCCTTAAAGAACATGGTGCTGGCTACACACTCTACTGGTCAGACAAACTCAAGTCACCTTTCAGGAGTTGGCTTCATGATTAACAACTCCATTGCCTCCAAACTTGAAAATTTGCCAACAGGTCATTCCGATTGCATTTTCTCCTTTTGCCTCCCACTACACAACAAGAAACATATTGTTCTTTTTAGTATAATATGCCCCAACTCTCCAAGCTGACCCAGTGGAAAAAGACAAATTCTACACCGACCTATGCTGCCTCACCCAAAAGGTTCCTGCAGATGATAAGATCATAATCCTTGGTGACTTCAACGCCAGAGCAGGAGAGAAATCTGAAGTCTGGAAAGGAGTACTGGGCAAGCATGGTGTTGGAAACTGCAACAACAGTGAACTCCTCATTCTAGACTTTTGTGCAGAACAGCAGCTCACCATCAGCAACACTATCTTTCATCAGAAAGACAGCCTGAAGACAACCTGGATGCATCCTCAATCCAAGCACTGGCACCTCATTGACTATGTCTTAGTGCAACAGAGAAATGTTCACTATGTCTATCATAGCTGAGTGATGCCTAGTGCAGAATGTCAAACAGACCACTGCCTTGTGTGTTGCAAACTTAACCTCCACTTTAAGCCCAAACCTAAGAGGGGTGACATTCCAAGGAGGAGGCTCCAAGTTAACAATCTTCAAACATCTACAGTGAGAGACAGCTTCTAGTTAAATCTTCAGACTAGACTTAAAGATAATCCCATAGGTCCCTCTCCTGAAGGGCTTTGGTAACATATTAAAAATTGCATCCTGCAGTCCTCTGATGAATCCTTAGGGTTCTCCTCCAAAAAAAAAAACAAAGACTGGTTTGATGAAAACAATCAAGAGATCCAGGAATTGTTGAAGAAGAGAATGGCTCACCAAGAACACCTCGCTCAGCCATCTTGCCTTGTAAGAAAATCCGCCTTTCATCTTGTGTGCAGTAAGCTCCAGCACAAACTTCAAGACACCCAGAACAAATGATGGCTAACCTAGCAGAAAAGACTGCGCAAATTTGGGTGACCACAGAGGATTCTATGAGGCCCTGAAAGCAGTGTATGGACCCACACGCCAGGTTCAAAGCCCCCTACTCAGTGCAGATGGCCGAATGCTTCTTACAGATAAAACCTTCATCCTGAATCGATGGTCTGAACACTTTCAGACTCTCTTCAGTGCCAACCATGTAGTCCAAGACTCAGAAATTCAACACATTAAACAACTAGTGAAAAATGAATTGGATATCGCCCTTACTATGGGTGAGACACTTAATGACATACAGCAGGTGAAAATGGAAAGGCAGCTGGGATTGATGGAATTCCATCCAAAGTCTGGAAGCATGGAGGTCAAGCACTCCATGCTAAATTTCATGGGCTTGTTGTGTGTTGCTGTGAACAAGGGGAACTACCATCAGATCTCTGTGATGCAATCATCATCACCCTCTACAAGAAGAAAGGAAAAAAAATCAGACTGCTCAAATTACCAAGGTATGACTTTGCTCTCCATTTCTAGTAAAATCTTTGCAAGAACACTTCTGAACAGATTAGTACCCACTATTGCAGAAGAACTTCTACCTGAAAGCCAGTGTGGTTTCAGAGCCAATAGGAGCACCACAGACATGGTGTTTGTTCTCAGACAACTGCAAGAGGAGCGTAGGAAACAGAACAAAGGACTCTAGGTAACCTTCGTTGACCTCACCAAAGCTTTTGACACTGTGAGCAGAAAAGGCCTGTGGCAGAACTTGGAATGGTTAGGATGTCCCCCCAAGTTCCTCAAAATGATCATCCTGCTACATGAGGATCAGCGTGGAAAAGTCAGATACGGTGATGCACTCTCTGAGCCCTTTATAATAACCAATGGTGTGAAACAAGGTTGTGTTCTTGCACCAACTCTATTCACAATCTTCTTCAGCATGATGCTCCAAAGAGCCATGACAGACCTCGATGAAGAAAACAGCATCTACATCCAATATCATACCGATGGAAGCCTATTCAACCTAAGGGGCGACTGATGGCCCACACCAAGACCCTGAATCACCTTGTCCGTGAGCTGCTTTTTGCTGATGATGCCGCCCTCGTTGCTCGCACAGAAGCAGCTCTGCAGCGCTTAACATCCTGCTTTGCAGAGGCTGCTGAGCTTTTTGGGCTGAAAGTCAGCTTGAAGAAGACAGTTCTCTACCAACCTGCACCTCAGGAAGTCTTCCATCATCCCCACATGGGATAGGTGAATCAGAGTTAGATAGGTGATAGGTGAATCAGAGTTAGGTGAATCAGAGATAGGTGACAGGTGAATCAGAGCTTAAGTCAGTCCAGCAGTTCACCTCTCTGGACTGACTTACCATCTTATCATCATTTCCTTAGATGGTGAGATTGACAAAGAGATAGACAAAAGGTTAGCAAAGGCATACAGAGCTTTTGGAAAACTCCATAAAAGAGTCTGGTCCAATAAACACCTGAAGAAAAGTACAAAGATCACTGTCTACAGAGCCATTGTACTGTCTACTCTTTTATATGGGTCTGAATCCTGGGTCATCTACTGCCACCACCTGCACCTCCTCAAACGCTTCCATCAACGCTACTTCCGTACAGTCCTAAACATCCACTGGAATGATTATGTGACCAGTGTGTCCGTTCTTGAACAGGCAGGGGTCACCAGCATCGAGGCCATGCTGATGAGAACGCAGCTGCGCTGGGCAGGGCATGTCTCCAAGATGGAGGATCACCCCCTCCCAAAGATTGTGCTCAATAGAGAACTCGCCACTGGCTGCCACAAGAGAGGAGCCCTGAAGAAGAGATACAAGGACTCCCTGAAACAATATCTTAACCTTGGCCACTTTGACCGCCACCAATGGTCCACTCTGGCCTCCGATCGGGATTCATGGAAACACACCATTCACAATGCTGCTGCTTCCTTTGAGAACGCACACAGAGTCAGTCTCAAGGAGAAAAGATAACACAGAAAGAACTGTTCCTCACCAATGTTGCCTAAGGTGACTTTCCACTGGGCCTTTTGTGACTGGACTTGCCTATCCCACATCGGCCATTTTAGCCACCGGCACGCATGCAGCAAGCGTAGGTAGTGCCCTTCCCAAATCTTTGTTTGCGAAGCCTAGCCATGATGATGATGATGATGATGATGAACAATGAATTAAGAATGATCTGACAATGGTTTAAATGATGATTTAAATGATAGTTTAAAAGGTGATTAGACTCTGCTTTAGACAACAGTTTAGACAGTAGTCAAACATTACTACTTACTACACTTCTAATAATTAGGATATAGCTGGATATATATAAACGACTCTAGCCCACAATATATTTTAGGCCTAATATAAGTTGTTGCTTACGTCATTATAGGCAATTCAGGCTCCTGGGAAGACATGGCTTCCACTCCTTTGTTCTGAGAAGATGCAGCCCTGCATGGTCCTCACAGCCTGCCCAGCAGGTCTGGTCCCAGTCAATGCTCAGCGTTTGATGGTGCTTGAACCACAGTGCTGTTTGCTCATGCAGGGAGGGTGTCTCTGTCAAGGAGCAGGCAAAGAGAAGGTGGGGGGATGCAGAGGATATTTGTCTCATGTTTCTACTTGAAAGTTCCCATATGCAGTAAGTGAAAAGGAAGAACTTTACTGTGAGGGTGCTGGAGTACTGAAACCCACTGCCCAGAGAAACTATGGAGTCTCCTTCTCCAGAGATATTCAAAACCTGCCTGGATGCAATCCTGTGCAATATGCTTCAGCTGGATGTGCTTTAGCAAGGAGTAGGACTAGATGGCCTCCAGAGGTCCTTTCCAACCCTGACTACTCTGTGATACTGTAATGCTCTGAGTTGTTGACTTCCCCAGGAATACCTATTATGAACATAGTAAAACAGCTTAGATACATGTGAGGTTTGGTTTTTTCTTTCTTTTTTATTCAGTAAATTAAAAAACCTAGAACTGCATATATAAATTGAACTTTTTTAAAGACTCTAAAAGCAAGATGGAGTAAGAGCATACAGTTGACGTAACATGCAAGAATGCTGAGTGGTGGTTTGATAAACAATTAGGTTGTCACCTGTCTCAGAACTTAAACACAAAGAACTAATTTTTATTGAAGCAATTAAAATTTGTCAAGCCACCGAAAACTTACTGAAGAAAGTTAAATTCTTGGACAATATGAGTGTGAGGGAATATAAAAAAAGAAAAAAACCCCAACAAAATAAACTGCAGACCAATCATAAACAACATAGAGACAGGCTAGCTGCTTCTCAGTAGTGCTCACTTGTTTAGAAAGTTTGCCAGGTTATTCTAGGAAATAATTTCTTGCACAATAAAATAAAAATATGTAAAATCCTACTTATTTTACTATTGTACTAAAAGTGACTTTCTAACAAAGTAAAAGCCTTAGCAGTTCTTTTATCACAAGGTTTCTCTCTGGTGGGTTAGGCATTTCCTGAAATGCCTCTTTTGAAATCACGTTCTTCTCTGATTAAGCCCTTAAAGTTTTGATTTATTACTAGTCAATTAATTGATATATAAATATTTGTAAATATTAAGTTAGGTGTCTTGCATCATGTTAATTAATCCTTAATCTGTTGATAAACTTCACTTATCTCTCTACTTTGTCAGTGTGCATGTGGTATTTCCAAATATATACCATGTGAAAATCATAGAAAATGCAGCCAAACTTCACTAGTATGGAAAATTGATGCTAAAATATTCTTAGTATATAATAATGGCCAACCTTCATGAACGCAGATTTGGGAAGGGCTCTCCCCACATGGGTGTGCCCTTTGAGCCCGTGCAGTGGATTTTTTAGGTGAGGCACAGCGTGCACAGAACTGGCCCCACCGTTTAAGTCCTAAGGTTCATTTGCCATGGCCGAGCAAGCTTGGACAGTGACAGTGAAGTCCTTGCGACTGCCTACAGCATCCGATACTAACCGGGGCTGACCCTGCTGAGCATCCGAGATCTGACGGGATGGGATAGCAGGGAGGCATTGAACTGCCGGGGACAGTCCCCAGTGAGACTCGAACTCGCAACCTTGGGATTCAGAGACCGGAGTGCTCTCCATTACACCACGGGACCGCCCAATATTCTTAGTAGTTAGCTTATAAATGTACTAAATAAACATTTATAAATTTTATAAACCTAATATGCCACTTGTTTTCATATATTAATTAGCGAGAAAAATATTAACTTATTTATGGTAAAATATATCCTCATATACTAAATTTACTATTATGCTTCTGGTCCATATGCCTGTGTGTCTGTAACAGGAAGCAAGAAATAACTAGCTGGACTCTTGAAACCTTAGTTATTATTTGATTTTAATATTTG
Organism: Sakesphorus luctuosus; assembly: GCA_013396695.1. Classification (NCBI taxonomy): domain Eukaryota; kingdom Metazoa; phylum Chordata; class Aves; order Passeriformes; family Thamnophilidae; genus Sakesphorus; species Sakesphorus luctuosus. The sequence continues at coordinate 1,368,764 of VWZD01012268.1, forward strand.
CAAAAACATTTATGATGAGCAGTGTATTTGACTTGCTGTGAAAATGCTGTTTATACAGGGTGTAGCTGCTGGTATCCACCCATTCTCCAGTTTCTCCTCTCAGGATAGAATTTTTTTCAGGAACTGAATTTTTGTAATGCAGAAACAAAATGGATAGATGTAACAGTCTGCAGCTTTTAGTATTGAAAGGAGTGATAAAATGAAGGAATTAGTACATACCCAAGATAGTGTCAGAAACAAGGAAAAGTTGTCTATTTAGGCATAAACTCAAAAGCACTTAGCATGGTCTCAACCCATATTGACATTTTAAGCTCTTTATATTATCAGCAATATTGTTGAAAAGTCCAAGCCTGAAGATCCCTACAGTGTTTTAGAAAACTAGATGAGATTATATTTCTGTAACTTTCTTGAAGATTGAGAAATATAATATTCATATTATGTGTGTTGTGACATCAAATAAACAGTGTTATTAAAGTAGCTATTAAAGACCTGTGCATATGTCAAAAACTAAGGCAGAGTCAGGAGCTGATACTGATGGCATCTTGGGAAAAATTGGCCTCAAATAGGTTGGTTTATATTGGCTTAAAGGAGGTAAAATCTATCAAAAGTTGTACTCAATGCTTGGAAGTCTTTTCCAACCTAAATGATTCAGTGACAATCCTCTTCACTATTACATATAATCAAGTGGGCTAATGGATACTGATATTAAAGAAGAAAAGAATGTTTAAACTCAGAGTCCTATATGACTAACTTTGCTAAGTTACACTATAGCAGTAACAAGCATCTGATTCTTAATTCACAGAACACTGAACACCCATGTCTGAATGGTTAGGAATTGCTTTTGGAGCTCCTAGGATCTTGCAGAGGCCTCAGGGAGACTTCCAGGAAGAAGGGAAAAATCCTCAGAGATACAAGGAAAATTGAAGAAAAGAGTAAGTTTAAAAGGTCATTATGAAAAGACTGCCATTTTTTCCCAGAGCATTAAGATCTTTTTTCTTGATTCTATGTGTACAACTCAACGTGTCTCAAATTACTATTTAAAATGATTTCCAGTTTTATTATATTTCAAAACATCAGCCTGGCTCAAATAATAATAACTTACATACATAGCTGAAATCAGTTTGATATTCATCCCTAACAGAATTAATATTTAGCAAGTTTCTGCAGTCTTCTGAAGATTGTTTACTAGGGAAATAATTATTTTGAGTACTGCATTTGAGGAAGGAATAGAAAGTAATTTAAAAACTTTTTAAGAACTTTAGAAAATCTAATTTAAACATAGAAAAAATTCTAATTTCCTTATTTTCATATTTTGTTGAATCGCAATTAAAAACTCCCTTATGCACACAATCTATAGTATGTCTTTGGCAGACTCTAACCCTATAATAATTGTAGTAGTTTTTTGAAAAGTGGAATGCTTACATTATACTGGAGTTTGGATTTTGGTTTGTGTCAGGTTGTTTGTTTTTTTTTTTCCCCTGACACTCAGTGTTACGTTTGAGGGTTATATTGAGCTATATTAAGTTTCAGAGTATATTGCTAGAATAAATTTCTTTATATTTTGTTTTTGTTTAAATATATGCTAAGATGTATTAAGTTTGTGGAAAAAAAAATCTCACCAACTTTCCTTTGGTGCTTAACCATCAATTAATGCATTATGTCATGAAGTAAATGAGATGAGTTCTCAGTCATGTAAAGTTTCTTCCAATACATTTTCTTCATCTTTACAGATACTAAAAATTGCAATTTTTTCTCTACAGGTAAATGTAGTATTGAAAAGTAACAAAATATTAACCTGCTTCCAGCTGTGGAGATAAAGAGACATGTGGAGATAAAAGGATACTTCTAAGTATCTAAAACTATCAAAATGACACAACTCCCATTATCCTGAAATTCTGGAAGATGAGAAAGAAAGATGAAATGTAGTATTACATCATTGGGAGGGTAATTTTATGACTTACAGTACATTTTGCTCTGTATGAAATGGACAATTAGCTGTAAATGAATATTTGTTTTTATTCTCCATTACTTTGCAGACAAAGTAATATCTCACAAAGCTGGTGGCTGTCCCAGGAGACCCCTAACCCCAGTACTCAGGCATAAAACCCATCACTATGAGTCCTTGGGAGCAGCTCTCCAGTTCACCTTTCAGAGTAAGAGGGGTCACTGCCTTGTGGTGCAACACATAATGGGAGGCAGAGGAAGAGCATCTTGGGATCAGACAGTAGACCTTATGGGATTCCAGGCAGGAACCAAAGATGAAAATGGGAAGGATTTAGGGGACTTGAGGGGAGCAAATATGGGAAATAGAGGGATAAGGGAATAAAAAAGGCTGGTAAAGTATAAATATTTTGCTAGCACTGGTGCATTTTTTCAGCCATGCCCTATGCCTTATCATTGGAATCTGTAGTTCTGAATTCTTTCTGAAATCTATGTTTTGACTGACTTTCTATAAGAGGCATGTGGTCTTCTTCAGATAGCACATACTACAGTTTTCTTTGAGCAATGTATAATTTGCTCAGATTTTCTTTATATTATCTCATGCATGCCTCCACTTCAGAATTACCGACTCCCATCCAAAGATAGCATAGACTTACATTAGCTAATGACATGAAGCAATCATTCAAGATTTCTTGAAATATCCTGGAGAGAGAAGAATGCTTTTGAATTGTTAATGCTAATATATCTGTTTTACTAAAAACAGTGATATATTTCTGTCACATGATCAGCAGCTAACTATTTCGGCTACATACACAAGAACATACATGCTGTCAATAACACAAAATATAGTAAGAACTTGTGACTAAGTGTTTGATAACATTCCTTTAAAATGTCAAAAAGCATAATAATTTGCATCAAAAGTAACTGCAAATTAAGTCATGATGAAAATTATAAAGGTGGTAAAACAGCTGGCTAATGTCCCAATTTTCAAGAAGGGCAAGAAGGAGGACCCCAGAAACTACAGGCCTATCAATTTCACTTCAGTGCCTGCAAAATCATGGATGATTATTCTGGGAAGTATTGAAAAACACCTGGAGGACAACGCAATCATTGGTCACAGCCAGCATGGCTTCATGAGAGGAAAGTCCTGCTTATCAAACCTGATTTCCTTCTATGACATGGTAATCCACTCAGTTGATCAAGGGAAGCCAGTAAATGTAATCTTTTTGACTTCAGCAAAGATTTTGACACTGTCTCTCACAGGATCCTTCTGGACAAAATGTCCAGCACCCAGCTGGATAAACACATCACACAGTGGGTGAGCAAACTGGCTCATAGGTTGAGCACAGTGGATAATAATGAATGGGGTGACATCAGAGTGGTGACCTGTCACTAGTGGGGTTCCACAGAGTTCCATCTTATGGCCTGTGCTCTTCAACATCTTCATAAATGACTTGGAGACAGGACTCAAAGGAATACTAAGTAAGTTTGTCTATGACATTAAATTGGGAGGAGCTGTCAACTCCCTCAAAGGCAGGGAGGCCCTGCAGTGAGATCTCAGCAAATCAGAAAGATGGGCAATCACCAGTCATATGAAGTTTAACAAGGACAAGTGCTGGATTCTGTACCTTGGATGGGGCAACTCTGGTTGTACATATAGACTATGGAACAAGAGGCTGGAGAGAAATGCTGTGGAAAGGGACCTGGGGCTCCTGGTCGAAGGCAAGTTGAATATGAGTCAGCAGTGCCCTGGCAGCCGGGAGGGCCAACCATGTCCTGAGGGGCATCAGGCAAAGTATTCCTGGCCTGTCGAGGGAAGGTTTTTTCCTGCTCTGTTCTGTATTGGTGTGGCCTCACCTTGAATATCGTGTGCAGTTTTGGGCACCCCAATATAAGAAACATATTATTAGAGAGCGTCCAAAGGAGGGCAATGAAGATAGTGAAGGGCCTTGAGGGGAAGCTGTATAAGGAGCAGCTGTGGGCACTTGGTCTGTTCAGCTTGGAGAAGAGGAGACTGAGGGGAGACTTCAACATGGACTTCAACATCCTCATGAAGGGAAGAGGAGAGGCAGGTACTGATCTCTTCACTCTCATATCCAGTGACAGGACTCAAGGAAATGGTATGAAACTGTCTCAGGGGAGGTTTAGTTTAGATATCAGGAAAAGGCTTTTACACCCAGGTAGTGGCTGGGCTCTGGAACAGTATCCCCAGGGCAGTGGTCACAGCACCAATCCTGTCTGAGTTCAAGAAGCATCTGGACAACGCTCTCAGGCAGATGTTGTGATTCTTGGGGTATTCTGTTCAAGTCCAGGAGTTGGTCTTGGTGATCACGATAAGTCCCTTCCAACTCATCATATTCTATGATTCTATGTTCTGTGATTTGAATACTGTGGAAACATTATTAGCTTCAAGATTTTGAACACTTGTTTCAACTATTCCTTTGAATTTTACTTTTTTTCCCCCCAAGTTAAAAATGAGATGTAATGGCTTGGGAAGCATATAATTGAATATTTCACAAACCAAATAGAATTAAATCTAGTCTCTCAGTAGATGAAACTAATCCTGAAACATATTTCAGCATGTTATGGAGTACCATAGTTCTGCACAGGAAAGATTTATTTTAGCAAATATTGGAGATTCATGAGTCAGGGTCTGGGAGGGACTTTTGACTGAGAGCAGAGTAGGAGTATTGGTTGAATGCACTGACACAATCAGTGGGAAATCCAAAATATGTCCCACTCTGAAACTGTAAATTCTGTGATAACTTTTCTTTATGTATATATTTTCAAGCATGTTTTGTCTAGACTAGGGTTTTACCTAAACCATGATTTCCTAGGTTTTTTTATTTTTTTTTCACTATAGCTCTCAAAGGTATTGTCAGCATGCGACAAAAGCCAAGATGTATGATGTCCACTTCTTGATTTTACATGAGACCCTATATTCCATCATGGTTAACAATTAAGTTGGTGTGACAAGGTTTTTATCTTCGCACTAGCAGTTGGCATTTGCTCATTTCCTTTGTAGTTTTCAAGAGTTTAAAACTTTATTTTTTGCCTGTATTTTACACTTCTGAAATGAGATGGCTGATCCACAATTATTTGGCCTCTCCTTATTCTGCCTTGCTTTCAAGATCTCCAAAAAGTTTTTCACTTTTCTCCTGTTTTTTTAGTAACATCACCAATCTTCTATTAATTTTGTTCCACTATGACTACAATGCTGAGGTTGTGTCAGGGCAAATCCTTCAGAAATTGCTTGCAGTGTTAAGTGTAATATGAGGAACTTACATTTGCTTTTAAGTGCCTTACATACTTCAGAATAAGTCCTTCAGGCCCAGACAATTGAAAACATCTAATTTTTCTCAGTATCCTTTAAGCTGTTCTTTCTGAACACTCATTTCTGCACTTGCCCTGTAACCTCTGATTTTGTCACAGTTTATTGGCTTTCTCTTCCAAAGTTTGAATGAAACGAATTTTAGATCAGATTAGCTATTCAGAAGAGGTATTCTGTGTTCGTTCTCTGTTTCTGTATATGAATGACATAGTTCGGCTCAGAACAGCTTGAGTGCCGACATGGAGATTGCTACTGAATAGTACCATTTTATTTGAGGACACGAAATGACTGCCCTCAAGTGGCAAAATCGTAGTAATACCACTTCTCGTATGTTCATGTCTTTATCTGCTCCAAACAAACTTTTAGTCAGAATCACAGAATATTCTGTGTTGGGAGTAGTGAAGATCAGATTTAAATGCAATCATTAGTCAGGATCTCTCAGCTAAGCTTCTCTTTCAAAGAGTGCTGCACTTCTGAATGGGCAGGTTTTCAGCAAAAGCTGCTGTTTCTCACTCATTCAGCGTTTCTTACAGTTTTACTGTGCTATTTAATTTCCTTTTATACAATTTATCGAGGCACTTTAAAACTGAAGATTAATACAATGATTAAGAACAGTAAACCCCCCACAAGATTAATTAATAAATGAATATGAGTATGAAATGGGTCTTCTAAAAATGTAAATGTGTGACTTTGGATTCTCCTACATGCTGTTTGTCACTTGAAATACAGAGCTACATTAAAGTCTTATTACCGTTTCAATCAGATTTTTTTTCTACAATAGCAATGGCTTTATGCTGTTGAAAAGAAAATAATATTCTAAATGTAGCTGCACTTCAGCCCTATTCTCAGCACCAGAGCACTTTGTCCAGGCAGACTTGAAATCCGGAAAAGCCAGTAACCAAGAAGCAAAGGAGAAACTTATTAAGTGTATCACTATGGCTTCTTCGTCCCTTCATTTTGGACCTGTTGTGGCTCACCATTTAGCCATGATTCACAGATAATAGCAAAGAGAACAGAAAACTCAGGCAGGATACATTGGGAGGCTGGGATTCACACGGATGCTGAGAAGCCTGGGGAGAACAGCACTTGTGGTAATGATACAGTGTGTCCTCATGAGGTGAGGTATAAATGATGCATACTGATGGACAGCTTCACTTTTAATTGCCTTTGTCGTTTGGAATGCGGTGTTTTGTTTATGTGTGTGTGGGAGTGAGGCTGGGAGGTAAAGTCGTAAGTTTTTTTTATTGTCAGGACTTGCTTAGAAGGAGGTCTGTTTGTGACTAAATATTCCTTATTTAGAGAAATTATGCATCTGAGGAAATATTAGGAATATATAGGCGAAGTGCTTTAACCATACCATTCAAGAATTTTCTCTAGTGAGAACGTCTGAGCAACACATTGGCCAGATATACAATGCAGGATATACATGTTTATTTTCTGTTTACTGAAATGTCAAGCTGCCAGCGCAAATAACATTTTCCAGTAACTGCAGTTTTCTTTTGTAACTCTACAGCTCAAGCAGGTATGAATCTGCTGCACTGTCTTACTTTTCTTGGGCATAAATGGTTTTGGTTCACAAATGGTTTTGAATGGTAGTTCCTAATTTTTTCTCCTTTTCCAACAATTATTTTCTCTACCAGACCTTTAGCAACATCTTCTCAATCTAGAGCACCTGGTACTTTCTAGAGGCTTAAGCTGCCTGAAAGTAATTTTGCATGAGGTGATGGAAGGGCACTTCCCATGGAGAGGTGAAGTGTGACTGTGTTTGCCTGTAATATCTTGAGCACATATCTGAGTCAGCAAATCCTGCACAGTGGTTTGTCTCCATACTGTCTATCCACAGTCAGCTTAAGGCTTGCTTCAAAGTAAATTAAAATGGTAAAGGGAAGAGACTTAGACAGAAAATATAAAGTAACTGCTGTGTGGTAAGCTACCTCTAGTATCTTCCTAGTTAGGGAATCAAAGGCCATGAAAAGCCATGCCAGATTCATGAGAAATTAGACAGAAGCTGGAAAATGCAAAGTGGAGTCTTCCCAAAGAGATGGAAAATGATTTAGGATCACCTTATATCATTGTATTCACAAACACTGATCTACAGCTAATTTTAACTTTGCAAGATAGTATTTACTGCCTCTTAGAGAAGTCTAGTTGAGTGCTAAGGGTCTAGTTATAAATAGGCATGAAGGACAAAAGGTGGAATTAATAATTGCTATAGACATCAAAAAATGGCTCAAACAGCACTTCATAATAAGTAACATTAATATTAATTACATCAATAATTAATATTAATAGCTGTATATTGATTTGGACTGTAAACCTTTGCATTCTCTCTGGAAGATGAAAAAAATCTTGTTAATTCTCATTTCTCCACCTTGCAAGTCATAAAATATTTGATTTATGACTTGTTTTGAAGTCAGAGCTAAGTGCTGTCCATTCTGGGTAATAAAGTTAGTTTTGAGACAGAAATTTCATATGTGCAAGTGAGACAGAAAAAATACATTTATCTTCCAATTTGAGTTGAAGGGAAAAAACCCATTTTTTAAAAACTGTCTTCAGTATCTTAGAATGATTGAAATAGCCTTGGCTGAAATGGATTTATTTGCATGCTCCTGCTGGAGCAGTTCAGCACAATGATGCAAGCAGTTTTTCATAATGCTAATTCTTCCTTCTTTTTTTTTTTTTTTGAGTGTTTGTGCATTTGTCCATGTATCATTAGCAAAAAAAAATGCTCTAATGGTCAAGTGTAGGCTGTGTAGACTTGACCACATGGGCTGTAAAAGTTAGGATGATCTAGCCATAGAAGTAATGGTTCCCAATAAGCCTCTCTTCTAAGTCAAATCTTAAAAAGGAACAGAAAGTCAAAATAAAGTGTACTAAATCTAACTGGTTTTCTCTGAATTGTCCAGAGACAATCAGTGTGCGTGAAATTTGATATATGTGCAAAATGATATCTTTATAAAGAAGTTGGAGATGTATTTAAGTATCTGTATAATTTCATCACAATTCTCTTTTCAGAAACACACTGGGTCAAGTCCATTTGCCTTTGTCTCATAAGAATTTCAATTACATTCCATGAAATTATGTGAAAAAATAAACGGAACAGTCTGAGGACTAATATATCTTTCTACTGGCATCAAAATGAAAACAAAAAAGCTTTTTAGCCTTTTTTTTTACTTGCATTTCCTGACTTTGGATAGCTTAATTTCTGAATGTTCATGCTGAGTTAATTATAGCCTATTTCATTATATGTCCTTGGAAAGAAACACTATAAAACGTTAATAAGCTTCCAACATACCAGAGCAGGAAAGTACCTCTATACACATCAGTATGCTGCATCCATTTCTGTCTTCTGCATGAGAAAAAGTACCCTTCACTATAAAACAAAGACCACAGCTGCAATATATGTGATAGATTTTCCTGATCTGTCTTTCCCAAATTCTGACAATCCTATGTCCTTCAGCTCAGGAAAGCTGTCAAGATCAATATATTATAGAAACATCTTACTGGTAAATAAACTATGGCTACCTGTGTATTATTCAGTAATTCTGATAATGTGGTGTATTTAAATGAGGCAGTAATCTCAAGTAATGGTACTTTTCTGAGAATTCAAGAAATATTCAAATAAACTGGGGAAAAAATATGTACACAAAACCTATGATAGATTTCCGAAGGACTGGATGTACACACATAAATGCTCTACAACTATTTTTTTCTGAAAAACAATTCTGATTTTCTCTGTAGTTCTGAGGATAAGATTTGCCCATTTTTTTCTCCCATTAAAATATCTAGGCAGATTCAACTCCCTTGACCTGCTGGCCATTCTGCTTTTGTTGCAGCCCAGGACACAATTGGCTTTCTAGGCTGCAAGGGCCCATTGCCAGCTCATGTCCAGTCTCTCATCCACCAGCACTCCCAAGTCCTTCTCAGTAGGGCTACTCTTGGTCTGTTCATCCCCCAGCCTCTACCGATACCAGGGGTTGCCCTAACCCAGGTACAAGGGCTGCAAAAACATGAGTCAGCCCAGTATGAGGGTGCAGATATCCATCTGAAACAGCAGAAGTTGAGAAATTCAAAGATATTGACTCTTGCCTTTTTATAAAGATTCTCCCTCCCTGAGTGATGGCATTCAATATCTTTTTGTTAGTGGACACCTAAACAATTTGCATTAGAGACATGAGACTCATAATATAAAATAAATCTCTTGTAAGTAGTTTGCTATATGTCTGCCCATTATTCCTAGCCATAATTTTTGAACTCTAGGAAGGATTCACAGGTCTTCCAAGCTGGAAACCACTGGTAAGAATTAGAGCCCTCACTAAGGGAGCGAGATGTTTCAGCTGGATTTTTGTATTATGTGAAGACTACATTTGAGTCTCTGCTCTGGAAAGCTGACTGGTACTGCCTCCATGGGCAGATATTCATCCCAGTTGGGTAAATTTGCTAGAATTTTATTTGCTTGCCTCTACCAAGGTGTTCACTTGCTCTCTGAGCACACTGGGGGTTACAGGCATCAGCTTGACTGGCAGTGATGACACAGAATCTGCAGGAAGATCTAGGTCTTCTGTAGAGGCAACTAAGATACAAGTGAGGTATCTGAAGGCATCTCAAAGGGCATTAGATACCTTTATCTGGCTTTCTAGGTGGTCTGCTGGGTTGCAAGGCCTTCTTGTATTTCAGCTCAAACCTCATGCGTTGGAACTAGTTCTGGACTAGAAGGCTGAAATGCAGTTTTCTATAGGTAATTGTCTACATGAGTCCTTGATATCTAAGCTCTCAACAGAATCAACTGTGATTTAGGGCACAATTCTCTTGCTGAAATGTAGGTCCCACGTGGACCTTTTGGTTCAACTCCCTGTAGATTTGTGCTACTGTAGGAAAATGCTAAAATGAACCTCCGAGGAGAACAGTGCTGGGAAAGCACCCTGAACCTGACAAGCCGCATACATATGAGAGACGTGTTGTTGAAGTTTTTAAATTATGTGGTTTTACTTGTACTGGGTTTTTAGTTACTAAGTTTCTGGATCCCGTTTCCCTGCTTGTTATCACTTTCCTGCTGGGTTGACAATTCTCCCCCTCCCCTCCCCTCCCTCCTCGGAATTGTATCCCTCTTCTCCACTCTGTTCCCCAGAGGCTTTTTGTTCTCCACGTGAGTCATCACCAGGTGCTTGTTAAGAGCAGGCATTGTCTGCCACGCTGGCACGGTGCTGCCCGTGGGGTGGTCCCCCCCTCTCTCCTCTGCACGGCTGGAGCTGCGGCAGCAAGCGGAACTTGCATGGAGCTGCCCCTGCAGCCCCAGGAGGAACCAGAGCAGGCCCCGCCGGTCCGAGCACGGGTACCCCCTGCCGGGATTGCGTCTGCCTCGTGGAGCCGGTGCCGCCCGGGGTGGCATGGCTGTGGCTGCTGCCCCTGTCCTAATCCTATTGGCTACCACTCCCATCTGTCCCCAAACCATGCATTTCTATTGGGTGTTAATCCCTCTATTTTCCTATTTGCTAGCTGAGGACCTAAATCACTTCCCTATCTGGAGTTCTTACCTAATCCAGTCTCAGCTCTAGCACCTTCGCCCCCCGGACCTCATTAAAGCCTCGTGTATTTCGCAATGAAGGTTTTTTGCTTCTTGTCTCCTGGACCGATCAGATCTCCGTCTCAGTGCTCTCTCGGCTCTGGGGGACAGGCGGGAACCGTTTTCCCTTCCCCACAACATTGCATATGCTACATTTGCCAGGATCATGCAGATGTTTCAGAAAACCTGGTGGTGTCTCTAAAGCAATTTAATACCATGTTCAGTGCTTTGAATTGAGACTTTTTGTCCATAGTGATGGAATGTGGAAAGTGACTGTCCCCAAAGTAGATACTTGCACATAAGCAGTGATAGTGAGTGACCTTGTCTTTGTTTTGAACTGAAAGTCCTTTTTTTCTGACCTCTGTGAAATGTAGTTGTTACATTGCCTTTTTACTGTCTGTGCTTTTAAAAATTAGTGTGGAATTTGAAATAGGAATAGGGCAAATCTTGCTCTATCTTTTTTCACCTTACTGCTTGTAGGTATTTTGGAGGCTTAGGAGATGGGAGAAACATCAGCTGTAGTGTCTGGGTCAGCTCTAAAGATTTAGCAGGTTGTTGCCGCTAATGCTGCAGGGTAGTAATCCTACAAGCTGCATTGCCAGCCCCTGAGTCTGCATACTACCTTCTTCCTACTTCTCATCTTCATGTTCATCCCGGAGGTGCAGATTCTACTGTCAAGTTTTACACATTTTTTTGTATTGAAGTCAAATGACTCAAATCTTTGTTTCCCAAGAGATTACCCTGCGCACCAGGGCATCCTATTAGCTGTGGGTGAAAGAATCCTACTTCTCTGGTTGAACCTGAACATACGGATCCATAACATGGTGATGGGAGCATCTGGCTGTGAGGGGAAGACCTGAGTTCTGCTCTCTGCTCCTCAATTTCTAAATTTTTTTGTTAAACAAGCCCCAGTTGCTATATGAAAGCAACCTTCCTCCCTCTTTCTTGTCTGCCATTTCCTTTCTGTTCGTTTCTGCACAGTCTGTACTCCAACCCTGTACATGCCCCACATGCTGGAAGAGGTGTGGTTCTGGACAGCGGATCTTTATCCCTTTGTGTGTGAAATGGGCTGAGGACTCTACTTCCTAATTTTTTGGAGAATGCGTTAACTGCTCAGATATAATATGAAAGCTGAGACCTATACCTTCACTCTGGTTCCCTCACCTAGGAAGCTGTGACTGCTTCTTTGCTTTGTATCTTCTTAATGCTATCACTATGTATTAAATGTTTTCTGTGAACTTCTGTTTGCGTCCCTTGGGGTGCTTATATAATACCGTGTATTATGGGACCCACATAACACTGATACATTTAATAGATGCTAAAGCTACAAAAGTTTAATTTGCAAGAACTGGAAAGAAATTCATATTTCTGACGCCATGCATTATTCATGTAATCCTCAATACCACTATTCTTATCCCTCACATTTGGTAATTTCTGAAAATCTTATATATAGTGGTAAATACAAAGGAAATTTAAAAAGTCAGTGTGAATTCCAAGCTTTGGCAAACCATTTGTAATTAATTTGGAGTAAAAATTGCAATTTACCTGCTGAATTTATGAATTCTTAAATTTCTAAAACATATGTTAATATGTGTGATTATGAAGGCTCTTAATTTTAAAAACATTTGATACCAGATACTTGTGATTCTAGTGCATTTGCGTTGTCTGGCCTCATGGTGGCACAGTCGGTTAAGGAATCACTCGTTCCTGCAGTCTCCAGTTTCCTGAGTTCTCAGGAGAAGCGCAGATGTGCTCTGGAAAGCAATCCTGCTTCCTTCTTTCTCCAAAGAGAAAACACTTTTCTGAGACAGATAGTTGTTTTGGGGTTTTTTTTGCTTTTTTTTTTTAAGAGGTAGGCTGTGAAACGTTAGCTTTGAAAACAGAAGTACAATACCAGCCTAAGAAAGCAGCAGCAAACCCATCTGGTTTTGCAGTTTTCCTCAAGGACGTTGTCTGAAGATAGCTTGGTGAATATATTAGTTAAAGACAGCTAATATTTGCATTGGTTCCTGGACCTGTATTTTGATCTATTGTTACCTGCAGGATTTCTGAAACAATAGGTATGCAATATATTTAATAAACATCAGAGATGCTCTCTGTTTCCCAACAGATTGACTTTGGCAAAAACTTGACTCCATGTCTGCCTGAAAAAACACAGGGGAAAACCTTGTTTTGTTACAGACAAAGACAAAACCTTCACTGATTTTGTGTAATTAATGCAGTATCTTAATCTTTTCTGTATGTTGAACTTAATTCTTTGGGACATTTATCTCAAATCATCAAATAACATCTAAAATTCTTTTTTGAAAATGTTTTTTTAAGGTACCACAATTTATACAAATTTTAATAAGATTTCCATTGTTTTGTTTAACTATGGGTTTCACTGTTTACACAAATAAATGCCGATACAGTTATTCAAGTTTTCTTCATTCCTGACTTATATAAATTCCTGGTTATAATGATGGAAGTTTTCCTGGGATGAATATTGTTGAGGTCCTAATATTGAGAAGGAAGTCAGGTCAGCTACTTCTCACTGACATTGTGAGGAACTGATTATCCTTTCAAAGAGATTGTTTTGTATGATTAGGATTTTAGTATTAAAACTCTCCCCCAAAACAAGTGAGTTATGTTATGTAAGACCAGGCCTTCAACTGAAAACAGCTTTTTTGTTTATTTGTTTTATTTTCATCTGAATTTTAGTTTTCTAATGATCTAATCGCATGCATCTAAACAAATTCCAGGAGAAAAAAGAAAGAAAGAAAGAAAGAAAGAAAGAAAGAAAGAAAGAAAGAAAGAAAGAAAGAAAGAAAGAGAGAAAGAAAGATACCTAGCAGAGAAGAACTGAGGATTGTTCTTTCTGATGGGCAGCTCTGAATTATCTTAAACAGCCCAAATTGATCTCACAGAGTTTCACAGACTCTTTTTCTTTGCTTTTTTGTGAGTCACTTACTTAAAAGATTTTTGCTTGGTTGCTGCCAGAGAGCCGGTTGCACTCTGAGAACAGTAACAAGAAAAGTTGATATTCTTCCATCCCCAAGGAGAGAAAGAGTTAGTAGAAGAGGAGAGAAGGAAGGACGTTTTGTTGAAAAGACCTTGATTTTCAAAAGATGGAAGCAATCTGATGTTTTTGTAATAGATGGGAAAGCTGAGATTTGGATTGAGAGTGCCTCAGGGATTTGGTTTTCAGTAGTTTCACAAAAATATTTTTTTCTTTCTGTACATTAAAATGCACATGTAAACTAGTTTTTTGATTCTCTGTGTTCAGATGCCACATGTGCATATGAAGGTAGATGCATAAAAATACAAAGTTTTGAGAAAAATCCTCCTCTTTACATGCCACTCATGACGGTGCATATAGACTTGGAGTTATTTCACAAGGATGTCTTTTGCTCAGATCAGTACATTTTCTAGTCAAAGCAAATAACTGACAAACCGCTTTTTGTTTATTCTTTTCCTTTTCTGTTGGGAAGGGTGGAGGTTTTATTTTCCACTGGAAATCTATATTAAAAGAACAATACATTTGACTATGGAATGACTTCATACTCAGCTGTGCCCCATTGTTATGTGTCACGCTACTGCTGCTGCTTAAGGGACCACATTCTGCTCTTCCATGGGACATCCACCTCCTTCAGGTCAAGTGCACTGAAATGTGTAGAAAGATCCTCACTGACTTGAGCAGGCTCATGACCAGACTGTCCCAATACCTGCTAGACACTGAACAAGGCCAAGAACACTGAATTGTGCTGAAGTGCCTGGAGAAGGGCTTTGACAGTGTGCAGTAAATAAACTATGTGGGTCAAATGGAGTATCGAGCAGCTTGTGTTCCCTGAGCACAATACACCCTGGCATGAGAGAGAAAGCAAGAGGCTTTTGTTTTAATAAGAATAGGTAGTTACGTACTGAGAAAGACAACGCTCACATACAGAAAGGGCAGAGTTAAGGTTATGTGCTACATTTGTAGTGAGTGCTTCCTTTAGCAAACTTAATGCTTTTTAAATTTCCTTGCCATTTGAAAGCTTTGTAAAGGCTTTCTTTGTCATGTTATTAAGTTATTTTGACCTTATTTAAAATGGACTGAACATCTTGGGTAGTTATCTTGCAGCATCTTCACTTGTGAAAGGGGATGAGCTTTATAAATAAAGGGGTAAATTATTAATGCTCTGTCATATGAGTCTAGACACTGGTGTTTGAGTAGGACACTGTCATAACAATAAAACTTCATCAGAATCAGAAGATCTAGGGATCATAGTAGCTATGTTTTCAAGGACCATTTCCAAGCAGGAGAAAAATGCACTAACTCCTCTGTTAAATATTAAATTGTTGGTCTACAGATAATTTTTCAGACATTTGCTGCATCTGGAAGAACCACCTTTTGTAGTATAAGTAAAAGTGAAAAGTGGAGAACGGTAAAGTGATGAGTGTCTTAATAACTCAGCTTTTCATGGCAACCTATAATTAAGATTTCCACTGGGAATGATGGGAATGAAACCTTATTCCCACAGAATGTCAGGAAATATTTAATAAGATTATTTCCAAGCAAGAGATACTGAGTTTGAGTGAGATAAACACAAAAGTTAAAGCAAATCTTTTTCCACGAAAAATAACCCTTTGTATGTACAAGGACCATCATCCAATATAGCATTTGGGAATTGCTTGTATATGGTTTCTTTTCTGATTCTAGGTGGGAAAAAAAAAAAAAAAGCTCGCTCTCATTTTATTTTAAAATGAGCATTTTTATATAAAGCAGGTATTCTATTCCATTAAATCCCTAGGCATTGTGCACAAATGAAAGCAAAGGTGTGGCTATTGGTCCATTTCCAGACAAATCTCGTATTGGCTGATATTCACTCAACTAATAGAAAGCCTTTAAAAATAGGATACAGAATGTAAAATGTTCAATCAAAACACGTATAGAATACTCTTCCTAACACTCACAACTGTCATTACATCTCAGTTATTTGGATTTGCAGACAGGAAGGAATCATCTGAAAGAAACATATTCCAGCACCAGAAGCTGAAGGGAAATAAAAACTAAATAATAATGATAATGATAATGCTACTACTAATAATAATATTAACAACAAGAATTACAATAATAATAATAAACTCTGAGTTTTGGGAAAAAGCATCTTTAAATCCATTCAATTTCAGTTTTATTTTCATGTCTTCCCTTTAACTAAATTAATTTCTACATGCTGTTGCAAAGAAATAATGTCACTGAAATCCAGGCAGTCCTTCCTTATCAGTCAACAGCTGTCCCCAGATGCAGCATTTTAATTTTGAAAGGAATATAAGAGCAATACATTTTCACTGACAACCATGCAGCAAACAGCCCTCATTCTATAATAACTTGTCCATGGTGTTTCTATTCATAGTGGCTTTCTGCCTATTTCATGTAACTGAATTTTATATTCACCTTTTTTACATTGTTTAAAGAGAAGGTTGTCCATTTCTGTTTATAATTTAAAACCTCATTATTTTTGCTGGCTCCTTTTCTCTTCAATACTGCTTCTTGTTTGATGTGTTCCTGTTGTCCTACCAGCAGGAATTCCATTGTAACCAGACTGCTGTGCTCAGTGTTCCTGCTGTTTTCCATTTTAATTGCTATTATTATGTTTGCTCTTCTAGTTGAAGACTTGGTAAATAGTTACTGTACACCTAAATTTTTGCAAATATATAAACTGTAATAAAAACTCTGTTTATAAACTCTCTCATAGATTCATAAGATTCTCTCTAGAGCAAACTGTAGATCCTTTAAAACTTAGTATAGTAAGACATACTCCATTTGCTCCTAAGAACCTACATGTCTTTTAACTAAATACTACA
>VWZD01012268.1:1393728-1427055 GCA_013396695.1 Sakesphorus luctuosus
ATTTATACACTGACTCAGAAACAAGAACTTATGCGTGCACACATACATACATACACACACTGGACCCAAATTCTTTCATTATATATTGCATAAAACTCCATTCCAATCTTTGTTGGATTACTCAATTGTAAAATTGAAGCTGAAATTTGCCTTTCAGTCTATAAATAAATATCTTAGTCTACAAATAAATAAAATATAAAGTAAAACCTATGAAAAACTGTCAGATGAAGCTGAGCAAAGAATCCTGTCTCTTCTGTTGCTTATAGAAACCAGAGTGCAGATGTTCAGCCCTGACTGCTTATTTGCAATGTTACTGTTCAGGTCATGGGTGACCATCTGTTTCCTTTCACTTTATGACACACTACTTGCCCTCCATGAATCTTTCTGAATTTTCTTCTGATATGATGGCAAAAGAGGAATGAAAGAAACACTTATTTGGACAAGAGGCAAAGAAGCTTAAATGAATAATATTATTGTAGTAAAACAGTGTGATTCTTCTCTTAAGTTTACAAGCATCCTTAACAGTGCCGTTAACTACTCCTCAAACAAGAAGACACGGATACACAGCCCTATAGTTGACTTTAGCCCTTGTAGGGCTCTGTTTCTTCCCATTGACTAGATTGGCTGCCTTTGGAAAATTGATAAACAGAGCACTAAGTACTTAAATTAGCTGCCATTGTATGACTACCCCTCTAAAGATCTGGACAAACGCTTGGAGGGAGCAAATGTTTGTCTAAACTTTGTAACAGTAAAACATTAGCTCTTTCAGAAAGCTGAACTGGCATTCAGTATAGTTTCATGAATCAGTTTTTTTCTGTAGCACAGATGGGCATTTTTTAGATTAATGCTAACCCTATATTATGAATAGTTCTCTTCATGAGTGGGCCTGCGTTTATTTCTACAGGGAAATAGTATCTTTTCTTTTTTGAACAAGATACTTCTAAGCATAAGGGGAGAGAACAATGAGACAATGTTGAAAAGAAAATACAAAATGCAAAGTTAACCACAAATTTCCATAATGAGGAAACAAACCACAATGTACTCTGAGATGGTGCCAGCCAGTCCCTCGCTGGTTTTTAATATAAAATAGAGGGTAAAAAAAGAAAAGTTAAGGGACTTTCAAGTGCTCTGCATGTCCTGTTGATTATTCCTAAGTCCCAACTTCTCTTGTCAAATATATGTATGCAATAATGTTGCATGCAAAACACATTCAGTTGAATGAAATGACAACAAAATGATGTCCAATGTATGCATTAGGCAGGGAAGTTAACACTTACGCCAGTATTCTGCCTTTCAAGAGCTTGCTTAAAACCCAAACACAGAATCTACCTAAAAAGACGGGTTTTATTTTTTGTATCTTCAGTAATCATATTGCAAAATGTTAGGCTTATAGTACAGCCACTGAGCTTAAAACCTTGGTATTTTAATGTTTCGAGTCAGTGATGTTCTAAATAAAATGCTTCAGATAGGAAATATCCAATTTAGGTATGTGAATGAAAACTCTTAGAGGTCTTCTAACTTAGGCACGAGCTGTCTTGGGTCATTATTTGACCACACCCGCTGTCAACTGAGTGAATGAAGTCAGATTTGAAGCCATTTCATTCCAAATCAAGTCTTTTCATATATAAGTCTTACCGTTTTTATGTCAGCTGCAGAATCTACAGACTTAGATAAAGTTAGGTCTTTGAGTTGATTTTGTCATTCTGCACACACAGTAGAGCTAAGTAAGTATCAAAATGGAACCTATGTAACAGTTAACATGGACTTCATATACACAAGTCCAGCAGGGGCTCCTGTGTTTCTACTACCAGACTTTGACTACCACACACCACATAGCTTTTAAAATAAATAAATAATAGAGAAGAATCAACTTCCTTTAAAGGAAAACTATTTTAACTCAAGTAATTGATGGATAAACAGAAAATATAGCTTTCTGCTGGGATTTGACTTTCATGAGATCCAAAATCAACCCCCAAATGTCACTAAACATTTAGTCACAAAGGAATAGTTGTTGATCAGTATTTTAATGAGAAAAGCTAATCTGAAAGAAGCTGATATTTGGCTGACTTGCACAATTTTCATTGGAAAATTGTGGAACTTTCTCAAACTCTTTATTTATAGACCTGAATGTCACTGACTGTATTTTATTTTTGAATTTTTACCTAGCAAATTTCTTCTTATTTGCAGAAAACTGTAAAAAAATGTGGTATCTGCTAATTAACTAGTGTCTCAGACAGAGAGATGGTCTTGAATTGAGCTTGATTTGCAGTGTTTCCCTGTCATCTATGCTTTCACTGACCCAAGAAATTAATATTAGTATTACACAACTGTGCACTGAATCACCTTTGCACTGTAATGTTAAATGCAGCAAGGAACAGAAAACCTCCTTTATTTTTCCAATCTATGTGTACAAATTTAGAGCTGAGTAGGAGGGTCTCAGCACCTTGCAAAATAGGGTACTGAATTTTCTTAAGTCAATACATTTTCTACAGATTTATGTCACTATAAGTAAGTTGAGTTACTGTTCAACACACTGCAACAGAAAGTCTCTGCATACGTGGAAAAGAAGTAGTAAATGTTCTTCTTTAATTTCAGAATATTTGATATAGAACATTTGCATTTGACTGGACTTTTTATAAAAATGCTAAAGCCCACCTAATATTTCCCATGGAAAATTATTCATTAGTCCAATATTTCTAATGCTCAGAGTGCTATTTCTCCTAATTTTTCTTATTCTTTATTTCATTCTATTAATCCTCATTGCACAGGTACTGTTTTAAATTATTCTTATATCCCTTTGATATTAATGCTGCTACATTTCTAGTTCTCCCACCAACTGTCCAAGAACATCCTATTATATTCCTCTTTTGCAGTAGAAGAGACAAGTAATCAAAACCTAAAAGTGCAGTTTAGGCTTGTGTGCAACTTTTTCTTATCCACAGTGTAGGTAGGATAAAGCACACAATAACAGATATTTTTACTAGATGGACAGTCAGACCATCAGGGTCCATTTAAGCACACAGTCAGGACATATTTTAGCTGGAATTGAGAGTTTAAGTTTAGGAAAATCTTATGTCCTGGGGTGTATGAGGTACCCTAGATATACACACTGTTAGGCCGCAGCATATGTCAGGCCCTGGAGATGAACAGTTAATTAGAATCACCGAGATCATATCTGACTGCATGTGTGCAGGAGGACGTTGATGCTTCTGGCTGCATTTACATGATAGCCTAATAATTCAGCTGTTTGCCAAAGGACCTCTTTGATCTAGCTCCTCACTGTAAGAGGATTTTCACATCCAGCTTTTGTGTTCTAGGAGGGCATCGGTACCGACAGTCCCTGGAGTGATTTGACCATGACTTAGCTTCTCTTTCTATTTTCACTGAGATACATTACAGCCAGAAAGGGAAAGACGATCAGACCAGATAGTAGGAGCCTTGCCCTGTAAATAGTTGTTCGGGCATTCGGCCAGAAAGGGTCATATGGGTTCAAGTCCTTCTCAGTTTCCTTTTTCTCATTTTTGTCAAAGGCCAAATGTTTAAACTACCCTGGGAGCAAACTGATGTCTAAAAGCAGGAAATTATGTCAGGTCCTTAGAACATGGAAATCCGAATGGTGGCTGTGAAACAGGTGTTTAAATTCAAGCACGACATTTTAGGCACTGAAGCTCTCTGATAGAGTGGGATCATGCATCTTTATGTTCCACATGCTGTCTGCCTTGAATCCCAGTCCACAGACCTAATTTTTCCTTCAGACAATGTAGGACAAAGCTGGATCTCTGACTCAGCTTTATGAATTCCATTTTTTGAATATGCTGAGTGCATGACTTTTAAGCATTGCAGCACTTAACATTAGTATGTCAAAAGCCTTGTGTTGAGTTATTACCATGGTGAACAACACTTTAAAATTATGTTTCCAGAGTGATAGAAAAGTATTTTCATTATTTGGCTTAATACTTGGCTCCCAGTCTTTCATTTCCTGCTCATTATTTGCACTTTTTACATGTGGGGATCTGTGGTACAGGCTGAGATAGCAGTTTCTAAGGCTATAGTCACTACTGTCCAGGTTATTCCTACCCATCTTCTGTCCTGTCTTCTATTTCTTCCAGGTTTCTTCTTAAACAATTTCTAGTTCCTTCCCATATCTATTTTTTGTTGCTGTTGTTCTCCTTTACCTGATTATTCTCTGCTTTTATCTTACTCTTTCCTGTTATAAGCTTGTAAGCCAGTCTACTTGCTTAGTTAGTATGAGTCCTTTACCAATTTTCACACTCTAATCCTGACCCAATATTCCTCCTTATTTCCCACACCCATAACCATCTAGCCTCATGTAGCACTCCACTCTTTCACACTCCAGAATCTGTTCTGATCTACTATATCTGCTTCTTCTGTCTTCCCCATGTCTTTGATTGACTCTTACGCTGAGAGCACATGCATTTTTTCTCTGTGTTACTAAGAAGGAAAATCTGATTCTGGACTCAGAAAGAACACAGATACTAGAACAGTGTACTGGCATGGCCTACAACAGGTTACAGGCTGCCTGCATTCATAGTTTCATCCCTGGAAGAAGTATGTTCAATGTAGAGGAAGTTTTCAGGGAATTTATTCCCCAAATCAAAATAATGTGAATCTAATACATGTGAACTGCAATTTTTTCAGTGCATTTCGAGGTTAGAAGTTGTTGGTACAGGAAAATCAAAGGTGAGCAATTCAGATCTGTATAGACTCTGTGGGACTGAAAGCAGATATCAGTTGAGAAGCAGCAAGGATCCAGCTGCTGTTGTCCAGTAAAGGAGAAATCTCTCCCTGAGAGTTCTTAGTAACTCCCCAAAGTTTCTCATGAGAACTCCTCAGGTTTCCCACAGAACACGGGAGATGTTCCTGAAAACAGACAGGATGATTTCACCAAAGCACTGGACTTGTGACATATGGATTATAACCAATTAAGATTTGCAGTTAGATGGTGTGACGTTCAATTTAGCCAATGGAGCATAGCCTTAACCCTATATAAACCATGTGCAGTGTGTAATAAATGGCATTCACTTGATCCCATTGGTCTGGTGCATAATGTCCTTATTCCTCCACGTATTCATTGTTTACTTTAAGAAATCAAGTCTCCAAAACATCATTCAATGGCTTAATGGTAAGACCCCACTTTGTCTCCTCCTTAATCTTCTTCCAGTGTTTGCAACAGTTGGATTATGGACACTCTGTGTCAAGAACACCCTATTTTATTATGATTGCCTGCAACTCATAAGAACAATTCAGCTCATCTCTTCCACTCTTCTGATGTACATTCACACATTACCAAAATGCAAATGTTCCCTTCTATGTCATAGGCTATACATGTACAACATCTGACCATGAAACCTGATGTGTGACCCTCCTCTCTCCTGTCTCCTTGATGTTTCAAAATGTGTTGTGGTAACACAACAGAAAAAAACCCTTCCTTTTTTTGAATAACATAATGTGGGAAAGCAGGGTTTGTCATATGAAGGATCTTGAGTGTTTCCATAAAGTCTATCTGCCTCCCCTTCACCTCCAAAAGGATGGGCATGGCTGCTGTTCCTACTGCTGATGATTCCTCTGAGAATGACTCCCCTCATCTCATAATCAGAAAAGGCTGGTGTCTTGTGTTCTGCCGAAAGAAGATACTGTATTGAGTCTGACCTGTGAAATTAAGTCCAAATGATTGGAATTTCTGCAAGTTATAAATAGCTGAATACAAAGACTTATACCAAGAAAGTAGCTCTAGTAATGCATAGATCCTAACTACCATTTTGCTTTTTGGGTGTGCTATTAAGTGATTTTCTGTTAACCCAACATAAACAGCAAATAGAGCCTATGATTTTCTAAGTAAAAATATGAATACTATAAACACGCATACAAAAGATTTGCAATGTTCCAATGTTCCAAAAGTGAGCTTTTTTTTCCTTCAAACTGAACAATGGAATCTGCAGGTAACCAGGATCTATCACTCCTGGTTTTGTTGTTGTTATTGTTGTTTTAATATCATTGAGCACATCCTTCTCAATTTCTGTTTCAAAGGTTGTTGTATTTTAATTCAGACTGATTCAAACTCCTGAGCAAACAACTTTGAAAAGCCCCCTCTGTCAATAACCTATAGACAGATAAACCAATATACAATTTAAAGAAGCTGTTTTTCTCTTCCCCAGATAGCACAATTCAAAAAGGCAGTATGCTACCATCCAGGTATCATTGCTTAAAGAACTAGTGAGAGGGCCAACACAGCATCCCAAAGTTCCTGCAGTTCCTGCCTTTCAGATTCATACTGCCTTTCTTGTTGTGGTACCAGCTTAGATGAGAGCAGCAGCATACAGTTGTGCATGGGCAGGTTGAATTAATCTCTCCATTAAAATCGATGGAATTACTCCTCAGGAGGTACACAGGAAGCAGAATGACAGGCACTAGAGGGCTCTAGAGCTCTGTACACATGATGTATTTTATATGAACATTTAGTAGAAAACTTAATTGCCTTTGTAAATGAAACACAGCTAGCCTAGTAATAGGCAGAGGTAGAAAATATTGTCTGGATTTTAGAGGAAACCATTGAATTCCGGCAGGAAAACTGGGATTATTTCATGGTAAGTAGCCCCAATTTTCAGTCTTCTTTAAGCTATTCCAGCTTTTACATAAAAATTCAATTGTGTTGGAAATTCTGGAAAGTGCAGGGAAAAAAAGTACAATTCAAAAAGTTAGAAATAACCTCATACACAAACTAATGACTCACTTTTTTCCCCCAATCATCTCCTTAAATGAGATTTTATCATTGAAAATAGTTCACCTAAAAATAATAAAATAATAACAACCTTATTGAAAAGTTCACCCCAACACACCCTAACTTACAATTGGCTATTTATTTTCTTCCAGTTGTATTATAAATTCCCATGGGAACATAGATCCCTTTTTGATTTCAGGCAGGAAATATCATTCTGTCAATATGCTTGTCTAACATACACTAAGTCATTTTCTTCCAAATAGGTGACATTTTAACATCGCATTTCATTTACACAAAACCTACAATATTAAGAAAACTTAATGCAATAATTTTTCTTGTATGAGTTAGAATCCAGATATGAGTCTGGAATGAATTTTTCCAGCAGTGTTAAAGGTAATAATGGTTAGCTTCCTAAATGCTGATGCTTAAGTTTTGGCCTTTTCCACTTCCACTGGTTGTTCAGCTTCTCAAGTAGCTGTGAGCATCTTTATTTTTCTACTTGGTATTTTAAGAAAACTTAAAGCAGTAAAAAGATCCAAAAAGCTATTTACCTATATGTATGTTTTGGTGGGTTTTTTGGTAGCAGGCCCATGTTCTCATTGGGTGTCTTGTTCATTATCTTCCTTGGTGGGTCCCAACCTGTAAGAACTGCGAATTCAAGAAAGGAATAAAATATTAGTGTGTCCTTAAGCAAAAGCTAGACACAGAGCAGACATGCTGTGGCAGTCTATATCAGCATGCAGGATTGTGCCCTACTGTTTACGGCCAATACAATCACTTGCTTATCCTCTTTATCAGACTATGCTTCAGTCACCATTTCCCAGGCATTAAAAGTGCATTACTAGAACATAGGACATCATGAAAACATAGAACACTATATTCTGTATGTCTGAGAGACAAATGATACAAGAAATACAGTTTATATGCATTATAGCTAGAGATAGGCATAACCTCTTGGAAAGTGAAGAGATCAGTTTCTCTGCTGTGCTTTTGGGATTTGTCCATGTGGATGCTGCTTTTGCACCACAAAAGTTCACTTGGTCAGTTTCATTTTGCAGTATCTAAATTTGTGGTCCTAGCTCAGTGACTTCGTGTCACGTGTGCGTTATGGAATATTTCTGTCAGTAACAGTGCATTTTCTTTGGAAAAAAAAGATTACTTTTTCTGTCCCACTTTCTGGCTTGCCCACTAGAAATGAAAGTAAACTCAAAGTTAAGAATCCTAAATATCTTCGTGCAAGTGTCTCTTTGTGCATTGGGTGTATAAGCTGCCACTGTAATCAGTGGAGATTTAGCCAACATAACCAGCTGAGCCTGAAGATTCTTTCAGCTGACATTAAATCGGGTATCAGCATTCTGTCAGCTGAACAGTTCTGTACACTTCATTGGTGAGGAGCTCAATTCAGCAAACCTAAGCCCCAAAGGAGGGACCTAGCACGCTCCCAGCTCAGGGATCTGGACTCCAGCCTGTAAAGAGAGAGCAGTCTGGCATGCTCCCAAACCACAGCTCTACCGTCAACTTCCCTTTCAGAAATCTTTGGGTGTTATACTGGTTATTTAAAGAGGAATGGAAGGAGGATTTCATACTATTTTTGTAAAGTATATTTCAGGGCTACCAGCAGTGATCAGGAAGGATTTTTTAACCACCTTTCTCATGTTCAGTATGATTTGTGGGCTTTATATTTTTCACCTTTTTCTGAAGCACAAGGTGTTGCAACATGGGCAAGAAGTGCTAAAGGTCTTACTGGCATTTGAGAAACTCTCAGAGGTCCAACTGGTATGTGTCATTTAGGGCTAAACTGATCTCTAGATTTTAATGTAAGAATTTGCAATGTCAGGTTCACACAGGTCTTTTGGATTTTGCCTATTTCTTTGTCAGCCAGAATACACTTGATGAAATTATCAGGCAGTTTTTCATAGCAGATTTTTCTACTACACCAATGACTCAGGACATCAGTGATGACAGTGACCAATAAGGCAACATATTTACAAAGTCTTAACTCTTGAAATGGTTTCTGCATGGATCACAGCATGCGCTGCAATTAAAATACACTGTGTACAGCAGAGACAGCCCTCAGTACTTTCTGAAAGTGAATCCCCTGTATATGATAGAAATTTGAATAAATAAAATACTAAGTATTCAAAATAATTGTTTTTGAAACTCTTAGGTCATGAGTATTTTCTGGTTTTGATTTGGTTTACTCTCTTCCCACCTAAAGTAGCAGGATCTTGGAAAATTTACATCTGAAGAAAACTATTAAGCACTTCTGTTTCTGTTTCAGAATCATGTTTGTTGCGGTGATAGAAGCTATTTTATTAAACTCTAACATCCTATGCACAATATCCTCATACACAGATGCATGGTGAAGAGGAAGCTGTTAGAAACTTTTTGCAAAGAAAGGTTTTGTGATAGAGAAAAGCTACTTATTGCAGCTTTAAATTTTGAGTATTTATTTATACTGGAAAGACATGTATGGAAACCAAAACAAAAGCAAACTGATCTACACAGATAAGATGTTTTTCTCCAGGACTTTTCATCATAGTCAGACCCTGGCCAGTTTATACATCAAGCTACCTTTAAGAACAGTTAGCTGAAAAATATTTTGTTTGTTAATGAAGCTTCACAGCACTATGCTGTACTACATGATGCACCAAAAGAGCATTAATTTTGTGAATTGTAACATTTAAAAGCATTATAAAAAGATCAACTACTTCCTTTTGTTCTCTCTTGACTGGTAATTTTATACTGTCTGTTGAAATGGCAGGAATTGGTGGCTGATTACAATGCTGATGTCAAAGAAAGAGATGTCAAAGAGATGCTGCATCCTGTTAAAAATGCTACATTCATTGCATATCTGTTTGGTCATGTATATTGCAAATTATTTCTGAGCATTAAATAAAACCTGCATGGCATTGTACAAAAATTGTGCTTTCTTCATTTAGTGGGGTTTTTTTCCCCAGTTCATTTTTTCTCACACAGAATGACTAAAATATTTAAATGCTAATAATAGCCATTTTATTCACAATAAACATTGTCATTTCAAGCTCTCGACAGTGAGTGAATTATCTTGAGCTTGAACTGGAAGTAACTACTTTGGTATATTGCTATTATTCTCTTACCTCTCCCATCAGAAAGCAACCATTGAAATGACCTCAGAATTTCAGGGGTCACATACTTCATTTAACACTACCAGCCTTGAAAATATTAAAACAACAGAAATATTGCCAAGTGTTTCTTCCTTACCTAATGTTACTCTGTTCTACTTAGTAAGTGTGTGCTGGTTACGGACATTTAACTGAGCTCACCTGTCCTCCGATGGTAAATAGAGTGAACAGCACCTGAAAAAAAACAAAAGTGTTGAAAACATTCATAGATAATATAAAAATATTGAGAAAAGGAAAGGAAGGGAAGGTGCGGGAAGGGAAGGTGTGGGAAGCGAAGGCAGGGCAAGGCAAGGCAAGGCAAGGCAAGGCAGGGAAGGGCAAGGCAAGAGCAAGGGCAAGGGCAAGGGCAGGAAGGAAAAGGAAAGGAAAGGAAAGGAAAGGAAAGGAAAGGAAAGGAAAGGAAAGGAGGAGGGAGGGAGAGAAGGAAGGAAGAAAGAAAGAAAAAGAAAGAGAAGAAAGAAAGAAAGAAAGAAAGAAAGAAAGAAAGAAAGAAAGAAAGAAAGAAAGAAAGAAAGAAAGAAAGAAAAGAAAGACAGACATGCATAATGTGTTAGATCATTCCTATATCTTGAAGCAACATTTTAAAAAAGAATAGTTATAACTATGGCTGTACATCCTCTGGATGTGTTTTATCCTACATGTTATGAAAATGCTTGGAGATGATCAGTTTACAAACTGAAGAGTTTAAAATATTTGGGGAAGTGCATACACGTGCAGGGGTGAGAATAAAGAGACACTTAGAGAAGCCAAGATAGACCATTTCTATGTTACTGTAGCAGAGTTGAAACATGTATCCTAATTTGTTTTGCCTAATGAACTGTGCTGTGTAACT
Source organism: Sakesphorus luctuosus (assembly GCA_013396695.1). NCBI lineage: Eukaryota > Metazoa > Chordata > Aves > Passeriformes > Thamnophilidae > Sakesphorus > Sakesphorus luctuosus. The sequence continues at coordinate 1,404,464 of VWZD01012268.1, forward strand.
GATTTCAAAATTAGGTGTTTAAAGAAAACTAATAATTTCCTTAGGTTTGCTGAATGCCACATCATAGATAATTAATTGCTGATATTTCCCTCATGGTGATGTTTTCAATCATTTCCATGGCACATCAGCACCAACAAAACAAACAAAACAAAAAAAAACAAAAAAAGAAAAAACCAAACAACTACAAGCCATACCAACACAACTAAAAATATTTTTAATTTTATTTGGGAGTTTCAGCAGAAATTACCTGTATCAGGAAAGCACAAGTAAATTTTTACTCTTTCCATATTACAATTTACTTTTCTTACTTACAGATGAGGGAGATTTGTGAGTCCAAACAAAGAAAAGATCATGGCTCCATTCATGGACACCCAGAACTCTATTGCCATAAATGTAAATTAATGTTATTGATACAAACATCATTTGAGCAGGAAAAAAAAATTTGCTATACTCATGAAAGTAAATTTAAAAAAAAATAAGAATTTAATTCTTTCCAATCATTCATATGCAGAAATATTTTAGATAGTAACCAAAAATCACATTGTTTAAAATTTATTCGGGACAAAATTAAATGCACTTTCTGTAGGTCTATATTTTTGAATGTATATGGATCCTTCTATGAAATGTGCACATTTCATACATGTGTACATATTGTTAACTACCAATATTGATAAGAATGGATTTTCTACCTATCGCCATTGAAATCAATGGTAAAAACCCCTTTGTGTTGAGACTTCCTTTTCTATCATCAACACTACTTTGACCAAAGCAAATAATGTAATCTTTTGTCATTGAAAAGAAAGAGCATATGCACTTGTGTCAAATGTGTTCCCATTTATGTTTTGAAATACTGGCTGTTGAAAGCTCTGCTGAGGTCTAAACAGAAACGTTTGTTTCCCTCCTTCCCCCACATGCACACACACAATTTCCTACACCTCCTATTTACCACCCAGAGAGAAAGATCACATTTCCACTCCTTCTCTCCTCAGAGAGTATTTCAGAATATTTTTGAAAATTCTTGACCTCACGCATACGTACTATTACTGAAGAAAGCTCCTTCAGTTTTCCTCTGGTACCTACTTCTGCATAATCTCATTCAGAACTATAATTAGTATAAATAAAGAACACTGTCTTTAGCAAACTATTATTTTCTTTTTGAATGATAATTAACAAAAGGTTTAAGTAAAGTGCCTTCCCTCCATGCTTTGTAGGAGCTCTCACCCTCACTGCTATATCTGAAACACCTTGCTTCTCCACAGTAGCCAGACTGTTTTGGACAACATAATCACTGTCTGAATGCACTGTATTATACGTGCAGTAAGTTTTATAAGCATGTGTGTCTTTTAGGGGTACTCATGAGTATCAGCTATTCCAAAAGGTCACCTGGAGAAGGCAGTTTATGGAAGGACCTCCAGCATTGCAAATGCCTGATATTGCTTGAAATTCCCCTTATATTTAGGGTAAAAGGTATCCAGAAGACCAGGTAGACCACTAGTCTTGAGAGCTTGATGAATACCAGTTTCTGCAGCAATAGCACACAAGAGTAAGGTAGCTAAGCAACAAAATGTAGTTATATTCAATGGTACAGCCCTAGTAGTTTTAGGAACTGTTTAAGATGTTGCACGTAAGCACTGAACTGACATGTGGATAATTACTTTTTACAGGTTGGATGCCATATTGTACAACACAACAACGAAAATACTCAAGTTAGTTTCTTTCAGATTCTGACCTAATGTCCCTTTATACAGGTGAGTATTTTTTTAGTCCCCTAGATGAGTATTATTTTAGTCTGCAGCAGTATTTCTGATTCCTTTTCCTACTGAGCATATGCCTTCTGGAATTTCTGACTATTTTTGGAAAAAAATGTTTTTGAATTCATGGCGTTTTTCCTTCATATTCTTCAATATGAAGAACTTCCTTTGCAACAAGGCCCAAAGAACAATTCTTTCTAGAGAGGATGTGACCAAGCATTTTCCTCCTTCAAAATAGCTGTTGTAGCTTCCTATTCTCAGCTGGTCCAAGGCTTCAGGCTGCCCTCAGAGAAGATTGTGACCCCGTTTTCAACAGGGTTACCTTACTTCTTATCATCAGTGCTCTCCATGGAGTGAGCTTGACAGCCCTGGTGTAGGTGGAATTTCCACTAAGCTTCTCAAAGCCCATATAGTTCCAGGATGCTGAATGACAGCACACTCATCTGCCTACACACAGAACTGAGGCATTACAGCATTGGGCAACTCTGATTGATTGAATAGACCCTGAGGGCAGGACCCTATTACAAAGCCAATGCTCAGAACTGATTAACCCCTTAGCCAGTGTCAAATACAGTACATTTCTGTAAGAAGACTATAAATCATAGGATAACTGTAAGGTCAGGCCGATTGCGGCCCTCTTATATGTCTTGCCTAAAACCTACTGTTGATTTTTCTAAACTGAGTATGTTAATGGTATTCTGGCAGAAGGATAACCGTACAGGAGCTTCCCATTTAGACTCTTATTAATCAGAACATTTTGTAGCTTGTTTGCCTTTTCTCTTGTTTCTCTTGTTCACAGAGGGAAATGCATTACATGAGAAACAAAGTATATTTATGTTTTGGGACAGTTGCAGGAAAGGTTTTGAAATGGTACCAATAGTCTTGTACATTTGAAAAGCTGTTTTCTGCACCCCAGCAGTGACACCTACTTAGCTTAGCTTCTTTTCAGGATTATCCTGGGAATGTTTTCATACCCATGTTTCTTTCTCTGAGTCTAGTCAGTTTTGAAAAGGGCAACTATGTTACTTAGTGTTTTACAAATATATCCAATAGTGGATTTTGGTGTTTTAAAAGCTAAGTGCAATGCCAGCCATGCCCACACACTGTCTTGTAGAATAGAGTCCAAGAGTTTTGTGTTTGGCTTTTGACCACCTTGTATACACTGTTGGCAACATTCCCATTCCCTCAGAAGGGAATCAGAAAGTCAGATAATTTAGCAAGGAGACACCTGAAGTTAGCAACAGCTGACAGTAAACAATAAAAAACATCCTTTTGAAAGAATACATTTTTACCTGTACTCAAAGTTTAGGAGCATTGCTCAATCTCCTTCTTGGAATTCATGGGATGTTACTCCCTCTTGCAAACAGATGTTCAAACTTTCAGAAGGAGCAGGTTCTGCACATGTTAAAACGGAAGAGAAGGTCCCTGTGATTATGTTGCTACTAGTGCTTCTGATAGTTCTCTTTCATAAGCAGCCCAATGGCTGAGGCACTACCCTAATAGCTGGGAGCAGGTAGGACTCCTGCTCCCGCATTCATAGCTATATTTGACACAATAAATCACTAAAAAAAATGAGGAATGAGCTAAAGGAAGGACCAGGATCCATGTTGTCTTTTTCTCCAAATGTGTGCTGTGTTTCTGCTTGTTTTCTCTCTCTGGCCCAGTGAATTTTGAATTCTCTGTTTTTCATGGAGAGCTGCTGCAAAAAACAAGGGATAATGCGCCCTCTCCTGAATAGTGTAGAATGTAGCTTAGCTGAGAGTACTGCTTAGGGCATCCTCTTGGGAAGCAGAAGGTGCAATTAGAATATCCTCAGACTGAGGAGAGGGCTGATTCTGAGTCATCCACTTCCAGGCTGAATGCTTAAAGACAAGTGCCTGCATTATCACCTCCTTATGAAGGAAAATGAAAATGGTCCCTCATCTAACTACACCCATCTTTATCAAGAGAGACACAAAGGGCAAATTTTTCAAAAATGGGTTAGACCCAGGTCCTCAAAGACATTTAGGCGTTTGATTTTCTTTGATTGTAGGGGGAATTAGCTTCCAAAGTGCCTTTGAGGATCTGGACCTTGGAGATTTAAGATACTCAATGTCATTTATCAAATGTGAAATCAGTAGGAGTCGGGCATCTAACAAGAACCCCACAGTCTATATGTTTCTAAATTATGTATGCGCTTTGAAAATGCTAAGCCCTTTATCATGCAGGAAATCAGGATTGATGACTGATGATCCTTTCTAATCTTAACATCCCTTGTAAAGCTTGCTAAGATCATGTGAGCAGTATGATGGACACATCACAGTCATATATATGTCATGCAACCTGAGATATTTTATATCTATATAAACTTGTGATGGACAGTCAGTTTCCTGCCAATATGGCATGTCTCATGATAGGTTGCTTTTTAATGATTTAAATTTTTTCTGGATTTTCTGATGCTTAGACCTTTCGATCATATATATATTTAATTTTAAAAAGAAAATTCCATGTATCTTCACACTGATTGATGTTTTTTAAAAGTGCAGTATTTCAGTATTGATTTATCTTTGTATAGACATTATTCTGTTATTCTGTGAATAATGTCTATATATTTTATTGAAAGAAAAAATTTGTGCTGTTTACCTTAAGTGTTAGGTTACTAACGCTGATATATAACTTTCTGTTCTTGGTTTTTGTTGTTGTTTGTTTGTTTGTTTGATGAGCAGTAATAGAAAAGCTCCTTCTGGTCTTTTAATGATATAGCTTTTAAATTAATCTCCAGCTTTTAAGGGCTTTTTGGTAAGCATTTGCCTTCTCTCTCACTTAAGCAGTTTAGGCAGAAAACTACTGACTGTAATTACGTACTGAGTTTTTCCAGAGAGGTAAGGGGGTTTTGTTTGGTTGGTTGGTTGGTTTTTTCTTTTATTTACCAAATTTTTTGAGATCCTTTGCCCTGAACATTGTCAGTATAACACATATAGCCTTCATCACCTGCTGAATGTTAGCTTACCTTTTAATGATTATTAAAGAGAATTCAGCATCTTAGAAACTCAAATAGACTCCACATCTGATACCAAAAACAAGACTATATCTTTGCTATACTACTCATATTTTTTCCTTATTATTTTTTTCCTTTAGGATTATTTCCTTCTCAGGTGATAAGGTGGTTTGCCATCTTGAAGGCAAGACTGGGTGAGTTCCCTATTGTTAGCATGTGATTCACATTCTTGGTATTGGGTCCCTTTCAGACATAATAAGCAGTATAAAAACCACGTTTATATTTCTTCTTATCTTCAGCTGTTCTGAGATGAATCTTCTCCATGCAGTCACTCTGTTCTTAAGTTTCTGTAGTGCATCCGCTGCTTTATAGTAAATCTATTTTACAATTTCAGGTATGGCCTGGCACTTAAGTTTAAAATAAGATAGAGAATGAACAGGTTATGAAATAGGAAGTAATGCATAAGAGGAGAATTATTTTATTTTATTTAAATATAATCAGAGGTATAAAAGGACCACAAAAAAAAAAGTCTGGGGATACAGAAGTGATATAATTTATCTATAGGTATTAGTACAGATAATTAGGTATTGTCAATAGTGCTATCAGTACTGATGGAACTAACTGATGCCTAGAAGTGTGGTTCTTGTAAAGGGAATATTATATTGTGCATTAAAATTTGTAGTTAAAAGTCAAATAGGACACCATAAATATAATGTTAGTGAATTACAGTTGCATAATGGAGAACGTTGTGGAATTTATTAGACTTGGAAAAGAAATGAGGAAAAGCATATCCATTGAATACCAGTTTCTCAGAATTATGGAGAAAGAAGGAAAAGCCCTTTGATAACTGTAGCTCAAATTACTTGACTTTAAATATACTCGAAGGGAATGAATTTAGTAATCACTTTGTTAATAAAACAGATGTTATGGTTTAAGCTAGGCCTAAATTTAGGCTTTAGTTTTCAGAGTAGGCCTGAGATAATCAGCTAACTTGAGTTGGGTCAGGCTAGCTGACAGCTGACTTGTACTGCCCAATGGTATTCCATACCATATTCCATCATCTCAAATATAAAATACAAAAGCAGGTTCCTGATGGCTGCTTGTCTGGGAAAGACGTATAGTGTTGTTTTTCTGGACCACGCCCTACCACCTTACTGCTATGGTATCTTAGGAGAGTAAAATGTTTGTTCTTAGTCTTTCTCTCTGCTTGGGTCAGTTCCTCGGGGAATTGAGTTCTCTTGAGTGATTTGCAGCTAGAATGGTGGGATTTGTCTTCGTTGGGGAGTGGGGAGTTATTTTTTGNTTGCCAGCTCCACTCAAGTCAATAGATAAATTAAATAAAGGAGAATTATTCTTAACTCTTTCTTTAGGTCTTCATAAAAGTACAACAAAAAGAGAGACTATAAGAATAGTTACCAATGGTGAGCAATTCTCTTCTCAGATTCAATTAGTATTAAGACAATGGATTCCTATGGAAGAGAAGGCAACACAGTTCAGGATTCATATAATGGAAGAAATCAGGAAAACTCTGTCCCCATGTTTAAATCCTTATTTGGCATTTACTTCCCCCTCACTCCTTTTTCTTCAGTAAGAATTTTCTGCAACTAAGACAAGAGTACATGAACAAGCCTGTGGTTTTCCTCTAATGGAGAAATGAGGATGCAGGACTACATACTATTAGAATTGTTCAACTACAACCTGCAGATGCCCTACTGAGTGCACTCTCAGGAAGTTTGCTGATGATGTCAACATGTGTGGTAGAGTCGACACACTAAGGGGAAGAGAGTTCCAGAGGGACCTTGACAGACTTGAGAGGTGGACTCATGCAAACAATCATGAAAACAATCATGAAGTTCAGCAAAGTGAAGTGCAAGGTCCTGCACCTGGGTTATGGGAATCCCAGGTACACTTATAGGTTGGGCAGAGAAGTGGTTGAGAGCAGCCCTGCAGAGAGTGACTTGGGGATGATGATCGATGAAAACTAAACATCAGCTGGCAATGATCACTCATAGCCCAGAAAGCCAACAGTGTCCTGGGTTGTATCCCAAGCAGCGAGGCTAGCAGGTCGAAGGAGGGGATTTTCCCCCTCGACTCTGCTCTTGTGAGACCCACCTGGAGTACTCTGTCCAGTTCTGCTTCCCCTACATAAGAAAGATAAGGAACTGTTGAAGCAAGTCCAGAGGAGGGTCACAAAGTTGATAAGAGGACTGGAGCATTGTGGGAAACAGACTAGACTATGAAATATGTAAAGAACAAGCTCTGATACAGACCCATGAGGAGGATGGCACCGGCAAGTAGCAGACCTGATCGGCTGCATATGTAAGACTTTAGTGGTGGGAGTTTGAAAGTTAGGTGTTTACTTGTACGGGTTTGAGTTCAAAAGATTTTTGCTACCCCTCTCCTGAAGGGTGCAACCCCTCGTGTGTCTTTCCCCAAGGCACTGTTTCCCGATGAGTCACCACGCTGATTAGGCGCGGGCATTGTCAATTATTTTTGGTAAGACATGGATATCTGGGTAATTACCTAAACATTGTAGAGAAAACAAACCAGAAGGAAAAAAGAGAAAAATTATTTTGGTAATTGTTTTCTGAGGATTCTCCATATATTCCAGAGTAGTATAGGCGAAATATCAAGAGGAAAGAGTTCACTGTGAATTAGCTTACTCAGACATCCAGAGAGCATGTCCTCTCTTATGCCTCAGCTCAACTCTGTTTGAGTTATGTAAGGAGGCAGACACAAGCTCAGGCTGGCCTGGCTTCTTCCCAAGTTGGATGTGATGGCCTGAGCATTGCCCCTCTGGCATCCTGAGTCCTTCAGTTTAAAGCCCACCTCACACAGTCAGAGAGCCTACTGACAAAGATTCTCTTGCCTCTTCAAGATAAGTGGATCCCATTCCCCTTTAACAGTCTAGAAACATCAAAGTATGTACCATTGTTATAAAGCCAAACCCCTCACAATGGCACCAGCCCCAAAGCCAGAATTTGATTTGCACTATGTCTATTGCTGACTGCGCTGTTGCCTTTAACTGCTAAAACTGAAGAAAAGATATCTATATATTAAAACAATATTTATTTTATTATGTATTGTAATCTAAATATGCAATACATAATTAGTATGTAAAACATTGCATTTAAATTATATTAAAACATATTTAATACTTTATGTATTAAAAATCACCTTATGATGTCACATGGGCACTCATGTATTGCCTTTCTCTTGTGTACATTGTTTGTAGGAATGACGTGAAATTATGCAACCTTTGCCATCCAGCACAACAGAAACAGATGAAGAGGATGGTTTAAGGAATGTCTTGAACCTCAAGCATTCCTAATTTTACCATAATGGTCAGGCTTTGCAACATTCAAAAGGAAGAAAGAGAGAAACAACTGCCAAATACCCCTTGGTGCAAGAGGATATGATGCATAGGTGAGAAAGTGTGTTCTTCATAAACAAACCAGCAGCTATTCTGACAAATCTTGAAAAACACTAGTAAGTGCTGAATAGTTCATTTATTTTAAGATTCAAAACACTGAGAGTAATTTAAAAACAGTATAAAATAGGAAGGAACTAATTTAAAAATAATTTGAAACACATGTATATGTGTGTGATATATAATTGGTTTGTGTGAAATACGGCAAATATGTGCAATTGTAAGGGAATAACACTCATAACTCATGAGATTTCAACTAGCCAAAATAGTGTTACAAGGCCAGCAAAACCACTCACAAGGGGAAAGTGTAAGATTCCAGCAACAGTTAAATGAACTATTTTATTCATTTATGATTCAGAAAAACCCTCTACTAAATATGACAAACTACATTGTGGTAGCAGAATAATTCAGTGTATTGTGGAAAAAGAAAATTATCTACCCTGTAGGTTATTTTTCCTAAGCTTTTTCCATCCCTAAAAAAAAAAAAAGAGAGAGAGAGAGAAAGAAGGAAAGAATAGAAATGTTTTAAAAGGCAAATGGAATATTCCTAATAGAACACATTATATGATTTGTAAACAAGTGCCCCAAAGCAACAAAAGAAGATTTTATAAGTCTCTCAATAGTGAGTGACCCAGAATTTGCTAAAAAATATTACTGCTGACATATCAAAATAAACCTTTTAATTTCACGGAATCACACAATATGCTTCATTGGAAGGGGCCCACAAGGAGGACTGAGTCCAACCCTTAGACCTGCACAGGATCATCACCAAAAGTCACACCATGTGCCTGAGAGTATCATCCAAATGCTTCTTGAGCTCTGTCAGGCTGTTACCACTTCCCTGGAGAGGCTGTTTCAGTACCAAACTGCCCTCTAGGTGAAGAATATCTTTCTAATCTTTCTAATATTTAACCTATCCTTTGGAGGCTTTCTAATGGCTAAATATCTTTCTTATATTGTGGTGCGCAAAACTGCACACAATATTCAAGGTGAGACCACTGCAGTGCAGAGCAGAGTGGGACAATCCCCTCCCATGACCGGCTGGTGATGCTTTGCCTGATGCCCCCCAGGACACAGCTGGCCCTCCTGGCTGACAGGGCACTTCTGACTCATTCAATTTGCTGTTGACTATGACCCCCAGGTCCCTTTCCCTAGCACTGTTTTCCAGCACATCCAGGGTTGCCCCCTTCAAGATACAGAATCCTGCATTTCCCCTTGTTGAACTTCACATGGTTTGTGATTGCCCAGTCCTCTAATTTGTTGAGGTCCCTCTCTTTGAGGGAGTTTACAGCTCCTCTGAGTTTTGTGTCATCTGCAGACTTGATTAGTAAGCTTTCAATCCTGTATCCAAGTCATCTATGAAGATGTTGAAGAGCACAGGGCCTACTATGGAGCCCTGTGGAACCCCACTAGTGACAGGTCACCACTCTGATGTCAGCCCATTCACTATTACCCTTTGTGCTTAACCCGTGAGCCAATTGCACACTCACCACATGATGTGTTTATGCAGCTATGTGCTGGACATTTTGTCCAGAAGGATCTTGTGAGAGTATCCAAAGCTTTACATTAACTGCCTTCCCTTGAGCTATTAGTTGGGTTATCTTGTCTTAGAAAGAAATCAGGTTTCATTTCCTGTCATGAAGTCATGCTGGCTGTTACCAATGACTGCATTGCCCTCCAGGTGTTTTTCAATACCTTCCAGAATAATCTTTTTCATGATTTTGCAGGCACTGAAATTGCTAGGCCTGTAGTTTTTAGGATCCTCCTTCTTGCCCTCCATGAAAACTGGGACAACGTTGACCGGCTTCCTGTTGGCTGGGTCCTCTGGAGTCCTAAAACCACTCAGAAATCTTTGAGAGACCTTTGTGATGATATCAGCCAACTACTCCCCCATCACCAGAATACCCCAACAACCCACAAAAACTGTAGGTTCCTCCTGGTGCAATTATATTTATGGACAGTGTCAGTGTCACACCTCAGCTGGCTGCGAGGTGAATTCTCAGTCTTTTCCCAGCAAGGCAGAGACAAAGGGGCGTAGGACTCACATGGTGCAGGATGGAGCCTTTCCCATGGGGGAAGAGCAGACTCTTTCTCTCCTCCTTGTTCTTTGTTTAAAAGAAGGAAATGCTGGGAGTTGAGGAGTGGTGATAATTCCCAGAAATCTCCTTGCAGTCAAAGTCAGTCCCCAGGAAGAAAAAGGTCTGTAGTGTGTAGCTCAGGGTGCCCAGAGATGGAGGGGGGAAAGGCAAAGAGGAGAGCCAGAAGGAGCTCTCTCCTAGTGGCTGCCCAAAACGAAAATTGAAGCCAGCACAAGGAAAAGCCTCTCCTCCTTCCAGGTGCATTGAGTCTGTTTTCTCATCTCCGCCCCAGCATTCAGTTGGAATCTGGAGCATCAACCACTCCTTTGTTCTCAGACCTGGCACTTCAACTCCCAAAATCTTTGTGTTTGTAGGGTGAGAAAAATTCCCTGAAGGAACCCTTTGACAGAACTCTTTGTCTGCCCCAGCCTCATGAAGAGGCATCAGGTGCTCCCAACAACCTGTGACCTGGAGTAGTGTGTCTGCTGTCAGCAGTTCTGACTGGCTGGAGGCCTCTGACATGGCTCGTACAGTGACTCCTGCAGCTTTACAGCATGTCAACACCATACTGAGGAGCTTAAACCAATACACTAGGTAAGACTTGGGCTGAAAGCATCTCTTTGCTCTACCTTACCATCTTCTGACTGCTACCTCTATTGGCTGCTCCCAAATGGTCTGAGAGCAGCCCTTGCTGCTCGTCCTGCCTATGCAAACTGCAGTGCAAACTGCTGTGCCATGGCATCACTGCCCTGCCACACTCACTGCCATACTCTCTGCCCTGCCACACTCTCTGCCCTGCCACACTCACTGCCCCACCACACTCACTGCCCTGCTGTGCCACTTTCACTGCCATGGCACTCTCACTGCCGTGCCACTCACTCTGCCATGCCATGCCCTCACTGCAGTGCCATGCCTCTGTTTGCCTGGCCGCGGTCAGTGCACTGTGGGTCACTCACTCTCCTTGGAGATGTTTAAATGTTCCTCAGTCGCTCTTGGCACTGCCTTCTCCTCACCTGCTTGGCTGCCAAGGGCTTCTGGGTCATGAGGCTCTTGCTTGGGTGTTTCTGGGCTCAGGAACAACCCCTGTACAGGTGACTCTCACACCCTGGACCTCCCTTCACTCATGGCTGCCTGAGCCTCGGTGACTGGTAATTCAGTATGTTTCTGAATTATGCAAATGACTGACTATAGTTCTTCCACTTCTAAAAAAACAAGCACACATGGGGTAGTCTTTAGACTGTGATTCAGGATGTATTCATTCCATGACCACCATTATGAAAGTCTACCAACTGTATTTTTAGACAAAACTTTCATTTCCAAATACAAGCTACAATTCTTATCTCCCTGTCACTACACTGCAGAGCTGCAAAAAAAGAATATTCTCAGATAAGCTGATTTTCTGAATATATTTATTTGAATATATATATTATTCCCTACTTAGGTGCTGGTTTAATATCAGAAACTGAGTGCTCTGGAGGCACCTTAGTGTTAGCAGGCAACTCCATTTTAACTCTGTACACTGAAATGGATGACTGAGAAAACTCTGACAGAAAGCATCTTATCACATCCCAGATTTTTGCCAACACCTGCTTCTTTCGAAAATTGTCTCAGAAAACCAGATATGCAAACAGTGGTTTCCAGTACCAGTGACATTTCCTGAAGTACTGCTTGATAGAAGAAAAATTATATTGCACAAAAAAATAAGTAAAAACTCAGTAAGTAAAAGAGTGGCTGAGAAAATAGCTGTCTTTCTAGAATAATGATAAAGTCAATGTTCTCAAGAAAAGCCTTTTTGTTTTACTTTGTGTCAATCTCACATTATTGTAATTTCACTAAAGTGAAGTATTGTGGCTAAATTTGGGCAAATGCATTTAAATCCCCTTTTTTGATAACAACAAGAATATTTTAGGTAATTTTTTCTTTTTAACCTGGGAAGAAGGATAACCTTTATTGTGTACTGAAGTGTAGAAATTCGCAATGCTTTTTATACCACAGGATATCTGCGCTAGAGCAATCTTTTATTTTGGACAGACAATTCTCATTCAAGTATAGTGGCTTTGGCCTTGGATAAGCATTCATACATTTTAAAATGAACTGGAAAAAAGAATGGCTTCCTCTAATTAGGCAGCTTGATCAATGTATGCATTAAAGACACATTTCCTAATGTATTATGAATCAAGATGTGTGAGAGAAAAGCAGGCTTAAACAGCTTTTAAAAATAGCCCAGAATCCTCTGTAATTTCCCCCTACTCACCACCTCTGCATGGCAGTGTTAGCATAATCTAAAATTTTTCAGTTTTCTACTACTACTAAAAGAAAACCATAGAAGAGGTGGTTTAATGAAAAAAAAAATATTTTCTAGCTCCAATTGCATACAAAATTCTAGGAAAAGAATTTTGTTAAGCAATGCTTATATTCATATTGTCTTCTGTACCCAACGCTTTCACAGAGGTTTTGTGCAAAGACTAAATCCAAAAGTGGAGATGTAAAGAAAGGATTACTGCTCAGTCTCAGGGAAGACTGTAATTATTAAACCAGAGCAGCCGTTAACCTGCAGGTCCTTGGATCTTCTGGAGTATGATATGATGATTGATAATCTGACCTACACTTCTTGGATCACTTGGCAGGTAGAAATATAGCATCTGCTGTATTCTTAACACAATAAATTACACCACTTTCAAACATTATTTCAATAAATTAAATGCATAGCTCTGTAGTAGTTTGCATAAACTATGTAAATAAGTGCCGTAACTTACGTGTTGTTGCTTCAGCATAAATTCAGTCTACTTCTTTTAAAAGGCAGAAGTTCAGTATGGATATTTAAGATGGCTTGTGCAATCATATTAATCTTTCTACTTCATATTTCACATTTTTATGAGAACTTTATTACTAAATAATATATCTCCATGTTCCCTTTTGTAGCTGTGCTGTCCATTACTTGCCTAAACTACTTGCTGTCATTAGTTATAGCAGTTTTATGCTTCATATACTACACAGACTCTGATGGCAGTCTCCCTAATAAATTCTTCATCACCTTCAACATGACCATCTGCATTGCAGCTTCATTAATATCCTTTCATTCCAGATTCCAGGTGGGCAATGTCTTGCTTAGTTAAAGCTTTTTGTAAATTATTAATTATTGCAACCAAGAAACCTCCTCCCTTGGCTCTCACTGGTATCATGAAATAGTGATTTCATGGATATTACAGAAATGTTGCTCATTGCTGCCTTTATCTGTTAGGTTAATGAGGATCATTCTGCTTGAACACAATGGATCAAAATCTGGCCTTTGGTGCACACAGATATTTCCCATTGATTTCACTGAGCTCATTGCATCTGGAGCTTCAGGCTTAGTAGCCTATTAAAGTAACATGGAGAGTGCAAAGCACAGATAGAAAAGTTTACCCTGGTAAACCAGATGAAGCAGAAACTGAGCAGCTTGAAAGAATCTGGATCAGTACAATCAAAAGGTGAAAAAACCTTAGGCCACTGGGCAGGAGATCCTGGGTGATCTCAATTTCCTGACTGCATAGAAGGTTAAAAACAGCTTTTCAGCAGGTGGGCTCTATGTTATTTGATTCCTTGGGGAGACACTCAGTTGACTGTAATATTGAGTCAATTCAAATATGAGAATCAAAATGCACAATTCATATATTTCATAGCAAACAGCTTATAATCACATCTTTTAGCTTAAAGCTTTTAAGCATTTGTTACTATATTCTGCAGCTATTTGAGTGAAACTGCTCTACTCACTGTGTCAAGACAGCACAATTTCTTTTCATCTGTCAGTTTGGAGTCAGTTTGATGGGCTCCACCAAAAAAGGAAATGCTTTTGGTTAGACTGGGAAGTTAAACTGAATGTGACCTAGTCATTATACACTGAATGGAGTGGGTTATATAGTTCTTCACCATATGGTTAGGATGAATCATGTAATTACAAATGAGACAGACACAATTTTTCCTATATCACTTCACCTTTTCTCATTCATTTAATCTGTGTGTCTGTGTGCTCTTACGTAAACTGTATGCATGCATTGATTTTGCATACACAACTACATTTACTTGTATTGGATATGTCATGCTGTATTTTACAGATGTTTAGTAAGGTAAAAAATCATAGATTAAGAGTTGAAGATTTAAAACTGTGCATAATCCCACACTCCTTTCTTGTCCATGTGCTTTTTAATACTATCCTTTAAATAAATATTCATGTATAATGATTTTTCTTTGTGGGTGCCCTTCTAATTATTCAGACTGTGACCCAGTGCTGCATTGAATAAACTTTTTTCAGACCTTGCCCCCCTTGGCAGAATTTTTCCTCATACATTTTTTCATATTATCAAGACTCTGATAATATTTGCAAGATTCAGAAAAAACTGATTTATCTTTGTAACATGCAGTCCAGTATCAAATAGGCGATCACCTCCTTGGAGTAGCAGAATACTCACTTTATCTCTAGAAAGTGTGAGAGTCTGGCAATGCTTTGTGGTGTTGAAATCTATAGAAATTTTGGCTGATGAAAAGGAGAAATGAATGTACATAAACAGAGATTTTTTTCAGAAGTTTCTTTGTGTTCATCCAGGTCCTACAAAAGAAATCATATCCTTGTCAAAATAGTCAGTCCAAAACAGACTCTCTTGACGTGCCATCTCAAAGATCCCAAAGAGATGCTGGCTGATATATGAGACTAGAAACTAAAAGTAAAGATTATGCGCAAGCCTCTAAACCGTCCTCTGAAAGAAAGTACATAACAAATAGAGAAATGAGTCTTGATGAACCAATAAGAAACCTCCCTTTTGCCTTAGAATTGAAAAAGAAGAGGAAAAAATTTGTTTGGTCTGAAGATATTCTAAAGTGATAAAAGCAGCAGTTTCTTTTGAGCTGTAAGTGAAAAAGTGCCTCTGTAAACCAGAAGGACCTTGTCCTTGAAACAGGTTGCTAAAACATCACTGTAGGACAGAGGAAGCTTTTGAGCCAGGCAGGCACCTGCCCAACTTAACCTTCAAAACCTCATGTTATTCCTGTACTGACAAGTATAGCTTTATTTGATCATTAATTAAAACCCACTTCAACTACATGGCTGGATCTAGCTAACCCAGAGACCAGCAGATTCATATGTTTCACTGTATTGAATGAATTATTTTCCTTTGCCTAATTTATGTAATGAACTAACCTAGTTCTTTGCACACCCAGGACTAAACCAGCCCTTTTAAAGTGTTCTTTGTTTTTCCCTTTGGTTGGTTTTTTGGTTTTTTTTTTTTTTTGGTTTGTTTAGTTTGGTTTGGTTTGGTTTGGTTTGGTTTTTTTTTGTTTGTTTGTTTTGTTTGTTCATTTGTTTTGGTTTGGTTTGGTTTTTTTTCCCCTGTAGTCCTAATCTAAGGTTTAGACAGACTGTGGGCCCACCTACTGTGGAAACCTTTCCCCCAATATAATTGTTAACGGAGGCTCCAGCCATTTGAGAGAAATGAAAACAAAACCTTATTATACAATAAAGGATTGTTAAAAATTCAGCAGCTAATGGTTTTTGGCTGACAAAATTGTTGAACACACCAAGAAGCAGAAAGAAAAATTGGCTATTTTCTGATCACAGACCTAATTAAAAATGAACAGCTTAACTGTATCATTATGTGCCAACAACTACAACTTGCATGGTATTTTCATTTCTGAGTCTCTTTATATAAAGAATTTCCTGTGAGATTTTTTTACTCTCTAAATGCCTCTGTATGGTATTGACTACAACTGAAGGCCACGTTTTGTTAAAAGAAAATGTTTGGCTTTAATGGTGTGGAAGTTGAATGTACATGTATATATTTTATTGGGCCAGGTTCTAAGACTGGATACCCCAAAGCACAGGTCTTGTGGGTTTGCCTTTTTTTTTTCCTTTTCCAAGTTAATTTTAGCAGCCTACAGCAGCCAGTTGAAAATAAGACAATAAAGGTTATGTGAAAATTGCAGGACTATAGGACTTCCTGCAGTCTACCTCAGGAACTGAAATGTTGTCCTGGCAGACTCAGTTGCCTCTTGAGACCATACTCAGTGTGAGACAGGGCAGAATTGGGTTTTATGGGCTGCGTTCCATCTTATGTTAACTTCACTGAAATCAGCGTAACTTTTTTAAGAATAAATTTGAATCAGCCCATTTAGTGCTTCTGCTCTGAAGTCTACATTTACTTGAGTTTCATGATATGCTGCTGCATTTCTTTCCCTGTGTGAGCCTGAGACTAGAGTCTTGTTGAATAAAAATTCAGTAGATCACAGAGATATCATAAATAATTTAACAGAGCGTATTGTAATTGAAGGGTTCTTCTCATAAGGGGTTTTAGCTGACCTGGGGGCAGAATTAATTCCCACCTCGAATCAACTGCCAGATGAAGGTCTTTGGAAAGTCCTTGTTCTGGAAGTGCATCCTGCTGGACTTTGCCCTATTCTGGACAGGCATCCCAACTTCACTCAGTGTTGAATCATGCCAACAAGGAGGACTTGCACACATGGGAACTCAAGGTCTTAGGAAAATTGCCTTTTTCATGCTATTCAGTTTGGTGTTCTGTTTCTGAAAAAAAAAAAATCAATCTTAAATAGGCTCTCAGGTACATTGAAATTATTGTTAATGGCTTATTTCACAACAGATGCTCCATGATTTCTGAAATTAAAGAATTTAGAGCAACTAAAGCAAAAATTATAGGACTTGTAAAGACATAGAAAATAAGAAGAGTTCTTTCATCAGCTTTCAAAACTGAACATTGTTGAACTTCTTCACGTGTTCGTTCAGGTGTAATCTGTGATTAACCCCCTGAAAGTCTACACATCACTTATATATTTCTGTCACAAAAATAAATTTCAGAATTTGATGATTTCTGACCCAATAATGCAGATTTTTCATGTAATAACATGACATTACACTTATCTAACTACAGGATGGTGCCTCTTGCTGTATTGTGGTGCCACCAAATCATAACAGAAGTGATAAACCCATATATTTTTACCTGATGCAATATACAGTAAGACCTATTTTTGAAGCTGCTCTGATAAATAAATAATCCAAAGACTGAGGTAGTCCCACTCTTTTTCCATCAGGCAACTAAAATGAGCAATAGCAGTTATGTTAGTATTTTTTTTACGTATTTGAATCCCAGATGTATAGGCAGACATTTTCCTCAGGACAGAATTTCTTTTCACAGATGTTACACATGTAGAGTTGCTCCTTCTTACTTTTTCTTCCATTGTTCAGGTTTCAAGTTTATTATCAGACTATTCTCTACTATCTAACAGAAAAATATCATGAAATAGGTCAGGTACCATTGTTCATGCATGCGCAAGGTGGTGTGAAGCCACATAACTTTTTGATCTCCTGTTTTATTAAGAGCCACCAACTTCAGGCCTTTTATGACAAATTAAATTGCAGTATACTTTGACTTTAGTCAAGAGCTTGCAGAGATCTGATGAAGAAGTTATTTGTTTTGTTTAAACAACTAAACAGAAATTTTTCTTTTGACCCTATTCTAAAGATCTACATTGCTAGAAAATGTTGAGTAAAGAAGGGATAGAAATCTATTGGTTAAAGATCGTGTATCACCAGCTCAGGTGGCTTGGATGTCACCCTTCTGGTCTTCTGATGTTACTTCAGAAAGATTGTACTGTCAGCAGGAAAATGGGTCTTTTTGAAAAGATTTTCTCCTTTACCAAAGAGTCTTAGGAGATGTTAAGCTCATTAGGAAACCAGAAGAAAATCCAGCCGAACTTTCAAGTCTTTTTTTACTTTTTTTCTCTCTTTTTTTTTTTTTTTAACTTTTGGTCATTAAGATTGTGAAAAGGGGCTTAGCTTTTTGAGCAGCTCCAGGGAAAGATGGGGAGGGGGAAAATGTTGAGATCTTATGACTACAGTTGTTAATATACAGTGGTGATACTATTCAAGCTGCGATAGTCAAAGGCCTGTCAGCGCTTCCGTTTGAAACCCAGTCTTTTTAACGTTTATTTTTCCAAAGGAGAGTCCAGTGTTAGTTGAATTTTAGCATACAAAAATGCATCCTGGGAGAAAATTCCTTTTGTGACATTTCAAATAGATGGTTTGCATTGTATGTGTTAGAAATAATTCAAAGTGTCCCAGCCTGAGAGGTATTTTTGCATTTGTATCCAGCTGTCAGCCATTTATTTGCATGTGTATTCATACATAGAATTCTATGGCAGTGTGTTTGTATATATATGTGTGAGTATCTATTGTCTCACAAACTGTAAGAGGGCTACCCTTATGCTTAAATGTTAATATAGGCCTGAACTTTCCACGGTTTAACAGCATCTTCCAGGATGAAGTCTTTACACCTGCTCAATCAACAGGATGGAGATCCAGCTGTTCTCTTGCCAGGTCAAGCAAACAGTTCATGTTTTGCACAGAAATCCCAGTCTTAAGATTAGGTTTTGTCTTTTGTGATATAAAATGCACTATGCAGGTAGAGAGAGCAAGAATATTTTCATGAAAAATATGCATTGATATCATACAGGAGCAATATTCCTTCAAGAAGAAGAGAATCAATCCTGAAATTCTTGGGTGCAGGAAATGACAGGGGAGAACACTTAGAACTGCTGTTGTTTGCAATTTTTGCAGAATAATGTAATTTACTGATTATTCATTTACTAAACATTATGCTTACATACGTAGAAAGCTATTTTTCCCATTTTAGGAAAGAAAATACTGAGACATAGTAAAGAACACATTGTGTCAAAAAAAAAGACCATCGCTGGAGGTTTTTAAACTGAGATTGGACGTGGCACTGAGTGCCATGATCTAGTAAACGGACTGGAGTTGGACAAACAGTTGGACTTGATGATCTCGGAGGTCTTTTCCAACCCAATCGATTCTATGATTCTAATCTTGTTATTTATCATCTTATGTTCTTCCATACTTACTGGGAGAATTCTGTTGACCTTGAAAAGTTAAACTATGCTGTTAACGATGTAAATTCATGAAATAGTGGAGAGTTTTCCTATTGCATTAGGAGAAAGACATGCCTTCCATGGTTATAGAGTTGTAGTGGGATGCAGATCTGTCACCAGCTTTCCAGGAGCAGGATGCCTTTATGACAGGCATCTCACCCCATCTACTGTTTTTATTTCTTCAAAAATTATAGAAAATGCAAATAAGTATATCAAACATCTTACAGAAATCAAGATTTTCTGTTTGTTTGGTGTAGCTGATCACTGTCAAGGAAGAATAGTATTCAGAGCTCTCTGGATCTTTGCCATGTCATTTGTTTTCTTTCCAGTTGCTCGTTACTTTTGCTTTGTGTGGCAAGAGAGAATTGAAGTGAAAGATTAATAAAGTATAATTTAAGAATTTGTCTTATTACTCTTACTGTCATTAGCAATATCAAGAGAGTACACATATGTGAGAGTACACCATGTGGCTCTGAAGAAAACACCCTGGGAATGGAAGCAAGACTAGGGCCAATGTGTTTTCTCAAGAAATAGGTGGTTAAAAGATTTTCTGGGGAGTAATGGATGCAGATACTTGCCAGAAAATACTATCTATGAAGCAGGAAAGGGACAGGACTACTATCCATAACCAGACTACCCACAGTGAGAGCTGAGGCAAGCAGGAACCACCCTAGAAACTTACTGCCAAGGGATTTGCAGATGTAGTACCAAAAGGAGATCGACCCAAAGGTGAGATAATAAAGGCCATTTCAACCAATTGTGATGGAACTATGGAGACAGGATCTGTATAAGGTAGCTCTCTGGGATTTTCTTTTCCTATGGAAGGCTTGGGATGTAATTTATACATATGTATAACAGGAGCACCACAGTCTGGAACAGTAGTTCAATGTGTATTATTTCCATCACAATGGAAATGGTGAAAAATGAAAAGATAGCTGCTTGCCTCATCATGGGTGTTTAATTTTTATTTTGTTTGAGACTGTTTGCTCATTTTGCATATTTTTAAATTGATCCTGTTACCTGTTTAATGATTTGTTCTTTTAAACGATTGTCTAGTCAAAATGGATCTCTTGTATTTTCACTGGTTTTCTACATGGAAATTACACAAATTATTGCTCCTCTAGTTTGAATATCGTAATGTCATTGTGGGTAAGGCCAAAAAAGGTCATAGATCATTGAATCTAATCTTACATAAAAACTGCAGCTTGCTCACTTTCAAATTTACCCCTGTCTGCAGTTTAAATATAGATTTGGCCAAAATTACATTTCAGAGAGCCATTTAATCGTGATCTGTGGAACTGAAGAAGTAATTAATGCCTTTGTTTCCAAGTTTTATGTAACTGTTACTAGCTCCTACAGTTAAATGCTGGTGCCTAATGATATTAATTTTTGATTCAGCTTTGCTGAGACCCTGTTGCAGAGCTAGGAATTTGATGAAGTAGATCTATTCTGTTCAGTTTTTGTAACACTGGTCTCTGGATTTGTTAAAAAAATGCTATGTTGTGTTAGTATGCTGAGGGTACACAATATTATAGTTTTATTTCAGTTAGGTTTTATAACGAGGGGAAAATAGGAAAGTGTCTTGTAAGTCACTAAGACAAAATGTTGCAATACAATCTTTTTATAGAAAGGACAATGACTCTGTGTGTATGACCTTTTGGAGGATCCCATCTAATGCAGACTGTCTTATTTTCTGTAGTAAAACTATAGAGCTTTTCTGCTTTTATTGTCCATCTTACTTGACATAGTAAGATGGTGAATCTTACTATGAGAGTTTAACAAGTTGAAGTCAGAATATTAGATCAATGTAGAGGTAAGACCACAAGAATACATCCAAAGTTTATGACTAAAACTATCTTCCAGCTGGTGGGAGACATTCCTAGCCCCAAGCCACTCATATGTTTTTATTAGCAAAGGTTTTAAATGCATGCTGAAATACTATATTAGGGTTTTATCAATGCTTTCAGCAGCAGAGATAGAGTATGTAAAAGTACTTCAGGCCTTCAGGTGAGGTGAAAAGATGTACACTATTCTCCTGAGTGATACAATTTCACTTAGTATCAACCTTAAAAGACAACATCTAGACAACAGATTTTTCTGGTTTACTTATTAATTGGTAGAATTATGTTAGAGTTCATCTGATATCATAGTGTCGTGTTATAAAGGCAAATTGATTTTAACTCTTAGCTAAAAGCTACAGGTTAGAATTAGTTGTCTAATGGTGTTTTCCTTTCCAGTACAGTGATGACCGCTTTGCAACCCATCAGTCTTGTTGCTGGTGATCTAATTCCCCCTTATATCCTCTTTCGTCTCTTTCTCCTCTATAAAGGGAAAAATAAGGTAGATATATACATTTTTTTACTCTCTGGGGATTTTGCAGTATATTTCATGGGCAGAGAACACGTGAAAACCCTTGAGCACCAGTGTTTTACACATAGCTCTAGCAGCAATAATTGGGTCCTTTATTCTAACAGTTGCTGTTGCAGAGGAGAAAGGACTTGTCGGCATTCATACATTCATATAGCAGCTTGAAAACTTGCCTTTCTATATGCAAGTGACCCGTGGTGTGAGGTAATGGAAAGAGAGATGAACTTTAAACAGTTTTTATTTGGATTCAGTTGAACGCCAGGTGAAGATTCAAGCTTTTTTTTATTTTTTATTTTTTGTCCCAAATATTTCTCTCAGCCCAAGATGAGAAGCAAAGTCTCATGCTCCATTGTTCCTTTTTCTTCCCCACAGCAGCATATTTTAAAGATGGAAATTCAGCTATCTGTATTTCCTTACTTTTGTCAGTTTAGGTCATACCCTTAATGTTACTTAAACAGTTTCTTTAAAGTAATGGAGCCCTTAATATAGACTTAATAAAGCAATGTAAGGCGATATGGATTTCCTTCTGTCTAAGGTTCAGAGGCCTTTATCTGAATAATACATTAGATACTTTTATTCACTGGTGAGGCTTCGTAACAGGAAAAACTTTGAAGAGAACATCTATCCTGTCATTAAATTGATAATAGACATGTTCTTTACTTTTTATCCTTTTTGTAGCACATCTTTTACCTCTGACAGGTTTCTCTAGGAATTAAACAGGGACCATAGGGTACTTTTACCAGCATATAACAATGTGGTCTCCTAACTTGTTCCAGGCATAAATAACTGTGGTGAGGAAGACCTTATCAAAAGGTTCTTTGATAGTTGCATGTTACTTGTATTGTTATTAGATATACAATGTTGTAATGAAAAGCAGGATAATGTTTTAATATTCTTTTTCAGTGCAAGAGGTGTACATTAATGTAAGTTCATTTTAAGATTTAATTGAAATTTTTTTCCTTGAAATACATGTTGACATTAATATAAGGAATTCAGATTCAGTTATGCCTATATAACTAATGCTTTTTTGTTGTTTTGTTTTCCTTGAGTTGAATATCTGT
>VWZD01012269.1:2125-17665 GCA_013396695.1 Sakesphorus luctuosus
AAAATCTCACAGAGAAAAGTATTCTTTTAACTGAAGATCAAATTTATAATTTTAAGAAGATGTAGCTTCATTGTGGTTTCTTTAGCCATTCTGTTTTTCACAAATAATATTAAAATCTTAGTATTATAAGAATACAATCAAGGGGTTTCATACTTACTTCCAAAATTTGCATAAATAATTACAATTATTATTAGTTGTTTAGTTAACTTATTAGATGCAAATTGTTTATATCATGAAATAAGCCTTAGTCTTACCAGATTAATCTCAAATCAAAATACACAAATGAGTTAACGAAGAGCAATCTGACTTGTTGTTATATTGGCAAATGGAGCCTAAAAATGTATATATACTTACACAAAAATATATACTGGGAATTTGTTTGGGTATGAGGTTTAGATGGTTTAGGTATAAAACCATGCATTTTGAATGTAGTAGATGAGCAGCTTGTTTAAGTCAGTTTGCTTTTTAAAAGATTGGCTTGGATTCTTTTCCTCTACCAAAAACAAACTTCGTGCTTTAAAAGTCATCTAGCCTAACTGAAAAAAAAAAAACAAAACAAAACATAAAAATTGGATTTTTTTTCTTAGTAGTAACTCTAACTAAATGAAATCTAGAAGTCATGTATTTAACATTATTTTTATGTGGGTTTTGGATCCTAAAGTGCGTAAGTCTCACTTTTGAGAACAGAAAAATAGAGCAGTTGAGTCTTAATTTCTTTCAGGTTTTGTTGATTCATCCATACTGGTGTTATTTATAGGCTACCAGCACATTTAAACAGTTTTGAAGTACTAAGAAATGGATCACTTATGCTTTTGAGTTTCTTACTACTGGCAGAAGAAAACTGTAGACTGATAAATTATAAGCAGAAAAAAGTTTGTCTTGTTCTTTCAGAAGTAAGTACATTGGGTCTTTTGTTAATATGAAGCTGGAAAAAGCCTGCAACTTACATGCTTCGTAACTTGTTTTGGTGCAGTCAGGGAAGACATTAATGGTTCATGTGCCTCTTTGTAAATACACTATTTAATGACCTCTCCATAAATGCATTATTTAGTGACCACTCAACTTATCTGTAAGAAGAGGTGTGCAGAAGCTTTATTTTACGAGAATAATACATAATGCAAAAACAACTTTATGATTTGTAAGGAAATGTGAAATAATTTACTCTTGTTTTTATGAAGAAGACAATACTACATGGTAAAACATTAAAGATAGCAATGTTTAGTGTAGTTTATAAATTGGCTAGATCCAGTTCCTAGAATTAAAAGTAATATAAGTTCATATTACCAATTTAAAATAAATCTAATCATATATTGTGCTAAAATATTTGAGTTTAGTAAGCATTTTTGTTGGAATTGTATTCTAAACAGGAGGAATTATATTTTTTTTTCCCTCAACGGTATCGCAGGCAGCCTCTTTGCATCTAGTGTGCAGTATATATTCAAGTACAACAGCCTTTGAAGAGCAAGGCATGTCAAATGTCTTTATTTTTTACTTCAAACTGTACAAAATATTCAGAGTAATCAAGGCAGTATTTCAGCCTATGTCAGAAACACATACCTGAAAATAATGGTTTCCCTGCCAAACATATTGCTCCATCAGTCTTAGAAATAGCAAAAGCAGAAGGAAGCTATTCAGATGTTTTTGAAACCTGTATCATTTTATCACAATTGAAAAATTAAGGAAAAAACATTTAAACATTTCTTCTGTTGGTTACTAACAGCAGATTTTCAGGCCTCATGGGAAGTTAAATGCAAGAACTGGGATGCAACGGAAATATGGTCTCTCATCCATCCTTCTGTGTAATCATTAAACTTACTTAAAGCAGAACATTTTTAACTATGTTTGCAGAACAGTGTTGAATTCTCTTCCAGACTTAACTCTGGCAAACTGGGAGAAGTAAAGAGAGAAAATTTGAAGAAGAGAAGCTCAGTCTGGTTTTCATTTTCTCTACAGCTGTCATCTGGCTTTGAATTCTGCTGGAGAGCTACAGCTGGAGTCGTTTTATTGCTTTACCCAGCATCCTTTTGCCTGTGTGCACAGAAATGTTTTAGTAGTCTTGGAAAAAAATTGAGAGTATCTCTTAGCAACCATAGGACAGTAATTATTATACCAGCAGCTGGGAGCAAACCAGATTTCCGTTGTGCATTAAAAACTGGCGTAGGTTACTTTACAGATGATACTGAATAACCTATGCCAGTACTGTACTTTGCAGGCTGTGGTTAAAGAATATTGAATGTGGGCGGTGTAATTGCTTTGGACAGTAGGAAAGAGGAATGTGTGCATCTGTGTTTGTGTGTGATAGTCTGTGTATTTAATGTAACAATCTTAGTTCTTGTGGAAAACTTTAAATGTTTGCTTTTTCTTTAAATGTATTTTCAGAACAAAAGCATTTTTGTTCCTAGGGCCTACTACTTCACATTGTCAATGTTTCCTTTATAAATATGAGTTTTCAGGTGTTTATGACCTTGTCATAAAACATCAGATTGGAACAGGAAGTGTCCAAAGAAAAGGTTTCTGGATATAAATAAATGTGGTTTGACTGTATCTAAACTATAGTTTAATTAAAACCACAGAGTTTAGGATGTTCATCGGCAGTTCTGTGGTTCTGCATAGTTAATATTTATTGGCTGAAGAAGATCATAACTGACCTGATTGCTTTTCGTTTTTCATAAATATCAGAAGTTAGGCTGTCCCCTTACCTGTAGTGTCTTGGTTGGTAAACTGAGCATTGTGCTTTCTGAAAGGCTGTCTTGTGAGTTCTTGCCTTAAAAAGGTCAGATGCATTTTTGTCTGCTGCCACCCCCGAAATTCGTCCTTGCAGTCAATTAGCTTGAATTGTGGTGTTTGTGTTGGAATTTTCTAAAAGCGTTCTTTGATAATTGCTGAGTATAGGGCACAAAGGTGTTTGCTTTCAGATTACAGTTTGGTTTTTATACATCATTGTCTGGCACTGCTAGTTAGCACTCTTACAGATGTTCGTTGGCTGTGTCCTGCATTGGATGGTTCCCTTCCTCACTGCCAAGGGGAGTGTGTGTCCTGTGTATTTGTGTGTGTTGTTTTTACTCTATAGTATAGGTAGTTTACTTCTGAAGAACAAAGGTGTGAATCACCTGCAGGAACAGGAAGTAATGCAGGCTGTTGCAAATCTCACCCAGGAATAAAGACTGACTTGTGGGGAGTATGTGTTTTTTCCGTGGAAAGAAAGGAGGAGTAGTTTTTGCAGCTTGCTCCCTTCTCCCTAGGCCACTCAAATTTATACTAGCGGAGGGAGGGGAGCAAGGGGGAAACGGGATGCTTATCACTTTGGTTTCTGTAAAAAATGGCTTCTAGCTGTTAGCTTGAATGCTTGTAATCATTTTTAACATTCCTCAGACCAAAAATAGTTGTAGGCACTTCTTCTGCATTTTGAATGCAGATCTTCTGTGGTTTGAGCTACTGTTTTAGAAGCTTTTTATTTCATTGGGCAATATACCTGCAGGAGAGCTCCTGCTAAGATGATGTTTGATGTTGCACTAATATTTGATGCTTTTTGCTCTTAAAATAAGTATACATCTATGAAATCTAACTACCAGTCATTTCAACATCTCTTTTATCACTTCCTAAGACTGTTTGACCAGAATATTTAATTTTGACAATGAACAGGGTCAGTTGCTTAGTGGTGTTGTCAGGCTCAAGGATCTGCAAAAAGTACTTCTTTCTGGAGTTTTTTTTTTTCAGAGGATCTTCAACCTGATTGAGTGAGCTCTTGTCTCTCTTGGGGTGTCTGCTTTCTAGTATTAATTAAGTTGTTCAATAAATACTAAATTTAATGTTTTTCCACTCAGTGCTTTTGAACAATCCACAAATTCTTAGTGATGTGATGATTTTCTTTCTCCTAAAAATCAGCTAAAGAACAGCTACTTCCATTTGATCTAGATAGTCTTAGATCTTGATACATTTAGGGTTTTATGTACACGAGGTGCTGGGCAGTCCCATGGTGTAGTGGAGAGCACTCTGGTCTCCTAATCCAAAGGTCGCAAGTTCGAGTCTCAGTGTAGGGACCGTCCCTGGCAGTTAAAGGCCTCCCTGCCATCCCATCCCGTCAGATCTGGGATGCTCAGCAGGGTCAGCCCCGGTTAGTACCGGGTGCTGTGACAGTCCTAAGGACTTCACTGTCACTGTCCAAGCTCGCTCGGCCGTGGCAAATGAACCTTAGGACTTAAACGGTGGGGCCAGTTCTGTGCACGCTGTGCCTCACCTAAAAAATCCACTGCGCAGGCTGGAAGGGCACGGCCACGTGGGGAGAGCCCTGCCCAAATCTTCGTTCGTGAAGATTGGCCATTATTACACGAGGTGCTAATGTAATCCCAGAATAAGTTCCCTAAGTATTTCGGTAAATGAACCTGCCAAAACTTCAGGTTTGCCTCTGCCTCAGTAGTTTTCTGCAGTATTTTTATTCTTTTCCTCTTCATGTTTTCTTGATATATACAAATCCTTGTAATAAAGCTGAAACATTCTCTTTGCTGGAAATCGGATGATGCCAGAATTTTCTCAGTGCTATCAGGTGATGACAGCTAGTTCACTTTAGTGTCTCTCAATACAAACAAAACATTGTACAGTACATTTTTGGCAGCCCAGTGGAATTAGTATCAAAATGCTCTGCTGTATCCTAAGTATATCACAGTCATTTAAGCTTAAAGTGAGGACTGTTTGTTTCTCTATACATTTCAGAAATTGGATCACCTCATAAGACAGTATTCCACCCAACCATACCTCCTCTTCCTTATTCTGAATGGCACAGGTCCTGCAGATATCTCATTATACATTGCCACATGGTCTCCCTTTCGTATCAAATTGCCTGATATAACCTAATTTCAAAAAGGCATTCATTAGTTTTTTAAAACACATTTGCTGGAATTAAATATTTTCATTGGGTCAGTATATGTTAAAACTGACTTTCTGTTCCTCTCCAGCTGATCTTGCTTTTAATTTATTAAAGTTTTGACTAGCTTTTGCCTTATTGGTCTCAGAAAATTTTTTTTTCAGATTGTATTTTAGTAAATACTCATGGGTGGTTAGAGAAAGGATAATCTCAGGGACTGGGCTAATCTCTGCTTCCCAAAAGAAGTCTGATTTGGCAACTGAGTTTCAAAGGCATGTATCTTGAGTGCCCAAGTTGTATACCCTCTGCAGAGAGGAAACTCTGCATTTACCAGGGCTGACTTACAGTAAAGAAAATACTTGCTTACTTCCAAGTGCTTTAAAAGTGTATGTTTAAAAATGCTTCTGTTTATAGATGCCTCTAACACATTATATGGAATATTAACACATTTATGTACGAACTTGGTGGGTTTAGTGTGGGTTTTGTATAAATGCAAAATCATTTCAAGGGTGTTCTTATGTGTTCTAGACTGCTCAAGAAAATACATCGGGTTCATTAATGAAAGATCACCTTTTTCAACACGAAACTGTAGTAACCAGTGAAACTTACAATAGTGCAAATTTAAGGCCTTCAGCATTTGAGGATTTCAACGCCAGGAGAGCCTGTTTTCCTAGCCAACCTAACCAGGTAAGAATACCAATAAAATAAGCAGTTCTTACTTTGTTTGCTGTATTAATGGTACAATATGTAGTTTCTGATAAGAAATCACTTCATTTTTAGTCCCCGTATGTAGTATTATACTCTCAATTTCTTGAAATGATCAGTATAATCTTTGCAGCTGAACTATTACAGCATTATTATGGCAGAGGTAAAGCTTTGTGAAGGAATTTACCTATGTTTGTATTGGACCAGACCACATGAATAAATCTTTACTTTCTTTTTGAGTTTTTATATTACAGACTTCAGTACCTGCAGCCTTCAAAAGCTTTTTAAAAATTTTCAGCAAATGTTAATTGGCCACAACTCAGTCTTGGTTATATGTATACTAATACTGTTTTTGATTAGAATTACTGAAAAGTTTCTTTAAAATTGATATCTTGGGTGCCTTACACAGTAGTGCATTTCTGCTAAATATTTTTAGTGAAATATTGCTTATGCTTTCTAACTGCCTATTTAAACTGAAATACTCTAATTTAGTACAGAAAGGAAAACAGTCTATCAGTTATGTATAAAAAGTATTCTGTCATTGGTACAGCTTTTCCTTTAACATTATACATTTTGCTTTTTTCTAAAGCTCAAAGAACTTGACAGTTTTTGCAGACTGTAGAAGTAGACTTAACAGTAAGTTGGATAGTAATTAATTTGAGGGTCTTACATCTAGAAGCATGGGAAAGTTTCATGTCAAGAAGCAAACACATGGGGAAGCTTTTAGAATATGCTGAATAACAGAAATGTAGAATGCAAGTTCAAGTAGTTCTGAAGAATTGCCAGAAAATGTTTCTGATCTGTGAAATAAAACTTTATAGTACCTTCAGTCATTTTTGCAGAGAAAGATAGGAGTGTATTACAGTCTTGTATTAGCTACTCTTAAGCTGCTTCATTCAACAAAAGTGGACAGTGTTAACTGGAGAACTAACTAATGAGCTCCAAATTGTGAACTTCTGATTTTTAATCATTGATCTGTCCCAATTATCTTTTTGTATAAGTCCCCTCATATTTTTGGTTGTTCACTGTTCTCAAGAAGTACATATTTTTCTCTCTTCCCTTTTACTTGCAAATAGATTTGTAAATATTTTTTAGAATAGAATGGATAGGTGATTAGGTTATTGCAGCTAACATTTAATAGTTACAGTAACCAATGATGTATGTGTTCTTAGTCTTCACTGAGTTGTAAAGAAAAGTGCAGTAGCTTATGTTTTAAGGGCACATATAAAATTGATTACTGAATAAATAATAATTTAAGCTGTGGTATACTGGTAGTCTGTCTGATAGAAATTAAATAGGAATTTCTTTGAAATGACAATGCTATAATTCACTTCTTTAAAACTGAGTTAGAGGACATTCCATGAAAATTTAAGGAGATTCTCTTTAAAATACTCTTGTCATATAGCAGCACCACCTGCAACCAACACTCCATGCTTTTTGTTTGGTCCTGTGATACACACATTTAGAATATAGGCAAGTCAACAAAACCTCACATTCTGTATGGGCGCACGCTGCACTGTCTCTGCTAAACTCCATGCCTGTGACCAGGTGGCACAGCACATCTTGGGCTATCTTGTTTCAGTTTTGCATAAATAAGTTTGAACACTCTTACTGTGCTCCTGAGTTGAATAGCTCAAGAAGTACTTGCTCAAGCTAAAGAAGTGATTACCTTTAGATCTTTACCTTTAGATCTTTACCTTTACTTTGACTGTTAGTAGAAAATATTCAAGTCCTTCAGCTTTTCGGCTTCCGATACACGGATGTGTGTTTAAGTGAAATTCAGTACTTTGTGATGATGTACTCAGTTGCTGGTGTCCTCATACTGTGAAGTTGCAAGCTGAGCAAAGGCAGGTGTATCTGTTTGCGCAGAAACCGCAAAGGCTGCAGTACCAAGCAAGTGATTGTGCCTTGTTTAAAGGGGCATCCCTTCAAGTAAGGTGCAATACTTGTGGTTTCAGGTGTGTCAACAAAAATTTTTTGCCTAATTTCCAGCTGGCTAATCATGTTCATAATCAGCTTCTCTAGAGTTTCAGTTTGCTGTAGTATTCCTCCTCCCTGTTTGGAGAATAGGAGGTTGAGAGTGGGCTTTTTTGTTTGAGGTTTTAGGGTTTTTTCTTTTAAACAATGGGTTTTATTTAATGTCTTAAATGTGTGCCTAATATTCTGTGTGGACAGTGGAGTAAGGATCCTTTATGCCTGTAACATACAAGATTCTAATGACATTTTTGCTGCTTTTTTCCTTAAATAAATTTATGCTGTAAAGTGTTCAAAAAAGCCTATTAGCCATAGCTACTTATTGATGCTAAACAATACCCTTCTTCTTGTTTGAAAACAGAACAGAGTTGAGAAGCATTCTGTTTTCATAAGCAAAGGGGAAGCCTGACTGCTTGCGTAGGAGTCTGGGGAAAAATGGGAAAGGAGCAATGTTAGCTGAATAGGATATAACATTTCTTCTTCCTGTATCCTTGAGACCTTGTGGAAGTCCAACTGTGTGGCTTAGAGCCAAGGAAAAAAACCAATTATTCTTGTTAGCATATTCCAGTTGGAAGTCCCAGAGCAAAGCAGCTCTAATTACAGTTCTGTACTTAGCACACAAAGATTGTTGTGCAGGGAAGTGATGGTTAGAGCAGGCTACAGATATTCTTACATAATCAGAAGATAGCATATTTTAAGAAGTTCTTCCTTCCTCTTTCCCAGCTGCCTTCCCTCCTCCCTCTTCTGTGTCCTACCCAAAACCAGGACATGCAGACTTCAGTGTAATAGGAGCATGGATACATGCAAAGCAAAATAGAAGTGTTTAAACATCATTTTCAGTAGTTTGTTTTCACACACTGCAACAGATTAGGAACATGCAGTTCAACTGTTGTCCTCAACTTTGAAATGGCAAGACATTAATTCTCATTAATTTCAGTACTAATAAGGTAAACACTCTCAAAGCAGCAATACTGGGGCCAAAGATGCATTCCCAAATCGTGATTCTGGATCATTTGTAAGGCTAAGTTAGGGAGTTGAGATTCTTTTGGTCCTTTCTGTGAGATGGTTTACAGGCTGTGCACTTGACAGGAGGAAAAGACAGAATTTGACTTGAAATCCAGTTATAATCTGGCTCTGATTATAATAGCCCTATAGCATAGGAAAATAATTGCCTGTCTGTGAGGTAGGAATACTGGGACATACTGAGAACTTTGCTTTTTTGCTGCACTGTCTGCTGTTTTCAGGAACTACTTCCATACACATGCTAAATTTTTATGCTGTCATTATTTGCACCTTTTCTTTCAAGTCACTTGTAATGTGATTTCAGTAATACTTAGTGGCAGTCCACTGTCTTACACTTACATCTAAGGTCTTCAGTATTTCAGTTTAGACGATTCTGTGAATTTTGCCACCTTTGACAACTTGTTCATGCCTTTATGCCCTTTCATTGGGGCTCTCTGCTGTTTGTTTTGTATGTGTTTACCATGTTCCTTCTTACTTGCTTTTTGAAGTAAAAGGTCTTGAATTATAATAGTTCGTTACAAGCTGAGAATTTGCTGGTGTCCTAAACTAATCAATTTAAGTACTGTATATTGGCTAAGGGGAGATGCCTTTAGAACCTGATGGATCATCATACTGAATATTCCATATCTAGAATACAGCTTTGAGAATAAGTAACAAGTAGTCAATACTTATGTTAGAAATTTGAGAGAGCTTGAAAACTTAAGAGTAGGAATAAAGGAAAGCTTCTAGATAACACAAAAGTGAATATATCAGGGAGTTAGTCCTACAACAGTGGATTATCCTGATGTGAAATCAGCACGTTCATGGAATGTTCATCTGTGGAAGTAGTTTCCACTGAAAGATGTTACAACCTAATTTTGAGCATAATTCAAGGAGCTGCATCAAGTTTTATGCAGATACCAAAATATCCAAAGCTCTTATGAGATGCTAAAAAGTCAGGAAAGAACACTAAAGTTCCTGGACCTAATACCATGCTAAAGACTTATTGTTGAGAAGTCTGTAAATTGTAGTAATGGCAAAATAAGCTGAATTTTTTATCCTCAAACAGAAAGGAAAACAATGTGTTGGATTTTAATTTTCTAATTTAAGCTTTACATTGTAGGTGGACGTAAATTTGGGACTTCACTATAAACTTCTCTTACTTTGCTGTTTCAGGTCCCACTGAAGTCAATCAGGCATGTTAGTTTTCAGGACGAAGATGAAATTGTTAGAATAAACCCTCGTGACATTTTGATACGTCGTTATGCAGACTACAGGCATCCTGACATGTGGAAGAATGACCTGGAAAGGGATGACGCAGACTCAAATACACCATTTTCTAAATCAGACAGTAAAAAATCTGACTATTTATACCCATGTGGGGATGGAACTAAGTTGAATTCCCTGAAAGACTCAAAGAGTTCTGTGGTATTTAAAACTCAGCCTTCCTCATCAAAATTTAAAAACTCAAAAAGAAGAAAAGAGGATGGTGAGCGTTCCCGCTGTGTATACTGCCAGGAAAGGTTTAATCATGAAGATAATGGCAGAGGAAAATGTCAAGATGCGCCAGATCCTATTAAAAGATGTATCTACCAAGTTAGTTGCATGCTTTGCGCAGAGAGCATGCTGTATCACTGCATGTCAGACTCTGAAGGAGATTTCTCTGATCCTTGCTCGTGTGACACTAGCGATGACAAGTTCTGCTTACGCTGGTTAGCACTGGTGGCACTCTCGTTCATTGCTCCATGTATGTGCTGCTACCTCCCCTTGAGAGCATGCCATCACTGTGGCGAGGTGTGTGGGTGCTGTGGAGGAAAGCATAAAGCTGCAGGATGAATCAGTCTTGTGCCAAACAGAGCTGAAAAATCTTTGTTTCCAGGAAGCATCTAACTTGGATTTGTGGAAGCTTTTTGGCAAGCTGAAGGGAATCTTCTTTCATGTAAGAGATGCTTGATGTGGAGGAAGCAACAAGACTTGTCAGACCTTGGCATTTTACAAGTGTTAGCCACGCCTAACTATTTCCTTTGAGTGCGTGGCGTTTGTTGCGAGTTGTGAAGGAGATCTTGCAAAGGAAAGCCTGTTCTTATTATTGGCTATAAAATGAGTATATAAACTATGATTATACTAAAAGGGATTAACTTTTGCCACTTTGTACATTCATGGTTTAGGTGAGGGGGCTCTTTTAAAAGGATTAAAACTTACCTGAGGGGAAATTTTAACTAAAAGTGCACTAGTGACAGTTGATTTAAGATTAAGAAAAGTTAATACTTGGCAAATGAGAAATAAAACTGATTTTAAGTGCAACTAAATCACTTATTAATAGTTTTTTGGAAGCAACTTTATGTATAAATAACAAATGTTTATATTTAACTAAATGTGTAAGGTACGAATTATTACATGTTAAACTTCCCTTCCCTCTGATATGGTAGTTATGGACCATATCTACTGTCACATTCCATGGTAGTATTTTAAATATTTAATTAGTTAATTTAGTTGCATTTTTATTCCAGATGGACAAATTGATATTTTCAGTCCTGGTTCCCTTCAGCTACAGTTTGTGTTGAATTGTATCCATACATTCTGATAATCTAAAAACCTTTAAAATATTAATTATTCTAGTCTTGAGTGACCAATATTTTTTGTTAAGCACAGATGTAATTGTCTAAAATGTTCTTGTTAGAACATAACATTTATTTTTATATATAAATTACTTTGATTTCAACATAATAGCAAAAAGGACATTGTTTCTGTTGTTCAACCAGCAAGTTGTTTTCTTTTGGGGTGTCCTCAAAAAATACTTTCTTGCATATTTGAATGTTCATTAAGCAAAAGGTACATTAAGGCAGTTGTAACAAATTGTCATCAGTGTTCTTGTTTATCCTTCTGTTAAACTAGGATGCTGTTCAGCTGTTTATCAAGTACTATGATTAAAACAAAAGATTAATAACAAAAGTGAAATTGTTTTCATTATTTTGAACCACAACTTTTTCTAATTTGAACAGGCAAGAACAAAAGTACTGTTTGTTTTGTTGAAAAACAACAACAAAGACTTAGTTTGAGAAATAAATTCCAACCCAGGCAAAACTGAGTGAACTTCTTAATTGGGGAAATTCAAGGCAGGGGTGGGGGAGTGGTGATGGAGAGTGAGAGAGCATGTGTGTGTATGCACGGTGGTGTATTGTGTATGACACTTCTTATGATTTTGTACTTACTAGGTCTTTAGTTTTCAGGTAAGAATTAACCATTTAATCCATAGAGAATTTTTTAAAACATTACATGTTTTGCTCTGTTACAAAATAAGAAACGTTACTTCTTGTTAAAGATATGTAAAACACTAAAAACAGTCATAATTTATTAATGAAGGTGCCTGTTTCACATCTTCTCTGGAGTGGGACAGAATGTCCTCAGTATACCCTTGTTATTAAACAAACAGCCTAATTGATTTATTTTAAAAGGTGTACATGACTTACTTTTCTCACTTCTATGCATTTCTTCAGTATTTTGTGTAATTTTTTTTCTGCCTATATCAATCCCCTTAATTTTCCTTTGTAGCCCCAAAGTAAAATGAGCAAATGTATATAACTTTATCTGTCTGTAAAGTAATTTTTGAAAGAAAACATTTATATTTATATTACAGCTTGAATTGACCACCTTGTGTATATAGATCATCTCGAAGTATTGTTTCACATTGAAAAAGAAGACAATTATCTTGATAACTATAGAAGTTATGGAAGAGCTTCTAGTTTTGTATTAAGAGTTGATTGAATGACTCAAGTCCAAGAGTATGACATGGTAGCAGCAGTCTTGGTTTTTACTGTTTATATATTTGAAAGCTGCTACTCTGGTTGGTTTTCATGCTTCACACATTTTCAGCTAAACTTGGTTGCCTAGAATAGACTGTTAACTTTAAAAACAGCTTTCATTTAAAAAAAGGTGATGTTTTTCTAGTGAATAAGAGGAATTTATAATTTCTAAGCACTAGGTTCCTTATTCAAGGTGGAGTGTATGAACAACCTAAGAAAAGAACTTGCTGGCTGTATAGGAAAATACTATATAATCATATTGTGTATATATTTCAGAAAAAAATTAGTTTAACAGTGTCCTCTGAGCACTATACAACATAGTTAAACTCCTGGTCCTGTACTGTATTTTATATGAAATATATATGCTTTAATATTTTGATTGAATATGTGCATTAATATTTTCACTTCACGTTTAACCACTTTGCTGCTGAAACATTTTCATCTTTTGCTTTTCTCTTTGAAGACTTGCTTCATCTGAAAAAGGACCTATGCTCACTTGGTCTTCTTGTGCTGGAAGTGTCAGCCTGCATGCCTGTTTTGAGAGTGTCTCAATGAATGCAAAGATACGAGGTTACAAAAGGGTTGGTTTTAGTAGCTTGCACGTGTACTTTTCTTTCTGGTGTTGGGTATCTTACCCACTGTTGCATTTAGGAGATGAGTAGTGGAAGGTGGATGTATGGCAAACCTATTCCAGAACAGGCTGTTACATATGTGCTTTTTTTGGTTTTGATAGCATGTAACATTTATGCTATCTCTTCTGAAATACTTTCTTAAGCATTTGGAAAGAAAAATTTCTTCCCCAATCCGTTCTCTTCACCTTGCCTTTAATGTCAGAGCTGTGGTTTGTCAGGCACGTAGTAACAGAGCTTTGTGTTTCTTGGAGGGGACCCGAGCCCTTGGAAACCGTCACTGAATATTAAGTCCCTCGTTTATTGAAAGCCTCGGTAACCGTGAAAATTAAGTATTTCCCCTTGAAAGTGGGGGAAGAAGCGAAATGACAGCAGCACTCGTGCACCATCTACTGGGGGAAAAGCACTCAGCGACGTTGAGGCGCGGTGTTGGATTACATCGTCGTTAACTGGCTATTGGTGCACGGCTTAAGGTACTGCAAATATATTACTATTTAGTTACGAATTTACAGGCCAGTAATTTGGAATCTTACTATGATTCCTTATCTCAATATGCTTTTTGAGTTTCATTATTAACACTAAAGTAAAAATCCTTTAATCATATATTTTGTTAGGTTTTCAATAATTAAAATGGGTTATTACACAGGAGCATAAAAATCAGGAATAACATTGAGATTCTTTTGATTCTGTCACATAGTTTATAAGATGCATTTTTTTGTTTTTATTTATTTCGCCTCTTGAAGTTTTTCCCACAGCAAAGTGATGGAGCAAATTGATGTTCATGCAGAGGGAATCTGACCTTTTGGCTTGTGATACAAGTCAAATTTTGAATATGCACAGGTGGGTGTGTGCTCTCACATGTGCAATTGAGTAGC
This sequence comes from Sakesphorus luctuosus, assembly GCA_013396695.1. NCBI lineage: Eukaryota > Metazoa > Chordata > Aves > Passeriformes > Thamnophilidae > Sakesphorus > Sakesphorus luctuosus. Next base: position 15,975 of record VWZD01012269.1, read on the forward strand.
AGAGAAGGGTATACCTCCAGCTGTGTGCATAGTTAATTTGATAATAATCCACAATTGTTATGTTAAATGTTTAGTAAACAGCAGCAAATGTTGACATAAAACTCTTCCAGAGCTTAAGGAAGAGATGTTCCAAACAGTCTTAACCAATGCAGTTTCCTCTAGAACAGGAAAGGTATTTTGAAGAATGCCTTAATTATTGTGCATGTTGGAATATAACATTCCCATTATAGATGAACTCTCTTCAGAATGATCTGTTTCTGTGTACCTGGAGGATAATGTTGAACTCTTGTGTAAATAATGCCCAGGTTTAAATTAGACTTTAAATCTTTTCTGAGCTTATGGCCCAATGTGCAGCCAGTACAGCTATACATTTGTATTAGTAAAATGAAGATCAGGATTGGTGGCTGGGAACAAACCCGAGATGTATAAAAAGATGCCTTATGGTCATATTAGTCCAGCAGCTGGGTGGGTAAAACTTCTGTTTCATTTGGTGCACTGATGAATATGAAAAGGAGTTGGGGGGGTACTGTGGGTTCTGTGGGTTTTGGGGTTTTTTTCCCCTGAAGGTTTCTCTCTCTTAATTTCAAAAAGTTGTGGTTTGTTAAAGAAATCAAAGCATTTGGTGAAGAAGCAGCCTTCATGTTCAAAGCTGCAGTATAAGCTGTACATGGTTTTCCTTCTTTTGCTTGGTGCCATTTGCTTTCCCCCTAATGACCTCAAAGTGCCTCATGTGTATATTGTTTCCATTAAAACTCAACTGCTATTTGTTTCTACTAAATGATGTATAATTTAGTTAACTCATCCCATAGGTGTTTCCTCTGTGAATATAGCTTGTTTGAATATATAATGTAAATATGTCTTTAAGTTTGTAACTGGTTTGTTACATCATATCCTTGTAAGTTGGCATAGCAGATAGCACCATAAAATCTGTTTAAATGATTTTTCTTGTATTTACCTGATTAAAATTATCTTTAAATGAAGCAACTAACATGTTTTTTCCATTCTGTGCTGGGATAACTCTGAACAATGCATACGAAATAAAATGTTGCAGCTCAAGAACAGAATAAAAAGAAGTAAATACAGGTATTACCTTCAAGCTCCAGCATCTTCCATCAGAAGAACCACTTTTAAAAGTTGCTGTAATATTTTGAAGAAAAATGTGCTTATACAGCTTGCTTTGCATCTACAGCAGTACTTGTCCTTGACATCATGCTGTGGACATCAAGATTCATGTATAGAAATCGTATATATTTAAGTTCCCACTTGAACTTACCACAAAATTTGTATTTCTGATTGTAATACTAAGCTTTGTGTAAGTTAAAGAATAAGACAAACACAAGAAAATGAAGGAAGACTAATCAGTCCATGAAGAAAAATGAACAAGTAGAAATCTGTGAGACTATTACTTGAAAGCTCAGTGGTCAGTGTTTAGGATGGATTATTCTAAATTTAGTTGTATTTGCCTCTAGGTTTTGCAAATGTTTTCTTATTAGTTATGGCCAATAAAGTAATTTTCACTGTTCATTTGATAAGTGGCTAACTAGAATTTTAAATGCAGCTCTACCAAAGAAATGAAACAGGCCAATGAATTGAGTGACTAATAAGGTGAGGGGTTAATAGGGAAATTTATAGAATTATATGAAAACCACTGTGAGAAAGTGGCTGAGCATTACACATGGTTTCATCAGACA
>VWZD01012269.1:18207-33364 GCA_013396695.1 Sakesphorus luctuosus
TTATACATATGATTTGAGGTTGGACAGTGTATGTGTGCACACACAATGGAATCTGACTAAATTATGTTTTGAGTAATGCATAATGTGAATCACTGACAATATTTGTTTTTACATAGAAAGAAAAGAAAAAGAAGTAAGTTAGTTGTTCAAGAAGCTTGTATGTCTAGCTATCCATACTCTGACTTTAGAAGTTTGAGAATATTAGAGAAAATAATGACTTGGACAAAATAAGCTTCTCAGATGAATTGTTATTTCAACTAAGTGGTGATTTGGCAGACTCCAGTCATACCTCAGTACCCACCAAATTACATCCAAAGTGGTTTTAGCCATGTGTGATTATTTATGTCAGTTGGAGATAATGCATAGGAATAGTTATTTCATGTTTGGCATTTACTGCATTTTTATTTTTTACACCACCAGCAAAAACATCGTCTGCGTTCTGATTTTGAGTAATTTGTATCAAGGTAAGTAAGCTGGCAAAAACCCTCAAGTGTTTGGTGAGAGGATAGGTGGAGAGGAAAAGAAAACCATGGCCAGGAAAGTTCTTTTTAGTTCCTACCCAGCCCTACATGGTAGGTAGATTTTGAAACAAGTCCTAAATGAAAACTGTTGCAGTATGATCTGCTGTCTAAAAGTGGGGACTTGATAGAAAGACAGATTTAATGACTTTCCATGATTATGCACAACCTTGCTCTGAAATAGTCCTGATTTCACCATGAAGGACACTATGCAGATGTTAATGAGCTCGCGAACAATGGAAAATACTGCGGGGCTTGTGGTCATAGAACCGTATTCAATGGGTTCAATAATAACTCTTTGAAAGAGAAAATAAACTTCTAAATGTAGATCCAGTATTGATCAAGTAAATCTGTTTCTCTGGTCGGTGCTACAATTAGCTGTAAGAAAACCTGTTAAGATGATTAAACTTCATATTGCATGCAAAACTGGCCTTGAATTACAGGCTAATCCCCCCTACTCCAACTTTGCAATCTGCCAAACCATTTCTGTATGACTTCTCTCCTTCCAGTACTACATCTGTAGGATACAAATCCTTTTACACATATTTTAGATCTCCTAGCCTTCAACGTGCGTAACTTGCCATTTTGTGTCCCATATAAACAGCAAGTAGTGTAGTGAACTGTTTCTTTCAAACTGAAGATATGAGTCTATTGTTTCTAAAGTAAAAAAGGATTGTGAAAACGTATTACTGCAGTCAGCAATTATCCCTGACACTTTACCAGAGCTGCCTACCTCTTTGTACCTGCCGATGTGCTTAGGTGCTTTTCTGTTGTTGCTTTATATTGAGGGAAGCATTACAGTGACTTGATCTTTCCTATGGTTTTCCCATAATTCATTCCCTTTTTCCTTCTGTTTTTTTCTGAAATCTTCTTTAGCTTTCTCTGCCAGTATATAGGGTTTTTACAGGCTGTGTAAGCATGTGATGATGATAGCTGCTGGTTACCAAGTACCCATTATAAATAGTATTTAAAAGTTGTATTGCAAGGGCCAAACGAGTTTGAAATACTGCATCACTCTTGAATACAGTAATGCTGAGAAGTTTTTCTCTGTGGGCATGCAGCCACAAACTGACCAATCCAAAGAACTGACTTCCAAGTCTGATACGGTTTTATCAAAGTTTACATTTGTCTCTTGCATATTTGCAATTAATATCTATAAGATGGGTAATGGGTTGAACTCTGTAGAACATTATTGGGTGACTCTTTCCAAGGGGAGTTGGGAAACCAAACCCTGAAGCTCTAAACAACTCTTGGTTTGCTCTATTGCCCTAACAATCACATCAGTAATATAGTTAAATAGTTTTAACAGTTGAAACGACACTGAAACCAACATGGTGGAACAAATGAGTTTGGGAGGGTTGTCACTATTGGCCTTCAACAGTACTAGAAATGGTTAGAGTCACCAGCTGTGCAGGATGCACTCTTCTTGTTTTCCATGATGTTACAGCTAAGTGTTAAAAATGCTTCTTATGAAAAAGAGAGGTCTTTTTCTTTCAGGGCTACTTCTGTCACAAGAATGCTGAAATGATTGTTCCTTCTTACTTTGGGCATGGCGGTCTTCAATTAGTTCTTAAAAGCATGCAAATTAGTGGAGACATGAGAAGTGAGAATGGTGATCCCTACAAACTGAAGAGGTACACTTTGGGATGGAGGTTAAATTTTCTTTTAGGAATCCTGGGAATGGAAAGGGAAAGTGGAGGGAGAGTAGCATCATCTGGGCCCTGTTCACAAAATTAACCTCAGTGGGATGGCTTGATAAGTGAGGCAGTATTCACAAGAGATTTCAAACATTCTGAATACATCTGTGTAGCTTCTGACTTCCCCAGGGCCTTTGAGCCTTATTGTGGACCTGAATCATGATAGGACTGGGCAATCATTAACTGTATAAAGTTCAACAAGGGGAAATGCCAGATTCTACACCTGGGATGGGGCAACCCTGCACATACATACAGACTGGAGAATGAGATGCTGGAAGCAGTGCCATGGAAAGAGAACTGGGGGGTCCTGGTCAATGGCAAGTTGAATATGAATCAGCAGTGCCCTGGCAGCCAGGAGGGCCAACCCTGTCCTGGGAGGCATCAGGGAAAGCATCGCCAGCCGGTCAAGGGAGGGGATTGTCCCACTCTGCACTGGCGCAGCCTCACGTTGAGCACTGTGTGCAGTTTTGAGTGCCACGGTATGAGAAAGATATTAAGCTCTTAGAGGGTCCAAAGGAGGGCAACAGAGGCAGAGAAGGGCCTTGAGGGGAAGCTGTATGAGGAGCATCTGAGATCACCTGGAGTGTTCAGCCTGGAGAAGAGGAGACTGATGGGAGACCCCATTGCAGTTACAACTTCCTTGTGAGGGGAAGAGGAGAGTCAGGCACTGATCTCTTCTCTGTGGTGACCAGTGACAGAACCCGAGGCAATGACCTGAAGTTGTGTCCGGCAAGGTTTAGGTTGGATATTAGAAAGAAGTTCTTCACCCTGTGGTGGTGGTTTGGCACTGGAACAGGCTCCCCAGGGCAGTGGTTACAGCACCAAACCTGACAGAGTTCAAGAAGCATTTGGACAACACTCTCAGGCCTGTGGTGTGACTCTTGGGATGGTGCTGTGCAGGGCTAAGGATTGGACTTGATGATCCTTGTGAGTCCCTTCCAACTCAGCAGATTCTGTGATTGTCTGATGGTATCCAGATCCTGGCTCTTCCATAATAGGTACTGTCTCAGAAATCCACCAAGTCATAATACAGAACACTTTTCTTTGTAAACAGTGCATGTCTGGGATTTGCCCAGCTGAATAGCTAGTTGATTGATACTGAACGTTGACTGCTCTTCAGACATTTCAATTAACATTCTATTCTAGAATGGTAGTGGTATCCAGATTTGTGAATAATTCTAGCTTGTGGCAGACTTGCATAGACATCTGTTAGCTACATGAATAAGTTATGTAAGTTATGGTTGTGAAGGAGTATCCAGAAGGCTTTAATGCATTTGGAGCTGGTTGACCAGGGAGGTAGATGAGTCTCCATCCTTGGAGATACTCAGAACTCAGTCTGTTAAAACTGACCCAGCTTCAGGCAGGCAAGGTTGGACTAGGTGATCTTCAGAACTCACTTACTGCATCAGTAATTCTCTTGCTTGTTTTTCCAGAAAATTAAAAATTTTGAAAAAGCAAGAGAGCAGTTTCAGAATAAGTGATGCAATTTTGTGCCTGCTAAATCTGGTCTCTAATTTGGAGGCAAATCCTTCTGTTAATGCTTGAATATTTCAAGTTACCATCGAAGGATTGTCATTTTAGTCATATTATCATTATAACTAAATGTTTTTCACTGTCAGAATTATTAGAATATGAATATATTTCATGAACAAAGGGTTTTTAATATAAGTAATAGGTATGAGCATGGTATTGAGGTGAGGGAGGAAGCTATTCCAACTGTTAGGAAGCTTAAAAATAAGCACAGGTGTTTGCATAAGTACTGAACAGCTGCTCCACATGCACTTTTGGCACAAAAACTGTTTTCCCAGAGTTGCTAACTAACGTCAAGATAATTTAGTTTAAATAAATAAATAAATACATCGGGCCCTCCAAACCCTTTCCAGATGACCAATCTATCCTAAAAGCATCTCTAAAACCTGGCTGGAATCTGAGGTCTGAGCAAAGCCAGGCAAAAATGCCTGAGCAAAGTATTTATGGAAGGCACACGCACCTGCTCAGACAGAAGCATCCAGCAGGGTAAGACTGGACATGGGTGCACTCACACAGGCAGAGTTAGCAGCTGGTCAGTGGCTCTGGGACCCTGTACTTACTACAAAATTCAAACTGTTCTCAGTAGCCAGAGCCAAAGGATGGGTGGGGACTTGAGGAGACTGAGTCATTCCTCTTCATGCCAATACTAAAAAATGGAAGTAATGTTACTGCACACAAACATCCATCCCATTTTTAGACATATATTTGTCTCAAGTGACAGTTCACATTTCTTAGTCCTGTTTCTCATAAAATTTAAAACGGTGAAATATTCTAAAAACCTTGGCCTTTTTTTGTGTTTCTGGAATATTCAAAAGTACCTGAACTGCATTATTTGCTTGTTGAGTGTCTTGTTGCCTATGGATGCCTGCTAGTTTACCTCCAGCCAGCACTGAAGTGGTAAGTCTGGCTCATCAGCTTACTCAGTAACATGCTGATCATGACTCAAGTCCTTCCTGAACTATCCTTGATGATTTAGTGCTCTCTGTAGCTTTTCTCTCCCTTAATCTACCAAGTCTTTCCAAAAAATGCTCAATTATTGCCTGAAGTCTCTCTTTGCTTTAGACCAGTCACGTCTTTGCTCTCCCCTTATTTGTCCGACCTGACACCTCTGAACTGACTCACGTTCATAAATGTGGCAGCAGTTCTGACCACTGATAGTATTGTCCTCCAATATATCTTAATTGCTGGTCTCATTTCTTGGTAAATGCTGCTGTGAGGCTTTACAGTACTGTAAGGAAAGTAGTTTTTTGCCCCAAGATCAAGCAAAAAAAAAACCCTAAAGCTGTTCCTTCCGGTAAGATGGAAAGTAAGCTGAGGGGATGATGGGAGTGGTTACATTGGTTGTACTTTTCCATGCTATCAATCCTTAAGTCTTGCAGTAATATACCTTTAGGCCGTAAAAAAGGGCAAATGGGCACCACAGTTAGGCTTGTGAGCCGCTGGAGCTGTAAGACTTGCTCCAACTTCACACCCTGAACATGTGGCCCAGAGGTATCTACTGAAACTCCTTCACTGTAGCACTTACCTCCATTCTCTCTTCAAAGACTCTGTTTCTTCCTTTCAATTTCTTTAACACAAACGTTTACATTTAGAGGGAAAGGAGGGGTGAGAATGTTAGCAGATCTGTATCGTGACAGTTTGTTAGGACAGTTACTATTAGAAAAATTTAGAAAACAGACTCAGCCACTGACCTTTATATTTCTAAGTCACAAGGAATAGTTTCAGATCTTACAAATAAGACTTACAATTTGCTTTGCCCAGTGTAAGTATTTCTAATTGGCTAGAGATGTGCTGAAATAGGAGATAGAAGTTATCTTTAACCATACCCCTGGGGTTTAGGCTTAAGTTACACCTCAAGTGCAAAGCTGTCTGCACTCAACAACTGCTTATTTCAAGTCCCTGATCCCTTGATTTGTATGTTTTTCACTCTTTCCCTAAGCACCTGCACTTGAAAATCTACTTTTGATCTTCTGAGGATGATGTAGAAGCCTTTCTTTCCATGGAACAAGCCATCTTAAGGTAATCCAGTGGTCTCTTTTTGTAGACGTGGTCACAACACCATCTGGGCTGGTTCTTCAATTCATGAGTACCAGGTATTAAATCAGTGATGGTTTGTGTTTCTATTGTTTATCTACAAATGACCATTAACAAATGTAGGCTTCCTTATCAGGCTGTTGGTTAAAGAACTGTCCTTTGCAAGATATCAAAGTGGTGTACAGATTTGTACATGGACAGACTAGGTCCTGCTATGTGTGTCAGCCTCTTCAGGGATTATTTGCCTTCTGAAAATTTTGCATGTGTGAAAAATCTCACCTCATGTAATCAATGATTATATTGTAGGAGAGATCTTCAAGCATGCCCAGTTTGAAACTGTGTGTGTGGTAACCTGCCATAAGAACTTTAAATGGAACTGCTCCCATGTGTAGCCAAGGTCATTTAGGAAAAGTTGACATCATTAATGATTCACGTCTGCAAAAACAGAGCAACTGACGTACTATCACAACATCACTTGAGATGAAAGTCTTGGCTGTCAGAGCATTTGGTGAACACACTGCCTGGACTTGGTGGAACTTTGACATCTGTGATGCAGCCCAAGGGGAATTTCAGATTGCATATTTACATGGATGATCAGATGGCACCTCATCAGCTGCAGTCCATGGTGTAATGATTTTTTTTTATTTTTGTTTTGCTATTTCTACTACATGGTGTACTTAGGGCTTAACTATGTCTGTGATTTTGAAGATCAGCTCTATTTGCAGTAGTATCACTGGCTGCTGACATGCTTGGATAGTCACTTACCAGACTTTAAAAAGCTTCTGAGATATGGCTGGTAACAACACACTAATACAATTTTTTAGTGAATTCTTTGCTTCCTTTTTTGGACAGTAAGTAATTTCTTAATAGCACATCTACAGTGACATTTTAAAGAAGATCATGAAAAATTGTCAGTTCACTCATCCTGATATTTTTGCAGAAGTGGAGAAAGCTAGTCAAGAGGAAGTAGGTATCAACAGGTGCTTCTTAGCGTCAGTGGACATAGTTAGAATGCAGTTATTCAAAAGCCTGCCATGTCATCATGTATTAGCACAATACCTGAAAAATTAGTTTCTTACCTTTCTCTGTTTATGATACTGATTGTTAGATGACAGTCAATAGTAATTTGTGATGTCAAATCAAGACTGAAGATCTTTCCCAAACAGGTGGGATTTTTTGGTGGCATCCTCCAGGACAATTATATATTGGAATACAGCAACTTATAGTGGTCATACATATTAGCCATTCAGGATCTAAAATTGCTTTTAAAGGTTAACTGGGCTCATATACAACACAGTGAATGCAAAGAATTGCTGAGTACACAGTCTTGGTTTCTTCTGAAAACTTAAACTTGCTGATGACTTATGTCCATTATGCATGTCAGTAAGCAAGCAGCAGTTAATAAGTCAGCTAGATAACATGTAGACAATGTCTTACAGTGGCTTATTGACAGTCTTCTTCAGGTGAAATAGCTCCAGATGAGGTTTACCTTAGCAGCTTGGTATTCAGACTTGCTTAACCCCTGCATTAGTTCTGCTCTTGCACTTAACTCAAATACAGCCATCCCAGCTCTTCTACCAATGCAAATATCTCATGCAGCACTCTGCAAAGTGGGCATGAAAAGTTTCTTTTCAGCGGGGCAGAGCTGAGTGAGCCACAGCATGTCCTGAGGAATGGCAAAAATATCCACTCTGATGCTGAAACAGATTGTGGTATCTCAAGCAAAATCTCCACAGCCAGGAGATTCTGCTTCTCTTCCATCACCAAGTACCTCCCAGAAAAGTGTTCTGTTTTGTTTTGGGCATGAAGGGCTCTTGTTCTCAGTCACTTGTTTGCTTATATACAGTGTTCCCTGAGCAGCAAGTTTAGGCTTTTATACTATTTGCCACTTACAGCTTTAGAAGAGCTTTGGGAACATTTGCAGAAGTGCCTCATCTATATGCATGCTGCTTTCGAGTTCTTTTGACAGTGTCACGGACAGCTCTTTAGGAGATCTGTTATGAGATTGAATCTTCGACAGCAAACATCAGGCAAGAACATGATCAATATCACTTGTAATCTTACAGATTCCTGTGCTGTGACTTGAAGCCTCATGATGCTTTTTGTTAGGCTGGCAGTGACAGTGTTATGTTTCATCATGCACCTCAATGATGAAATTGCAATCTTGTGCTCAGATGTACAAACCATGACAGTTTTCTTCCAGTCATCCCCTAGAAACAAGTAGAAAAAACTGTTTCCAGAAAGAAAAAAATATAACAAGGTTTCCATCAATAATATCACAAAATTATTTAGTTATCAGGTTAAAGGGCAGTGTACCTTCAGCTTTGAGGTCCCAAGAGAGGAAATTGATCCATTCCTTTTGAAATGCTGAGATCTGACTAGTTGGGCTTCCTGATTTTCTGTTCTTCTTTTTACACCATCTTTTTGTCTTGCCTTAGAGCTTCTATTGTGACCCTACTTGCCATTTAGTGTTTTCATTATTTACTTACATTATTAACCACCACCTGCACAGCTTCAAATGCTTCAAGGACAACCTAGCCACCTACCACTCCCCTTACATATCCTGACAGGCCAAGTGGGAACTGCTCACCTGCTTCCTATGCCACCAAAGATCCAAAATGCCAAGTTTAATCTTTATAAATTGGATTATAAATCTAGAGAACAGCACTGTCAATGTGAAATCCTCCTGTATGCTGAGTTCCAATGGCCTTGCTGTTATCCATTTTTAGCTCACTTTCAGACTCTGGTTGTCCCAATTCCACTCTCCCTCTTTGTTTGGTCCAATACATCTATTTCAGCTGGTAACAGGCCTCTGAGTTTGTCATTGCTCAATGAATGAACCACATTGATAATGTTTTTGTAAGTCACATGGAGAAACCCTCTTGTGCTTTTCCTCCCTTACTCCCTCTGCTGTAAGAAGCTTGTATAAATTTTAGTGTCACTTAATGAATAAGACTCTTTCAGGGCCATGAAAAAAAGTCACTGAAAGGCCAGCTATGAAAAAACTTTAATTTCCCTTAAATCCAGTAGAAGTTGTATATATTAATTTTATCTCTTTGCTGGTAGAATTTCTTATTTAGGTGCTATTATTCTGCTTTCTATTTTGAATGAATATTTATTCCCATCAAAACTGCATGGATTACAATTTATGGATTGAGGAATGTCAACAGAGAAACACACTGAATATTTTGAAGATTGCTTTAAGCAGTAAGTGGTTAACATTAACATTTGTCTAGTGCCAATAAAGTTAAATTTATGTGGCACGTAATTTAGGAAATTGAGTAGGCAGAAAACTGGTGGATGCCTTCTTAGCTAAAAAAAAATGTTCACTTTCCGTTAAACACTCACACACATTTGTCATAGCAACCTTGAAGGTGGTCATAATGCTAAGCAAAATAAACAGTGCTAGCATAATGTTCACTGTAATAACATGTCTCATGAGCTAGTTCAGTACTCCTTTTTATTACCTTATTTTTATTGCTCATTCACTGTGTTGGAGTTCTGTTTTGTGGTTTAATTATTATTACATCATTTTCCTTTCTTAACTTAAAGGTGCTGCCCTTTTCCTGTCATTCCATGACACCTCTTTACTATGTTCACATATCCTTTTTCAACTTGCTTTATTTAACAGTGAGTTCTCTATTCCATTAGTTCTCCATAAAGACTAATATTTGGGTAATTTTTTTGCAAATCCAATTAGACACTGCTTTATCATTAGGAGAAAAAAAAAACATGAAGGGCAATAGGAAAAGGGCAATACTGTTAAGAGTACAATGATACAAAATACATAGAAAGGCTAATCAAACTATCATAGTGACATCTTTACAAAACAAAACTTTGATGTTTATAGCTAAGGTTCATCGAATTCCATGAACCGTGGACAAAGCACCCAAAATTTTGCACAAATCCTGTTTAAAGTAGAAAAGCTGTTCTCTATTCCAGTCTTCTATCCTGCTCTTTCTTTTTCAGATGAAGACACTTAGGTAAAATTGAGCATTTCTACAGAATAACAGAGATTTCCAGCAGATGGATAATTGCTATTCTGTGTGCCTTCCCAGTCACTCCATATATATATATATGGAAAAACTCTACTGACTTTCCCTAGGGACAGACACCTGCCAGGTAAGGACTCACGAGGGTCAAGGATTCGGGGCTGGCACCTTATTTCAGTGGTTTTACCCTTTAACAGTCAACATAATGAAGGAACTGAACTACTTTTTCTTAAACAAGATATATGTCCTTCATAAACAGAAACAAAAATGAAAATACTCTATTACCCTTTTCCCGAGGAAAAATATGCTAGTTCATCATACTGGTAGATTTTAATCTGGTAATCCTCATCTGAGAGCTGAAACTTAGCTCACATCAGATGACTCATGTAGATAGAAATAGTTTTCAAAACCCCTTCTGAGTCCAATTCATTCAATTCTAAGTTAATTTGTGAAAATAGGCAGTTTTTCAGAGGTTTCATATTGTCCATTCTCTGATACTCTAAGTCTCTGTGTATAAATGTATGGAGAAATGGCCCTTGTGACATCCAAAGTACTTCTCATAATGTTTAGCCACAGTGCTATATTCATGGAAAAACTGTCTGCAAGTGATGTAGAATCCTCCAGGATCAATGAACAGCAGAAGGAACCAACTGAATGACCAGCAAATAAATTTAATGATACATTACAGATATTTGCTTTATAAAACCCCAAAGAAAATGTCACAAATCCTCTCCTAAGGCAAAACTTGTTCTTGGGAACTTTTCCCAGATGCTGATGCAAGGTTGCTCTCACTTAACTGTCTGCCCTGACATTTGATATCATAGTTATTGCAATGGTTGTGTGGTTTGTCTCATTTCTCACTGATGCCCCCCCTCTCCTTGTGCAATGCCAAGGTACCAGAATAAAGGGGTGGAAATGCCCTTAGGCAACACTCCAAGGTTTTATCTGCCTGAGTAAGGCCTGCTTGCAGGAGTGTAAATTGAAAGTCTGGATAAGCTTTGACTAAAGCCTAACAATTCATTTATGGAATTACATTTAATTGAGTATATAAGCCCTAACCTTTTCATGCAATTTTTTTCTGAAGAAAATAAGAAATTAGCTAAGAACTGGTGGCCTAATGCTCTTTGTCTTTGCTTTATGATGTTAATAAGGTTTACTGGATTGTCTGCCATTTACCTCAGACCACAGGATTAACTAAGTCCCCTTCATATTAACTCGCTCATCAGGTAATTATCATTGCTTTTTCCATGCAGTATTATTACATACAGCATTTACTTTCATTTCCTCCAAATACTGAATAAAAAGTGTATTCATTATATAATGTATTTACTCTTAGAGTTATGAAGTCATGAACTCATTTTAAGGACTGAGGAAAAGAAGCAAATACAAAATTATTATGGGCAAGACATGCTGTCTGCCTCACCAGTCAGTTTAAGGTGATCATGGAGAAATGTATTTTCCAAGGCCAATTGTGGCACAAGTATTTTTAACTTGCCCTTGCTTACACTGGTTTAAATCTGGAGTAATTCACTAAAGTTAGAGAGTAAAAGCCTGGATGAGTTTCACAAAGTGAGAAACTCCTTTGGCTGCTAGCATATAAAACTAAAGCTGTTAATCTTTAGTCATTTCTTCAAGTAGGTAATTTCTTCATAAATGTTTACTACAGTTGTAGGATCTATAAAGAAACTTACTTAACATTTTTGGTTGAAACTGTATTTTTTCCTTCTGAAATTTTTATTTCAAGAAAGTGTCTTATTCTATCAAATACATTTACCTGACTCCCTTTCCATAAAGTTGTACTGCCCCTACGCTTCTCAGTCTTACCAAGTGGTCTCCTTTCCTTCCAGGAGGTGTTTCCTTTTTTGTGGACAGCCAACTGAGTCTCACAGGGATCATGAGCTAAATTCAGAGCAAGAATTTTTTTTTCTTAAATGTCTCTGCAGGCAGTTACAAACACATTCAGTTCCTTATCTACTCAACACTGAAAAGCACCTGAAATCATTCCATACCTAGTATTGCATGGGTGAATTTATATTATTTATTGGCCAGACATACAGGTGCATCAAGTGGCAATCGTGTCAACCAGGTTGCTTGGCAGCTCTGGGCCTCTGCCAGGATTAACAAGACAGAGGTTCCTCATAGTATTTTATCTATGACTCTAGATTTACTCCCTAAAATTCTTCATTAAGAAGGGTATATGAGGTAGTCCCAATAGTTCAGCCTGGCTGAGTAACCCCTAAGGCTGTGGGTCCCAGGCTTGGGCCCCATTGGTGCTGGTGTAATTGCTTCTCGGTGATTTTTCATCCACCAGGTACTCCAACACATTTCTTAAGCATAGTTTGCTTTCTATAAAACACATATTTGCCAAGTCAAAAAGGTGCATTTTCAATGCATGCAGCTGGGTAGGGGAGGACTCGCTTCTAGACATTTCTCTGTGAAACCAATTTATTAATAACTGTCAAGAAGGCAGCTTGCCTGAGAGAGGCTCAGCCTGCAGGCAGTGGGATGAGGAAAGGGATCTGATGGGGGTGAAAGCAGGAGGCTGTGGGAGATGGTGGGACCGGGGACATGACGTGGGGATGGCAGTGGGGGTCTTGTCAGAGGGGTCTGGGGGAGTGTTGGAGGGGCGCAACCTGAGGCATGTGACCAAAGACTACACAGTAGAGGTTTGAATGTGTGTTTAAATAGAGAGCAAGGAGCACCAACCCTGGGAGAAAGGAGTGGTGAAAAGATCCTTGGGTGTCCACTAATTTTTATTCATATCTATGACTGGACAACTTGTAGGTAGTTTGGCATCTGAATTGGTGTCTATATTTATTAAAAAAAAAAAAAAAAAAAAGCAAGGATGAGCAAAAGCTCCTACAAGGGAACTCCTAAATGATAGCAATGTGTTATAGATGTTACCTAATGTTCAGAACAAAGAAGGAGAATGATAATTTATGAAGAGCAGCATCAAGAGCTAACATAAAATGTATTAAAAGTAAGTTTATTGCTGTAATGGGAGTTTTGAGAGACTATTAAAGCATATCATTCTCAATTAAGGACCTAAATGGACCTATATATGGAGCACCATGGAGCTGTGTATATGGGGGTTACAATGAAAATTTGTTAAGTTGTGGAGCAAACTTATTCACTGGTTTGTTTTTATTTGCTATGTAATATGCTGCTGCAGAAGCCATAACATCTATTGAAGCAAAACCCCTCTGTGAACACACCTGAATTGAAAGGGGAGTTAGGAAGAAAGTAAGAGAGGAAATGTATCTTTTCAAGTAAAACCAACTAAAATTATGCATAGCTTGAATTTAATATGTCTATAAAATGATTCTGTGCACATACATTGTGTATGCAGATAGCAAAAAGAGCACCATCTACTGACATACAAAGAGTATGAAATATTCCTAAATCATCTTCATTGCAGCTTCTAACTGAGATTTTAGTTTTTCTACATCCCACAATCTGTCTTTGATTAACGATGTCTTCCAACTCTAATTCACACTATAATATGTGAAATGATTATGAGGCAAATGAAAATACATTGGAAAGAAATCAGGCTAAGGACTTGCTCTTTCAGTGTCTCCAGCCAGCACATCCTGAATGTGATAATTTCTGTGAGTAATTTAATCATGTATATAGTAATAAAAACATGGATTTAAAAAAAAAATCTTGCATTGGCAGGGAATAAAACATGCATTTGCAGAGACCATAATCACTCATTCATTTTTTCGGTCTGCAGAATTTACATCAGATCCCAGCTTGGATGAATTCATCTTTCATAACAGTAGTCTTTACTTTGCTTGCTTATAGGAAGAAATTGTAGAAAGTAATAAATTACATGGATCACTTTATCTGCCTCTCCTGTTAAGCTGCATTTGAAGGTTTTAGCAGACTGAGAGGTGTTGATTAGCTACCTCTGTCCTCACTTCCAACAAGAGGAAGTTCCTATTCTTCTGGCTTCCAGCAGACACACTGAAGTTGAAATTTCAAGACAGCTTGTAGCAATTATATTGCTGTCACCCTCCAGATAGGAGCCGTTGTGCCTAAAGTGGCTCAGATAGCAATAGTTTGCTGATATGAGATAGTGCAGCTATGTGAGAGAAGTGTGGACCTCTGTGGAATAAGTGTTTCTATCAGAGTTTTTTCCCCCTCAGTTTTATAGAATTGAAATGCAGCTCCACAGAAAATTTATGAATGACAAAGATGTCATGGAAATAGAAAGGAGGTAGTCTCCCTTACTTCTCTGTTCTGTAGTGTATTCATTTTTTAAAAAATCAAATAACAAAAAACAAGAAAGGGAACAAGAAAACTAGATAATTTCCCCTATCTGTGTGGTTCAGCCACTACTTACTTGACGTATGAATTAGCAATGCAAATAGTGAGAGAGAGAAGCTGCAGGATTTGTGGAAGTGGTCACACACACACACGATGACAGTGTCTTGGTTTCACCCACATTACTCCCTCCTCTCAGTTACAGAGCCCCCAACTCTTTGAGGAGCAGCCATATGGTTAGGGAGAGGGGAACTGATGCTGCACAGACAGGATTTGGGGTTGGGGGTGTTTTGTGCTCTCAGACAGAGATGTGCTTGGGGACAAGCTGGGCTTAGGTGGTTGCATAACTTTGCTATATTTCCTAAGCGGTTTTTTACAAGATCCTTTTCAAAGGTTTTCATAGTTTATAATCTTATATTTTGGTTTCTATCTTAGTACTCACATCAAGAAAAGCTATTTGCAAAAACTAGACATTTAACAAAGACGGTCCTTTACAGCAAAGCCAATATTTTAAACAACTATACTGAAAAAAAAAATCTTAGTTTCCTGAACATTCTCCAAAGGCATTTAAAATATAAAAAAATCACTGGTGGATAACCCTTCTGATTTCATCTCACAAACAGTATGTTGGAAGCATCTGAGATTTATGCAATGCAGGCATTTGGGAAAAGGGAGAGGAGACTGTTCTTAAGGAGCTGCAAGGGTGCTAAAAATTACTGTCATTATATGTTACCCGTAAGCTCAGAACTATATTAGACGCATTCTAATAGCATCAGCCATGACATTATCATGTGAAATTAGATCCTCAAAAAGGAAAGCATAAGCAATAAATTTACTGGAAGGTCAGAAGAAGAATTTGGCACTGTCAGAGTGGACTGGGTCTGAACATTTTTCCTGATGGGGAAAAATAGCCATTAGAAAAATGATTGTTGCTATTTATGAACACCAGGTTGCTAAGTGACACCATGTGATGCTCACTGCTTCATCGGCCACCCACAGTTCTCAAGGAATAGCAACAGAGGGGGTGAAAGGGGTGAAATAAAACCAAAAGGCTGAGTTACTATTAAAAAAAAAAAAGCCTACAGTTCAAGGCAAACCAAAATAAGCCTTCTAAAAATAT
>VWZD01012269.1:33390-59028 GCA_013396695.1 Sakesphorus luctuosus
CCCCCCTCCCCCCCCCCCCCCCCCCCCAGGAGAATCCAACAGAATTATGCTAAGAACTTTTCATAAAAGCAGGACATAGGTGAATCATTTGAAAGAGAGAGCCTAAGAACCCAAAGCTCACCTCAACCTGAAATATGTTAGGAACCTGCTTTTATATAGAAATAAATATATGTAGAGATGTGTGCACGTATAGGAGTTTGTATTAGATTTTCCATGGGAGGAAGCCTGCTTGCACTAAAAGCAACATCATACATTTTGTTACTTGCTTCTAAAGCTGTCAGATTTCAATAATTTGGGCTCATATGCTTCATGCTCCTTTAATTACTCATTTTTCTTAATTATTTCAGCCATGTCACCCCAACTGCTTTACATAGATTAGATTAGATTAGATAAGATTATTTAAGAAACCATTTCACTGAACCTGTAGAAGGTCATGAGTGTAACTGGGACAAGATTGAGACAGAGAGGAAAAAAAATTTGAATCAAACACCCACAAAATTATGCATGAGGAACTCATGAGCATGGATATAGAAACAAAGATGGAGGAGAGACAAAAGTCTGCACAATTAATTTATTCCTGTTTTCTCATAAGAAAACTTCTAATGGTATAGGTTGGAGATCAGCATCCAAATCCTCATCAATTCCTGTTTTGGATACTCCTATTGAATACTACTATCACTCACATCTTAAGAGGCATGGGGCATAACACAAGCATGCTCAGGCTTTCTTGCTAGTGTATCTTTTTAGCTGTTAATATTTAGCCATTTTTAATCTTTTTTTTTTAATCATCTCTCTCATTATTACTTTGATAGCTTCGTGAATGCTTTACTCTGAACTACAAACACTCATTTTAACGTTACTGATGCTTTGCTTTAACATTTACTACCAATATATAAAATGATCAAAAATATATATGTATCCTAAATGTCCCTCATGCCATCTTCTCACAGACTCCTGTTGCTTTTCTTCAGTCAAGTTATCCACAAACTCTGGCAGTTTTCATTTTCAACGAGCATACATACAACAGCTTATTAATTTGACATCTGTTGTTCAGAGAAAACCATTTAGGATATTGACTTAATTCTCCCTATTCTTACATACAGTTATTAGAAAAGAAAGGCGATTTGCCAGGATAAATGGGTTAGCCAGGTAAGGTAGGGGGAATGTGTGTTGATTTTTCCCTCACAGCATGATTGGCACTAAGTACCCACTATTAATACAATATTATTAACTTTACAAATTATTAACAGAGAGGTGAGTAGTCTGTGTACAGTTTCAGTATCATAAGTTTATCTCAATTTACATTCAGGTCACACTTTGATTTGGACTTTAATTCCCTACCAAGGAGGGAATTTGTCAGTAAATTCAAAACATTGGATTCTGATCTTGCTTGTTGAAGACTTTCCATTACTAGGCTCCCTGAAAACTGCTTGTGTAACACTACTGAAGCCTTTAAATTAGAAGTGTGTCTTATTTTAGAGAGGAAAAAGCAAGAATTTCATTCCCTGCACACTTCTTTGTTGATGTTTTCATTTGTGCTGTTGAAAAAGAAAAACACAACAAAAAGACAAATATGCCCTCAGTTCCTTTTCCCATGCTGACAGAGAAGCTGCTTTTTTTTTTCCTGTGGCAAACACACCTTCCAGACAGGGAGTTGCATTCGGACTTTAGCGGTTCACTCCCTTCCTGTTTGAGACCAATTATGTCTCATTTGCAATACCATTAGTCAAGGAAGTGGCTATCCTGAGGTCACTTCTCAGCCCACCCTTCCTAAATGGTACTGGTGTGCCTTTCTTCCAAGCCACCAGGACGGGGGGCTGGGCTCTCTCTGTGGTTGTAGGATTCTCCAAATGCACAGGCAACGTCAGTCTTTCAGGATTGGCCACAACTTGTGCAAGTTCAAATGCTCCAAACTAAATTGAAAGCTGTGGTTTGAAAAATGATGCTGGCTATTTATTAAAACAACAAGCATGATCAGACCAAGCCAACTTGATGGTTTAACAGATGGAAGCTTGTTAAAAATCTTTATTCCAATATGTTAAGAATCCAGTTTTGCTATAAATTGTGAAGTATGACTTGTGAGTCAAGCCCCAGTGGAATAGATGTCTCATACTCTGAAAGTCTCAGCTTTACATTTAAGACACAACATTTGCCACCTTATGATGTTTTGATTTGGAGTTTTTTTAGAAATAAACTATTCTCGTCATTTAATAATATTCCATATTTATTGTCTTTTATTTTAACTAGGACAGATATTCTGATACTTTACATTGTATCAGTTAAGGAGAATATGATGTTTATCATTATTTCTTAAATATATTAAGTTCTGGTCTACCATATACTACCCAGTTACACCTTTTTTATACCTGAAGTACAGATTTTTAAGTGACTTCCCAAGGTCACACTGTGTACATGACTAGTAGAGAAATAATTTTATCTCACTATATGTAGAAGTTCTTCCTTTCTCTGATTTCTCATCAGGAGGAAGATAATAGAGGGCAAAAAACCCACAGAAAATTCACTTAATTGTGGCAAATCCATGGAATAAAGAAACAAGTAGTGATAAAAAAGAGTTATGAGCTGAAAGAAGGGGCTGTTGCAAATCTATATATCCAGTTTCCCCACGGATGCAGCACAGCACCTGTGGTGCCCTCACACACACGCTTTCCTGGAGAACTCTGCAGCCTTCCAGTTTTACAGACACAGATTGTTGGGACTTAGTAGCAGGTTTTTGACATCAGAGAATCCCTCTCAGGTAACTCACACTCCTGGTCACATACCTTCTTTGCCATTTCAATGTTCAGCATTTGCTAATCAAATTTGTATTTGCATAAGACCTATCATAAGACTTATCTCTGTTATACTTTCTTAAAATGAAAAGAAAATAAATAACAATCAGGCATCTCTATCTACATCACACAAGAGTGTAAAGGCTTAAAAAGCTTGTGTACATTTAAAAGGAAATTAATTTTCAACCAGAAAACCTAGAAGTAGGAACACTTTGTGCTTGGTTTTTCACTCCAGTAACTCCAGTTTTAACCTGAGATTAATGAAGTTACCTTTCAGTGAAACAAGTGAAAGACAACAGAGAATGGCTGTAATACATGAAGCTCCTCACAGTGAAGCCCCACCAGTTCATAAATAATGTCAGTGTAAATCATGATGTGATGAATGCTTCACTGAAATGATTCATGCCATATGGTCTGAAGAGCAAAATGGGCAAAGTTTATTTTTAAAAGAATGAGAAATATGAACTTGGAATATTCATTGCTTTGTCCTGCCAGGCTGAACATTTGCTGTAGCAGGGGCCAGACTTACTGCAGGTCTGTCTTTTTTTGCTCACTTAATGTGTTGCACTAGTTTGTGGCTTTACCTCATTCATAATGGAATAGTATCTGCAAAATTATGACCAGTACTCTGCAGCCTCTTCTGTAAACAAATGTTCATTGCGTACCTACAGGCTAAATTATCTTCTCAATTTCTCCTTAAAAATAAAACAAAACAAAAAAAAAACAAAACAAGAAACTTCAGAAGTAATTAGTTCTCACCCAGTGTAATTACTATCTTGGTAGTGAGAAGAGAATTAAACTGTGTCCCCTGACAGAGGTGAAAGCTGCTGGCAATTTCACAAGTCACTCAGCTTTCCCTTTGTATAGCTGCTTATGTTCAATGCCTTTCCTTCTGTATAGTTGTGTATTAATATATTCAATGTGAGACTCCACTTAAGCAAGTAGAAATACAGATTCTTTCAAAGTTCTTTCAATACTTCTCTTGTAATGCACCACTAGAAAAAAAAAAACAGAAGCAAATTACTTTTATTTCTTTAGTGATGCTAAAAGGTTATGAGCACATCTCACTGAAATATTTAGGCCCTACACCTACTATTTCTAAAGTCAATGACAAAAATCTCAGTAACTTCAACTATATGCAAATAAGTCTGTAAAATTACAGAGCTAGACTGTGCCTTATCCATTTTATTTCAATTCAAGGACAATGAAAAGCCACCATCTTCTTAGTCAAATGCTGGAAAAAGAGTGTAAGTCAGTATGTTCAGTCATTGTGCAACGTGTTGACTGCCTGGTTCTGACTTTCTCTCACCACCTGTGCAGAGAGACGTGCCTCAAGAAAGTAGTTTGAGAGTAGTCCATTTTCAAGAAATTTGAGCTTTGAATTCTGCAGAATTTATCAGTGTGCATAGTTTCTTGAAGGAAATAATTTTGGATTGAATACTTTGATGTCACTACATCAGGTGGCTTGGTTTGGTCTGGAGGATGTTACAAGGATGATTTCTAATTCAAGTGCTTACGATGGAATGTCAACATCAATTTCAGTAGGGTAGCCCGTAAATTGATGCACAGAATTCTTGCAGTTATTTGAAATCTGTTCAGGTTTAGTGAAGTGAGTATCACATCATTCACATCTACTTCATTTGCAAGACTGATATAATTAAAATACACAGATCAATTTCAACTTGCAGTCTGATTCCACAATGATGTAATTAAGTTGATACTGCCTGGGACAGCTACTCCCAAATCACCCTGAAAGATAAGAAGGAGTTTATCGAAGGATTAAAAGCAATTTAACATTAGCTTTTAAACAAACAAGCTACACTTGTTTAAATGACAGCAAGTCTGAAGAACAGTGCTCACTTTTTAATAGGCTAAAATAATGGCTAGTACTTTTTACAGATGGAAGCTGAACAGGTTTATCCAGTACTAATTTAAACTGATTAAAAAAAAATCTGTGTAAGGAAGTTATTTCATTGTAACAATTAAACCCATTATTGATCTCTGTTTTAAGTTCAATATAAGCTGCTTATATAAACCTAAGTATGCACAAAGTGCTGTTTTTTCTCAATCGTTTTTGAACTGTGCATATACAATGTAACATTGCACGTAGCAAGATTCTGTTAGAGGAAAGCATTTATCATGTCGTACATTCCATTCCTTCTCCACTCCTATGATCCCCTCTAGTGGTCAATTAATTGTCTGCTACATGTTTCTTAGTACTACAAATTATTTTTACCTCTTCTGCATTAAAGAAGTGTCTATGTCCTCCTTGTTTGAATTCAAAAGATCTCATTTTTTATTCCTGTGCTGCATATGAGAAGAACAAAGCAATGCATCTTTTGAAATGTGCAGCTAGCATGTCTGTGGACAGCTTTCCTTTCCATACTAGGAGCAGGCAGATTGGACCCACCATGACGACCCCACAGCCCGCTCTGTTGGCAGTGCAGACCAGGAGGTGATGGCCCTGCTGCAGCAGTAAGCAGGACCCTTCCACTGCATTTTTGCTATTAGGCTGTATGAGAATGCCCAGTGCCAACTGCAAGCCTGGCAGTAGGAACACTGCTCATACAGTTTGGGACAGCATAACAATTTGTGACTTGTCATATTCATACCAAGTAGTTTGGTAAATGGTTGAGGTTCACCTGCCTCAATGGAAAATTGAGTTATGTCCTTTGGGTTTTTAGTAAGATTACAGGCTACCTGTAATTGTAGAGATTTAATATCAATTAGCAAAAGACTGTCCCTGAAATTCCCATCTTCACCTTGCGGTGTAGACAGCTGCAGCTGCAGCTGCTATTTTTAATCAGTTCAACAAGTTCATTCAAGTCAGTGCCAATCCCAGTGCTACCTTCGTTTTCTAACCTTCGCCATGCACTTCCACTCCTTCCTCCTGCTAGCACCAGGATTTACCTGACTGCTGAGGGAGACGGTTGACGAGCAGACTAGTGTAAAAGAAATCCTGATGAAAGCTGAAAAGCTCTAGGGCAATGACCGAGCTGAAGCCACATGCACATTTTCTTGAAAGCAATGGCTGTATGCTGAAACCTCTTCCTTTGGTGTTCTTGCTTCTGTGTTTGTATTTGTACCTTTGTGTTTCTATATTGCAAAGGGCATGGGGCAAAGGCAAAGTCCACTCCCATGGGCATAGACTGTTACAAAATGGTTTTTAGCTAGCTTTATCATGATTCTTTTTCCTCCCTCACAGACGGGAAACTCAGGAATGGCCATGGAGTATGCTGTGGATGGAATGATTGGCAACCCTGTGAGAAGAACAAAACTATATGACCAGAAGCAAATACATCTTTAAATTGTGGGTGTCAATACACAGTTTGTGAAAATCAAACTTGTTTTTCCTCATATACATAACATCTCTACTATAGACAAAAGTTACAAGGAAATCTTGTGCAATTAAAACAGTGATTGATGCATGAGGTTGGCTATCACAAATATATAGTGCTATCAAAAGACAGTGGGAGAAATTACTTATTTATGTATTGTCCTGCAACAAAAATTAGCAAAATACTTTTATGATGTAGGAAAATTTACAGAGAGATCCAGGGAATCCTACCACCTACTTGTACTACATGGTATCTCCTAATTTACCAGATTACTTTCTAGTTCTGATAGATTATGTTATGCTAGTTTCACTTCCAGTTGTTCCCAGTTCTTTTTTTTCGCCTTCACTGTTGGGTTTTATGAAAACTACAGAACAATTGTACAGTGATGATTCACTGTGGGTAACATAGAGACACAGCTTTTAAAAAGAAAGGCAAAGGGAACTGGCTATTTCTGCATATCTTGTTTTCTCATTCTATTAATTGGATGTTAATGCTTGAAAAGGAGCAAGAGTTTGTGTTCAGAATCTCTGTTCTCAGATGCACGTTCCTTCCTTCACAGAAATTATCATGTTAACCCATTTGAAACAAAAGTCCTTTTAAAGCTCAATCATATGGTACAAGACAGTGGAGAGCTGTGAAAGAGACCTGTGTACACATATGGTCGACATAAGCATATCAGACTTTCGGATGCTCTTCTTTCCACTGCCATCAACAATGTTTTTAATTTCTAGATTTCTGTCTGTGGGTGTGGGATGATGTCATGGCTGTCCAGATTCCCACTTTTTAAAGCTTAGTACTCAAAAAACTCATGTTTTCTGTTAAACAGAAATAATTCAAAATAATTGCTTCAAAAATTGTGGAGATTTCATGCATTAGGAATATCTATGTTGTAATTACTTGCATCTGATTCGATGTCTCTATGGGGCTTCATCACAGATTCAGCTGCTGGATTTTCTGAAAGTCCATATAAGAAAAGACTGATAAAAAAATCCCAAAAGGACTGTCATGGTTTAATCCCACCTGTCAACTAAGCAACACGTAGCCTTTCACTTACTCCTACCAGTGGGATTGCGTAGAGAATCCTAAGAGTAAAACTCAGAACACTTGCGGGTTAAGAAGTAAAGAGTAAAAGCTAGATAACTTTTGACTCAACCATGGGTTGAGATAAAGACAGTTTAATATGTAAAGCAGAAGTCATGCATGCAAGCAAAGCAAAACAAGGAATTGATTCACAAGGAATTGATTCATTGCTTCCGGGCGGGTGGGCAGGCAGGTGTTCAGCAGTTACATGGGAATGCAAATGCCATCACTCCAAACACCCCTCCCCTTCCTCCTTTTCCCCCCAGCTTTATATGCTGAGCATGATGCCACATGGTACGAATATCCCTTTGGTAAGCTGTGCCCTCTCACAACTTCCCATGCACCTCCAGCCCCGCCAGAGCTGGGGAAGTACCAGAAGCAGAGAAGGCCTTGGCTCTCTGTAAGCCCTGCCCAGCAATAACAAAAGCATCTGTGTATTATCAACTGTGTTCAGCACAAATCCAAAATATAGACCCATACCAGCCACTCTGAAGAAAATTAACTCTACCCCAGCCAAAACCAGCACAGCAGGACTGAGGCATCCCACAGTTGAAAGTCAGGGCCAGAGATGCCCCAGAGACAAGGTCTGCACCGTCTCAGGCAGAATTTCACACTTTGAGAGATCGCAGAAATATTGCAGCGGTCCAGGCCTAAAAACCTGCTTTTTTGAACCACGTCCCGGAGGCGGGTTGGGGCAGGCCCTGAGGGTGGCAGAGCTGGCTGCCCTGGCATGAGCCACGTGCGGGGGGCGAAAGGGTGGCGGCGGTCTCTGCCGGTGCGGTGTCTCCCGGGGCTGGTGCCCGACGGGCGGGCAGGTGACGCTGGGCCGCTGCAGGGGGCACGGGTTTGGGCCGGGCGCGGAGCCCCCGGAGGAAGGGTGCGGCAGCCCAGGCGCTCCCCGTTGCGGGAGGAAAGGCAGAGCCGGTTTGGCTCGCACGGACGGTCGCTCCGCAGCAGTGCGTGGCCATCGCCCCCGGTGGCTCCGGCAGCGCTTGCGGGCAGGAGGGCGGGGCGGGGACGGCGGGGCCTCCCCGCGCCCGGGGCTCCCGCGGGCGGCAGCGGAACGCGGCGGCGGGCGCGGGTTGCGGAGGGCCGCTTTGAGGCGGGCACCGCGCGACGCCGGCATGAGGGAGCTGCCGCCAGGCCCGGGCATGGAGAGTGACATCTTGGACGCGCTGGAGGCCTTGGGGTAACCGGGCAGCGCTGGCGGCTCCCCCTGCGCGGGACGGGGACCCGGGGGCAGCCCGGCCGGGCGCGGAGCGGGGCATCGCCGCCGCGGGCGGAGGCGAGCGAAGGGGAGCGGGGGCTCGGCAGAGGGACGGGCCTCACGCTGCGGCCGCTGCCGGGGCGCCCCGGCCTCGGCCGGAGCTTTTGGTCGTGGCGTGTGCGGGGGCTCGCCCTGGCTGTGCCGGGGGCGCAGAGCAGGGGCAACCCCGCTGGAGCGGCCCGGCCGGCCGGGGCTGGCGGCGAGGGCCGGGCGGCCCCTCGTTCTTCGGTGCCCGCCTCCCTCCCGCGATGTGCCTCGGATGCTGCGGAGCAGAAACGGTGTAAAATTTAGTTTGATTTTTTTCAGTTATCTTCTTGCCAGTACTCCAGGGTAGTGAATTGCGAATGTTAGAAGGAAATTTGACTAAACACTTGGATTAATACTTAAATCTCTGCTAAGCGTGTGAAAGTGGAAAGTCTGTTTTCACAGACACGTGTGAAGTGCTTGCCTCCTATTTTCTGACAAACTTGTTTATAAATGACCAGTAATTTTTGGTTTGTTTAAAAAAGAAGTGTGAGTTATCCCTTGACAAATGTAACTTAAAAAGATTAATTCCTTTAAGTGTAGTTGCTTGCCAGCTTATAGTAAAATAATTTTAAACTGTGTACATTTTATGTCAAACTCGCTTCTTATTACTAGTATTTATCTGTCTGTGCAGGTACACAGGTGCCCTGTTGGAAGAGGAAGCCCTGAACAAAGCAGCAGAAAATGGATTGTCTTCTCCAGAATTTTTTGAGCTTTGTGTTTGGTTAGGTTCCCAAATAAAATCACTTTGTAATATGGAAGAAAGCATCACTTCAACAGATGGTATATGAATGTATATTTAGTAAAGCCGTTTAGTATTTATTCAGTGGATTTAGACCTATATTGTTCAGCTAATAATGAAATTACAGTGTTGAAGTTTACAAGATAGCTGAAAGATAGCCCAACTGAGGCTAATATTTCTGTGTATGTAGCTCTTAGATTAAGCTCTTATGTTGTGAAGATTGTTTCAAAAAGAAGAAAAGGTTGTTTTGAGTGGGTTTAATTCTGCATAAATATAGAAAGTACATTTACACATGTAATCATATTTTTATAGCTTAAATTGCAGTGCCTGCTATTTTCATCTTGTTGGTCCAATGCAGTGCTCGGTTCAGCACTGTGTGTAGTTACATGAGGTGCTCAGTAGTGCTACCTGATTATTTCCTGGAATTTGGATAAGATTTCCTCCTAGTTAGGATTTCACCAAAGAAGTAATAAAACTAAATAACTGAAAATAATGGGCTCATGACTCCAGTAACTTCTTTATCAGAAAATTAATTGCATCTACATACTATTTTGTGATATAAACTGTTCACCTCTTGTGATGTTCATTTGCATTCGTGTCTTCAGAGACACGAGTTCACCTTCTCATTCAAAGCATGAGTACAGTATACTATCAGAAGACTCGTCTGCTTGTATGTAGGACTTTTTTAAGAAAATGGTAATACGGTGTAAGGTGATTAGTCTTTGTCTGGGCTGTTGAAATCTACAATTTCAGTTATTTTAAGAAAATTAGATTGCAGTTTGATGTTTCTGTAAAAAGACATAAGCTTTGCATTTATTCCCATAGGTGTGAAAGATACAGAGAGCTTCCAGCTTGAGATTAGTGGCTTTCTGAGAGAAATGTCTTGTCCATATTCGTCACTAATATCTGGAGATATCAAGAACAGATTAAGAGAGAAAGAAGATTGTCTTAAACTCCTGTGTAAGTAATACCATTTTTTGTATTTATAATACAGTATTTTACATGCGTGCTTTATCATTACTGTACAGTTTACATTGAAGAGTTCTTGAAGTTTTTAAGTTGATGTGTACAACCATTACAAGCTAGCTAAGCATGCATCAGCTGACTTGTGCAGAAGTGCAAAATAGAAAAGTATTACAAAACTGTTTTAGCAGAAGCTAAAATTTCTTTTTAAAGTATAGTTCAACCTGATCCTGCTCTTGATCCAGTTCCAGTTCACCCAAACTGAGACCTTGCTTCCTGCGTTTCTGAGAGGTTTCTGGGCAGCTTGAACAGAAATGCTGCATGATTTGAAGGTGCTAAAAGCGGGATTGGGAGAAGCAAAGTCTAAGTTTAAGCTGCACTTGGACACAGGAGTGGCAGCAAGAACCAGTGTGATAATGTGAAACTAGCTAAGGAGGTAGGGGTCTGGTGGTGGAAGTGAGTTGAGGAGTTAAATGCAATGTGTAGACTGAAGGTAGGAGGTCAGGTAAGAGGGAGTTTAGATAAAGAATGGGAAACTGGTACCAACCTGTCCAGGAGACAACCGAGAAGGAGTTTTCCTTTTATCATGGTTGTCTTATAAATGCATATATTTCACCTGTTTATGTGAATAGGATGCAGAAATATTTAAGTGTCTCTAAATCTGACATTATGACACTTTTCCCTTTAGTATTTCTAAGTACAGAACTTCAGGCTTTAAAGATTCTGCACAGCAAGAAAATCAAAGGCTCTCATTTGGAAAAGCACAACGAAATTATTCAGGAAGTGCAAGCTATTTGCGATGCACTGGGTCTGCCAAACTCCTCCTCTTCTGATATTCCACCCTTGTTAGCCAATGTGGAACAAAAGGTATGTGCTTTTATGTGTTCTCTCTGTTGCTAAACTGTCAGTATTATATCTGTAAGCATTCATCCTAGAATCAAAGGCCCAGCAGTCTTATCCATAAAAGCTCTATCTGACAAGTGCAAGGGAATTTTAATTCTGAAATCCAGCTTAGTGTTTTAAGTTAAACTGTTTTAGTTATGAGGCGGACTATTTCAGCATTTCCCTGAGGTTGACATGTACCTGATGAGACATACTTTGCCATGCAACTTTAAGGTATAAGTTTTCCTCTTACTCAAATGTGCTGCAGCGAGCAGAAGATTTTGGGTAGTAACTGATTGTGCATTTATGTACCTGTAGTTATTTCTGGGATGTATTTAAATTTAATATTCAAAACTTAAATTAGTTCCTCTTAGTTTGTCAATTTCTTAATTGCAAGGATTGATGTGTTAGTGCCATTGCTTTAGTTGCAGAAGAAGATGAAAAGGCCTGAATTGCCAGGAGTCAGCCAACTTAAACCTTATTCAATAGGATAGTTCTTTTCTGTTGTGTCCCTCCAGGTTCTAACTCATTTCACTGATGTGATCCTTAGTCTGCTTTCCTTATTGCAGAATGTAAATAGATGCCTGAGGTGGAATTTATCTTCTCTATCAGACAGCTAAGTTTTGCTGTTTATTTCTGGCTGGTATTTGGGGAGAGAGTGGGTGACCAATCCCCCTTAAGGGAGGAATGAAACTACCTCTGGTCCTGAGTCTTTTTCCATGCTTCTCAAACCTTTTACATGATTTTACATAATCTTGCTCCTTTTTAACTTCCTCCTCGTCAAGCAGTGAGCAGTTGAACATTCAGAGATTTTCAGGGGAGGGCCTGGTAATGTGGTTTTCTTACATCTGTGTGACAAGATGAAACCTTCAATAGATTGGTTTATAAAAATGAAGTTGACATTGAAAATGGCGATTCCTGCACTATTAACTTTGCTTGATCTACTTAGTTCTAAAGAAACCTTTTTATCTAGTCTTTCTGTTAAATACTTTTGAAGGTAATTCTAGCACTGTTTTCTGAGAATTAAAATGTCTGAGTTAAAACTGATAATTGATTTGAACTGGCCTGGTCCTGCTGATCTCCTTCTGTGAGTGTTACCTGTGTTTACATTCACATGTTGTAGACGGCAGCCCTGGCCAGTGGCCCTCCTTGCTTCACTTCTCAGGCATAGATTTAGTTTCATCCCATTATAGGGGTGCAACTCCAGTTCTGCGGTTGCAGGACAGCAAGACCTTCATACACACACAGTGATCCTGGAATGTTTTCTTTGAATTATTAGACACCTGGAATCTGCCACCTTTTGCAAAGTCTGAAATTTCCCATCAGACAGGACCAGAGGCTTGAATAGCGTGTAGAGTGTTGCTGTCACAGTTTGTGTAAACTGTTACAGTTTCACAAGTACTAAAATGAGCAGAATCTTTAAAGTGTGGGGTTTGTTTTTTTTTTTATTTGTTTGGTTTTTTTAATTAGTAATGCTGTCTGGACTGTTTTCCAGTAGTTTTCTGGTCTGTTAGTGCCACGGTGGTTATACCATTTGAACTCACTTCAGAGTCTAGAAAGGTGGCAAAACTAGTTCATTCATTTTCTTGACACCGAATTAATAATGTAATTTTTTTCTCTGCATGTTTCGTCCCTTATAAACAAAGGATTTTTTTTGTACCTTTCAGATTTTGTAGAAATTCTATGTGTATAATTGTCTTTCATCCAGTACTTTGGCATAGGACAGGTTTGAAGTTATCTTGATACATTACAGAGTTAAGAGACCAACATTTATAGGTATAATGGCATTAGAAAGGCAATACCACCAATTAAAGTTTGTTGGCTTTGTAAACATTTTTTTCAGTGCACCATTTGTTACTTCTTTTTATATTCTCACAGAAGTTCATTTGAAATGATCCATTCATTTTTTGCAAATATTTTGTGGCTTTTGATTTAACTAGATTCTGTATGAAATTGCACTGTTGATTTTTAGCATTATATCACTCATAAAAGAAATTTACATACCACTCTAATATTTTTATATATTATATCTGCAAATATATCTGCAGCATTTCAACATGTCTACTCTTTGTCTCTGTAGCATCTTCAGTATTGTCAGTAGCTGTGGGAATAGTTCTGAGAGTAGTTTGGCTGTGCAGCAGCTATCTACCAAAGGGACAGATCACACATTGTATTTTGGTATGGAACATTAGAACACTGGTTGTTTTAAATAATTTTTCCGTTTATTTAAAATACTAGTACAAAATGATAATTGCTTTCTTCATTCAAACTGAGTTTTGAATTAGTTCAAACTTTGAATCATAGCTGGTATCTCTTGCATCTCCTGTAAGTAACTGGGTTATTGGTTATGTAAGAAAATGTGAGAGGGAAAGTGACAGCCTTCTACTGCTAAATATATTTTATTTTATTGTATAGTACTAAAAAACTGATAGTAATTTTTTAGTTGTTTAAGATGCTGTTCCCTTGTAAAGTGTATTTACAGTGACATTGTAATACTGGTTATTTGAAAAACTTCTTAATGTGATGCTGTTCAAAAGACTTTTAAATTTTTTGCCCACATTACGAATGAAAAGAAACTATAAAGGGTTATCAAAGAAACTAAATCAAAACTAAACTAAACTAACATTTAAGTGAAATATGAGAAGAATATTTTTTAAAATATTTGGGTACACTTCCTAGAATTTATTCATATTTAAGTTAATGTATTGCTTTTAATGGTTAGTGTGTAGTAATTTTACAGATGTAATGATACCTGTACAGTAGAGTATTAGTGTAGTTGCAGAACAAGACAAAAGAGTTGTCCTGTTCACCAGACTTAAAGGTCAAACAAAAGTGTATTTAAAGTTAGATAAGTACTGAAATTATCTGCAGGTATATGGAAGAAAGGCAGAGGATGGTTAAAAATATTTTGTGCTTAAGATTTTAGGTGATCTTTCTGCAATTGTGCAGTACACCTCAAGACTTATTAAGACAATATTCTTTCCTTAAAGTGTTGTTAGTTTAACTAATAAAATGACACCTCTCCCCAGGTCAGGCTTCTTCAAAATCTTAGAAACTCTGGAGGTGCATGCATATATGATGTTTAGCCATGCAAAAGGTGTTAAACAAAAATTACTGTGTTTTGACAGAGGATGATGATAATTAATAAATATATATTGAACATGGTAATTAAATGTGAGCTAAAATTTTTTTAAATGAGTACAAAATTACGAAACGAATGAGAAATATCATGTTAAATACATAAAGATATGTGCTTTTTGATAACAGTAGAGCAACTGTATATTTTTATACAGAAGATTTTGAAGTGAGTATTTTTTTCTCAAACAGATCCAACAGCTGATTTGTTTCATTCTACTTTTAGAGAGTGTGTGAACTTTCAAAGCAATCTCATAAATATTTAGTGTTTACCAAGGTCATTGATTACACGGTATGTTGCATAGTAAAGTATACTCATTCCATCTAGTTTTAATTACTTGGTTTTCAGCTGAATGTATGAAAACTTTAGGATAATTTGGCTGTGACAATTCGTCCTATGTTACTTTGAGTATGTTTTCACTGCTCATTTATCTGGGCACTGCTTTTGATATTGTTCCCACTTATACTTACAGACTTCTTTCTGGATTGTGGTAGTTTTATAATCTCCTGCTTATCCTTCTTTATCTAGGGCAACTGTGATGTTTAAGAATGTAGGTTATAGCACAGATTCTCATACCCGCTGTATCCTTGTCCTCTGCCAGACAGGTGTATGTCAAAATCCTTGTGCTCATAGCTCTGCCATCAGTCAAGGCTGGACAGTATTCTGCAGCTATAAGGCTGCTCAGCTTATTTCACCATTACAGTAACAGGATTCCCCCTTGATTCCTGCTGCTGAGAGTGAGGAGTAAAACAGAGGGTCAGTAATCTGGGTATGGCTTTACAGAGTGTCACAAACATAGACCAATTCATCAGTGAAAAGATTTCTCCTTAATTGTTACTTGGTTAGTAAACCAGTACTGGATAAAAATTACATAAGGAAAGGTTGCAGAAATTTTGGGGCAGTTTCTCAGTCAATAAAGGATTGTTTCATTTGGCTGCTCTTGTTTCTTCTAGTTCTGATTTTCACTGATTATCTTGTTCTCTCTAAACCTCCTTTAATTTTTCAGTTTATGGAAAACAGGAGGATGCAGTGCTGATTGACTTGTGATAGCAGAGTGTATGACTTTTGTATGTGGAGCTTGGTGACTTGCAGTAATTCTAACCTCTAGATAACATTCAGCATCACTGGCTTTCAGATCTTCTTTCATGCTCTAACTGTAACTTGCTGTCAGGACTTGTTTTCATTTTGTTGTGTTGGATTTTGTTCCAGCAGTGAGTCTCACTTTGGTAAGACTGTCTTCCATTCAACTCATCAGAACCTTTGAGGTTATATCTTCTGACCTAAATGCTATATGGATAGACACCTGTTGTCCAAGAGAACTCTTAATTCATCTGCTGTTCATTCCTACTTCTATACTAATTACTGATTTCTCATCTCTTGCTGTCATATTGATCTTGTTCTTTTGTTGAATATTAACTTTAGATTGTGATGCTTCAGACATCTGTATAAATTCAAAAATCGCTTGTGCTTAGGTACATTTGAATTTTGGAGTGGAATATGAGAGGCATTGTGTACATGTTTCAGTAAAATGAAAAAACATTTAGGAGATGGACAGGCAACCCTGGAGTGCTTTTTGTAAAGAAAAAAAGGTTGTAGAGAAGCAAACATATTCAGAGGAAGAGGAGTGCTGGGATCAGTAGGCTACGTGAAACTGAATTTTACCCCTTATTGCAACCTGTTCTTTTATATAAATAGAATATAACAACAGGGAATATTGTAGTAATTAGATGTCCACTTTTCAGATACTGCTAGGCCATCTTTTCTGCTGGAGTCAAAACACTTTTCCCATAATTTGCTCACTTCACAACGTATTTACATCAGTTTTTTTCTGGGATATTGTGTTTTTAACTTGCCAACGTGCTACCCAGAGGTCATGTAAAAGAACAAAATATATACATCCTGGTTTTCACACAAAATTTGAGATCAAATTTTTTTCTTGGTACATGCAAAAAAAAAAGAAATGGAGATAATTACCAATGTGAAATGCAAGAGTTGATTTTTTAAGTATTTTTAAGTATTCTTCTAATCAATTAACTATGTACTCTAGAATTTGATTTCTGTCTTCTGGAGTTTTTTTGGTTTTTTCATAGCAATCACAGGAGATGATATTTCTGTAGTCTGTGGAGCATAAAACTGAGCTTTGAACCATACCTTTATGATAAATGTAATGTAAATGCCTGTGTGCTTACATGAAGTCTTATAATCCTTGCCAATATATATAATGCCTGTCCTGAGCTATGGGTAGATCATGCACTACCTTAATCCTTACTTTGACATGTAGAAGAAAGTTAATTTTAGTCTTGTTTTACTTGGTTCCCCATAACTGTTTACCTAAACAAATGAAGATGTAGTTCTTCTCCCCATCAGACTGGGTACAAAACTTGCAGGACACACAACAGTATTTGTGGGTGCAGTCTAATCCAGCTGAAAAAATCAGCTGACTGGAAAGTTACCCTACAAGTGTTGTGGGCATTTGTGGTTACGGTTTTAGAAGAGCTGTGCCAAAGGGAGTTTGCTCAAGAAGAGAAAGTACAGGTGTCATGTAATGAGAGAGGAGAACGCGGTGGTGTTTGGGTGGCAGAGAGCATACCTCATCTCTGATTATTGAGGGCAAGAGCTGATAGAAGAACTATAAGCAAGATTGATTTGAAATGAATTCAAAAGCCTTAAACATAATGGTAGCTGGAATCAATAATAGGATTGGAGGAAAATTTGAGAGAGAATGACTGCATACGTCTCATCTCTCCTGCCTTTCTCACTAGCACCCGTCACCAGATTTTTGTAGCCCAGTCTTGCATTCAGCAACCGAACTCCTAGCTCTCAATTATAGTAGTTACAACACTTTGGTAATATGTAAAATAAGTCATTTAACTACTCCTACTTTTTATATGCATTTGAAGAATTTGTCATATAGCTATTGTTCTATTATCGAGAGGAGAAGTGATGTGCCCTAAAATAATTTTGTGTAGAGGCTGGTCATTCTATGAAAGTATTCAGGAAATCTTCTTTTTGTAATGGATATAAGCCAGAAGATGTATACCATCTGATCTTATGCATGGCAAATTGTGATTGCAAAACATTGTGCGGAAATAAATGTAAACATCATTTGTGTTCTGACATGCATGTGTTCTGTTTCAGATAAAGGACATTCTCTCAAAAGTTCAAAATAAACATGTGGGGAAATCACTGCTAACAAAACCTCTGAATTCTGACCAACTGGTAAAGAAAAGTTTCTCTGTTTCTTTTCAGTATTTAATAGGATAGTCAAAATCAATGCATACCATCAAAGCTTCATTTACCTTTGCTTATTTTACAGTCAGTGTTCTATCTCCTAATACTAAAATTTAGTTGCTAAATATTAACAGTGATAATCAAATACTTCCAGAACTAACATTATAAAACAGACCTTGTGTTCTTTCAAAACATATTGTGTATACACACTACTGTAGTATTACATAGAGGCTATATAGTTTATAGTGGTCTCCTAGGGATAAACATCTTAGTTGATTAATGGGGTTAACTTTGAATTGACTTCTATAACTATATATTTGACTGTTTGATTTTTTTCATTCTAACACTGCAGAAGAGATTAGAAAAAATCAATGATGCTCTTTGCAGTGAGTACGAATGTCGAAGACGAATGTTAATGAAGAGGCTCGATGTGACTGTACAGTCTTTTGGCTGGTCTGATAGAGCAAAGGTAAACTGGATTTATTCTTTGCTTCCTGTAGGTGGGAGTCTGCTACAGTTCCCCAGGTCTTCCTACAGAATATGCATACCATGTAAATACACTGTCAGTACTGTTGTCTTTTTCCAGCCTCTCATCCTGGATTGTAATATCCAAATCCTAGGTATTGAGGAAGCGGAAGGATTTAACCATATGGCACAGTCCATCCTTTGTGACTGTTTATAGCTTCACAACTAGAAATTCTAGTGTCTTGTGTTGGGGTTTCTCACTTTAATAAAGTTTGCATCTCCCTTTTTTCTTTTCTATATCCAATCCCCTGCAATGAAGTAAACAAGGAGGGAGCCTCAGTGTTTCTCATGCAGATGCAAAAGGAAGACAAACACTGGGCCTTAACAGAGATTGGGTGCAAAAAGTGATTGCTCATGAAGTCAGTGAGATTGCAGTGACTGCTACATATGTTGGATTCAGTGCTACTCAGTGAACAGCTGGTTGGTTAAACAGGTCATTTCAATAGCATCTCGTGTGAGAATATCACACAATTACTTCAGTCCTTCAGATCACTAAAAATTCCAAATCACTCTTCTGGATTTGGTCTGCTGATATCATTTTAATTGTAGTAATTTCATTTGTACTATTTCCTAAAACTCTGTCTATTAAAATGTGTCACAATTTATCACTGACACGTACAGACAGAGTCAACTTCATGAAGCTCACCAAGTATCCCTGGAATACATGAGTCTAGACCCTGCTGTGCTGTTCTGGAATGGCTCACTGTTTAATTTCTGAAGGGATTGTGAATGCTTTTATCCTGCAAGAAAGGAGAAGGGGAGCATTTAGTTCACAGAAGCCAGGAGACATCCATACATATATAACTTCCCTACAGCTATACCAATACAATTACATACCTTCAAATTAAAAGTGTACTTCTAAAATGTAGTTGATGGTAACTGATGACTAACCAGCAGACTAAAACTTAAGTCACTGACTATTGTTCCATTCAAACAATGTGAAAAACAGTGAATGCACCTTTGCAATGGAACAATAGTTTAAAGAGATTTTTAGTGATGATAAAATAGTCAGATGATTCATTTTCCTATCTGTTGATGTGAAATATTATGCAGTTACAGAAATAACAAGGTTAACATAGTAATTCAAAATTATTTTTAATCTTTTTTTCCCTTATTTCTCTTGTAGGAATACATGTTCATAACTTCTTCTAGAAGTTTTTTGGGATGACAAATATTTTGGCATTGATATAGATTAGTTTTGTTTTCTTGAAGCCAAGAGGCAAATTGTTCTCTTTTTAAATTTATTTGTTAGCTTGCCTTTTTTTCCCTGCCACTTAAGCAGAGAAATGCATCAATACCTATTTTGATGATGTGACATTTTAGTGTTTTGGGGTCTTTTTTAACTTGTTCAGTCCCCAAGAGGGATAAGTTTGCAGACTGAAATGGGTCCATAAATGATGCAGTAATTACAGTCATGTCAAGGAACAACACCTGTTGTCTGGTCTAGTGAAGATGATTTTTTTTTCTCTGAAGATCATTCTAGATGTTCCCAGAAAGTGTATTTATTTTCCTTTTTTGCTAAACAAACGAAACGCAAAAAAACATGGGAAAAAAATCTAATTTTCTCCCCTTCTAAGTCTAACTTTTCCATGGCCTGCCTAAGTATTTTGCTGCATTGATACATTTTCAGGTTTCCACAAATTTACCTTACTTTGAAGCTACTCTGTTATCATCACATTTAGAAGTGGTCTGTTGAATATGGTTATGTAAAGTTCTTGAGAGAGAGCTTTAGTCTGTAGACATGTTGGAAGACATTAAAGAATCAGATGCCAGTGGATAGAGGAGTTTCTCTTACAGTGGTGCTAAGTTTCAGCATCAATTATACATAATCAGCAGTACTTTTTGTATAATAGCTCCACCAGTGTGAAGAGAATTGGCAAAAACTGGCACTATATTTTGTAAGATAATCTGTATTTACAGAAGTTACACCTTGTGTTCAAACGGAAACTTACTGAGACCAGTACATGGTTTACAGTAACTCTGTTGGTGTGTTTTATGGATAGCAAGTAAGTTGTGTTTGATTTTCTCGTTTAGGTAAAAACAGATGAAATAGCACGCATCTATCAGCCCAAGCGCTACGCATTATCTCCAAAGTCAACTATTACATTAGCTCATCTTCTTGCTGCTCGAGAAGATTTATCCAAGATCATAAGAACAAGTAGTGGATCAACACGGGAAAATACCGTCTGTGCTATCAACAAGGTATACTTTTTGTTTCTGGGATGTGCTAAAAAGACATGGGAGTTTATAGACCTATCAAAAGTAATCCTTTGCTTAGTATTTTCATTTCTTCCATTTAAGAAAGGAAGGTTTCCAGTATTCTGGTAAACATTGCAGCAACTTCTTTTTTTCATCTTGCTACACACTCAGTCATGCAACAGGGTGACACAGTGGTGTGGATGAGAAGGAACAGTGGTGGAGGGATGTACATGTGTGCACGTGTGTGTGTGTGTGTGTGTGTAAATGACCTTTTGAGTTCAGAGAAACTACACCTCACATTAAGGATACGTGTAAGTATTAGCGGTGTTAGTTTCTGGGCTACCTGTTGCCAGGATTGTGATGTATGGTTTGTAAACCAGCATTTTTAGTTCATTAGTGTATTACAAAACAGAAAATTATCTGTGGAAATGTCATTTTGCTGCAAAGTAAAATTATTTGGTTTGGCTGCAGTAATAAATCAACATGGTACTGCTTTCTTGTGTGTGATGAAAGCTGAAGCTTGTCAGTAATGGCATTAGTTTCACCATGCAAGCAGTGACTAAACCTGCTTTTAGTAATCTATATTTACAGATTTTTCTAAGTTTTTTTGTCTCATTTAGATACTCTTTAATATGTTTTGATCCCAAAGACTCTGAAATTTCTTAATTGTTTTAGGATCTCAGAGAAAGTTTGTTTTTTTCTTTAGAGGACTTCAGTTGGAGTGCCTGGGACTGACCAGAGAATGTTAACATTGATCACAGAGTTTAGGAAATATCAAAACAACAACAAAAATCCTACGTGGATACTTCTTTGTTCTTCAACCTAATGTTTTGCATAACTTTGTCCAGTACAGTATCTATTTTGTTAAACTAATACTCACCACAGTCAAGATCTATTTTCTGGGTTTTTTTCTTTTCATGGAATTGTTACTGCAGCTTGTTAAGCATTTTGTCTAGTCCAGCTTTCTACTGAGTAACAGTAGTTTTTAATCTAAGGCAAACTGGAATTGCTTCAAGAGTTGCATGTCGGTTTGCTGGTTTGTTTTCCTCAGCAGATTAGGTTTGAACTTGAACTTTAAAATTTATGTAGAGCCACATCGTAAGGAATCTTTTTTATATGAGTATATATTGTTGTCTTCATGTGTATTATATATGAATGCTGTATATTGCTTATTACAGGACTAATACTTCATGTGTGTGTAGCATTCTTTGTGGTTTTAGGACAGGGAATAGTGATTCTGCTATCAGTCACCACAATGAGGGGCCATATTTCTTGAAAGGAGCGGGAAGCATTTCTCTGTCCATAGAAGAAGAATCCTGTGTCTCTTCACGTTATTAATGCTAGTTTTTAACTTTAAGCGTGAACTTTTTTTCCGCATAGGTTCTGATGGGGAGAGTACCTGATCGTGGAGGCAGACCAACAGAGATTGAACCACCTCCTCCTGAAATGCCACCATGGCAAAAAAGACAAGAAGGTGGTGGAAGAGGTGGCTGGGGAGGTGGTGGTGGTGGTGGAAGGGGCAACTGGGGGGGCGGAGGGGGCAGAGGAGGAGGAGGTGGAGGTTTCAGAGGTAGTGGTAGAGGTGGGGGTGGCTACCAGGGTGGAGGTGGCTACCAGGGTGGAGGTGGCTACCAGGGTGGGGGTGGCTACCAGGGTGGAGGGGGCTACCAGGGTGGAGGGGGCTTTCAAGGTGGCAGGGGAGGTTATGGTGGCAGGGGAGGCTATGGTGATCCATACGGTGGAAGAGGAGGGGGAGGATACCGAAGATACTAAAGTACTGTAAATCTTAGCAGAATAACTAGCAAAATATAGTGGTGATGTTTACTGGTATCAGACATTAGATATGTTGACTTGGGTTTAGGTTAGAATTTAAGTATGACCATATGAATCATTGCATTAGACCAACTGATGTTCTCATTGAGTTCTTTTAGTTAACTGAAAAGAATTTTTATACTAAAATGTGATGACTAAAGTCCTTGGTTTTTACATTGCTTATATGCTGTTTTTATTATGTCATTTTATTTAAAATAAGCCTCAGAAAACTGAATAAAACTCTTTATAAACAAACAAAAATATACTAATGGTCAGACCTCTCTAATTATTGCATGTTGCTCCAAAATGCTGTGTAAAAAAAAATAGGCCTAAGAAGCGGATGAAACCACGTTTAAAGACTCCAGAATGCTTTCAGGCTTTTTCTCTTCATCTAATTTTCATGTGGGAAATGTAAATGAATTTTATTTTCAAATGTTAAAATCCTTAAGGCTTTGGTCAAAATTACTCAATTAGATTTGATTATTCTTGCAGAACTTCACGTTGAAGTAACATTCTGAATTAATATTCTTACAGAAACTAATAAAATCAAGTTTTATGTTCATAATGTATCAGAGACTAGTTGAAGATCTGAGCATATACTATAGTCAGAATCATGGTGAGTTTTGATAGTGTCTTCATTTTACCTGTTTTCCATTTTATTGGCATTTCATAAAGTTATTTTCAGATCAGATTGGGCAGAAAACCTGCAGCCATTATATCTGATAAGAATTCATGTATATATCCTTCTGAATCAGCTGTGAGACCCAAGGTTTGAATAAACCGAGATTCTTAAGAAAGAACATGCCATTTCTTCTGCCTTTTTTTTTTGGTTCCCTCCTCTGCCTGCTCTGTGTTTGGAAGTCACCAACTGCCCAGTTAGTTCATAAGACATCTCACACAGCAGCTGCCCTTCCTCAGTGATTTCTCTCTCTCTCTGCCAGCCTAAAAGAAACTGTCTTGATACGGTATGGATGCCTTCTCCCTCACATACAGAAGGAGTAGGCTGTCATACAATTATGGCTGTAAATATATGTAGACAGGAAATAAATTTAGAGCTGTCACTTAAGGAAGACAGCTCTTGATGTCCGGTGACTCTTAGATCTCTTTCCCTGCTGTGAGGCCACTCCTGAGAACAGAAGTGGAACAGAAGGGAGATGATGCCTGAGTACATCATGACAGCATTTGCCAGGGTCAGTTTATTACAGAGAGAGGCAGGAAGGCATCTGATAAACCTGGGGGTGTCTGTTGATTAAATAGCATGGCAGCCTGGAAACCCTTGTAGCTGTAGGCTTAACTGCACGCTGAACTTCAGGATTTGATTTTGGATTTATGTTCCACAGTTAACAGTTCTTTCTGCACTAATTTCTTGTTAGTGTCCATAGGTATGATTTAAGGTGTTTTTTCACCTTCATAAACACATCCATAATGTCCTGTTACACTGGCAGCTTTATACATGAATGTAAAGCTTTGTTCAAAATCAAATAATTTTCTCTTTCAGGAGCCTGTGCAGCTTATATTAATTAGTTGTCACCAACTTTTTAATTTGAAATTTTAATCCATATAAGCTTCAAAAGTTTTTCTGTCATTACATCTTCTCTGATCACAGTTGGTGTGAGAATTCTGCTTCTAATGTAATAGATATGGCCTTACCCAGGCTTTAGGGTTCCTGCGGGTGCCTGCCAAAATGAGGCAGGAGGTTCCTTGAACATTTTAGCTTGGATGTAAACTTTTGCAGTAATGGCTAAATGTCACCCAACTACTGGGAATATAGTTCCTTTGCCGTTTTGTTTTTTTTCTGTGCTCCTTTCTGGCTTAAGCCCTAGGCAGCCTCTGCAGTCTTTATGGACAGACCCACACAGATCACATGGTTCTACTGATTGTGAGCATGTTTTTTGCCTTATGCTCTGGAATAGCTCAGAAATTGATGACATACCAAGTGACACTGCTGGCCTTGGAGTGAAGTGTTGGTTAGCAAAAGAACAGCTAGTAGTTTTCAATAACCAAAGCCTTAAGATAAAAGTCTGTTTGCTCATCCCAATGTTACTTATTGTTACAAGTAACCAGGAGGCTGCACCAAGTGTGGGTGTGGCTTGGTGTTTTTACACTTAACAGTTCATGCTGTTTGTGGGCAGGACAGTTCTGAATGAAATAAATCATCAAGTGAACCAGGTACATGCCCACTTGAATTCTAACAGTTAAATTATTTCAGTATCATATTTCAATTATATGTATGTAGACCGTGTAAAAGATGGAAATTTAAATAGGTTTAAGATTTTCTTTTTTAATCTGGCCATTTCAGTTTTCCTTAAATAATTTCAAAATGTAAAATGTGAAGCTAGGAGTTGTAAACTAAAGTAAGCACCACCACAACCTCAGGTTTTGACTTGAAGAAAAAATTCTGTTGTAAGTAAAAGATTTTCTTATATATGTTTGTGAGTAATTTTGTGTGTATTCACACTTAGTGAATACCTAGATGAATATTGTTTTATTTGTTCAAGAACTGAAAAATAGGTTGGGGATTCTTTTCAAGAGTTGAGAGAGACACTTTTGTTAACAGCTGTAAAGACTGAGGAATAAAGCACTGTATATGAAGTTATTTGCATCATCTCTGTAGTGTGATTTGGATCCACTATCATACGTTCCTCCTGGGTTTGTAAGGAAGAGTTCCTGCTGGTGATTTAGAATAGTAATGAAACTTTTTATGTAATGAAAAATAACACATATATTTTGACCAAAATGAAGAAGGCTGTAGGTAACTATATAGAACAGTTTTAACAGACAGGGTATGTCCCAAGTATATCCCTATTACATTGTCAGGGATTACCATGGAATCTCAGTTAAATTTTGTCTTAGTAAAAAAAAATATAAGTCTTTATGATCACTACTTTTGTCTGTATGGAAATATTCTCCAATTAATTCTGGTATTCTTTTTTTAGTTTCTGTAATTATGAAGAAAATCACAACTTATTTTGTATATGCAAGACTGTAGAGCAGATTTGCCCATATAAACAGGAGTTGCACTTCTTAACTCACCACACTCCTATGATTGAAGATAACTGAGTGAATGTTCATTACCCCATATAAAAACAAATTTAAGATAAGGTATTTTGAGGTTTACTTGCTTAAACTTGGCTTTTGTGCTGAGAAAACTTTTCAAAATTAGCATTCTTAACAAAAGTGAGA
The DNA here is from genome assembly GCA_013396695.1 of Sakesphorus luctuosus. NCBI lineage: Eukaryota > Metazoa > Chordata > Aves > Passeriformes > Thamnophilidae > Sakesphorus > Sakesphorus luctuosus. Next base: position 58,562 of record VWZD01012269.1, read on the forward strand.
AACTATGATAATAAAGACTGGTGCTTTGTATTACTTGGAATAGTGGGTAGCAAAACAGTGTCTGTACCGTGTCAACCACTAAAATACCAAAAGAATAATCTGCAAATACCTAGATTCCTGAGTTTTCTTTGGTGACATTCCAGGGCTCATAGAATGTGAATCTGGACTAGATCCTCTGATACTATGTTAATCCTGCAGAAGGATCTCAGATGACAGTCAAGAAAAGATGAATATAGGTTGTATAGATTTCTCTGAGATACAAAGTCAGAGGAAGGAAATCCAATTTTAATATTTTTTCTATTATAAATATTAAACAAAAATCTTACAATTTATATAAAATCTTTACAATCTGTACACTTTGTCTTCACAGACAGCACTAAAACTTTTTCAAGTTGCCATAGAGATTGACTACAACAAAATAACAGATGCTACTAGAACAAAAACATATTTTCAAAAACATATATAAG
>VWZD01012269.1:59049-97291 GCA_013396695.1 Sakesphorus luctuosus
TAAGCTAATCTAAAAGTAGTTGTGTTTAACCTGAATATAAACAGTAGCCCTGCCTTGTTAATTATGATATTACTTTATGTATTTACTTTTATCTTTAAATGACCAGAATTCACACCCGAAAAATAAATGGGGGATGGGGGACTGGTGCTTGTTCTTTCTGTCTTCTTGTATATGCAGCTGAACCTGGGGAAGGAAAAAGGTGAGTGTTTTCATTTAAATTAGCCATGATAAGTTGAATTTCAATATCAGTGTTTGCTAACATGACTCTTAAACAACATTTTTAATTGTATCTTTTTTCATAACATAAAGCAGCTTTAAGATTACCACAGATGCAAGTGATTTTTCTTAGGTAGCTTTGTTTTAACAGTTTCTCTGTAGTCAGATTCATTATTAGTTCTTCATGCAGGAAAAAGAAAGTCCCAAAAGAAGGGACTAACAATTAAAAAAAAAGAAGGACGAAAACAAAAAAGGAGAGAGAGGAAAAAAACTGTGAGCTGTGAGTAGCTTTGGGCAAACAGAGAACCTGAAGGTACTTGGAGGGCTCTGAAATTTTCCAGGTATCAAATGACTTCTTTGAAGCAGGAATTTTTCAGCACACTTGTTCTGTAAGACATTCCTGCAAATAGATCCCTTTTCAGTCATTCAGACTGAAGAAGAAGACAACAAAGAGAAACATTAAGTTAGCACTTAAAACTGTACAAATCTATGGTTGTAACTCAGTTTTGAGTACCAAGTGCTCAACTTAGTTATACAGTAGCCTTTGGGCCAGCTACTGATCTTAGGAAATTTCCCTTTTAAGTAAGAGGTTTTGTTCATGATCTCCACCCTTGATCTTAGACAAAGTATATGTATACACAAAAATTCTTTTAGAATCCAGAGTTAGACCACAAACAAGTAATTTTGGCTGCACAAGAAGATTTATGAGTCTTAAGCTGCCATTTTGGAGTATTTTTGAAATACGTGAAAATCTATTCAACTTTTAGCTTGTTTAATTATTGCAGAAAGAGACTTTTATTTGCTAAATGCCCAGTAGAAATACACCTTTCTGTAATTCCTTGAAGAGAGGACAAAATCAAGAAGCTTACAGAAAACGGGCAAACCAAGTTTGCAATCATGACCTGAAGGCCATTCTGATGGCTTCAGTGATCAAAGTGCAATTCCACGTTACTTGTTATTAATTCAGGTTAAGTGTGTGAGGAGAAAAAAAGCTGCACAATCTTCAGAGATACTGGGGTTTTTTTCCTATGCATTTCAGTTATTTACAGTAATGTAACAGAATATCTACTACTACTACTACTCTTTCCCTCCATTTATTTTTACTTGTTCATGGAGCTGCAAGCACAATCCAATTTCTCCAGAACTCAAGAGTTTAGAATCACTTAACGGGCAAGCAGTTTCAAATGATCTTTCTTTATAAATAAAGCATTCATATAATTGAAAATGACTGTAAATTGTGAACTGAATGTATATTTATACCAGTTTGAACACAAAGCACACATGCCGTTGTAATAGATTAAATATCAATCTGTAATGGACTTGGTAACTTTGAAGTTTTGAGGATCATTAAGTGGACTTTTTTTCTGATGCTTATATGTGTGATGACAAATCTCTGATAAATGCAAGCAAGTTTTATACAACTTTAAGTGCACAGATTCTCTTGGAATACAAATGCAATTTTAAAATTGGCTGTTTACAAGTAGATTTACCAGTAACTTGAAAGACTGTTTTGTTGTCTCAACAATATGTACACTTTGTATCTTTAAGTTACTTTCCTCACACCTTTTACTATACAAAATTTACAGACATAAGAGCACACTCCATCTTGACTCTGTGTAAAGTGCATGTGAAATCTAGGAGAGAGAAAATGGAGAAACCTTGTTAGGAGCTCTGCAATACAGTAGCTGTTGCACTGGGATAACTGTACAGTTTTCTCTCATAATATGGCTCTAAAGGTTCTACTCAACTATGGTATCCACTTTGACATGAGAGAAAAATAATGAGCCTTGTCCCATATCAACTGTATGGGGAGAAGAAGTCAAATAAGTAGGACTAAGTGTTCCAAGTCATGGCATGGAATACAAAAAATAAAAGCAGTATTCAATGTCAACTCTCTATACTTGTCTATTTTACCTTAATAAAGGTAAGCATTTGAGCAGCAGAACTTCTAAAGTTCTGAAGGAGGTTTAAAAAAATTGTCAGTTTATCCTAAAGTCTAAGACTCAAACAAATATCATTAGCTTAACTTCTTATTTCAATGTTTTTTTTAACCTTCGGAAATAAAGATGACAGTTCATGATTTTAATTGGTTTCAGCCCCAGTGAGAAGGAACTGTTTATCTTAATGTAGTATTTCTAGTTTTCCTTCCTCAGCTTTAGGAAACACTTGTTTCTACAAAACTGAGTTTGGGCCAAATTTGAGATGACACAGTCTTATGAACAGCTACTTTGTCAGAACACTTGCAGCCACGTCACTGAAAAATCCAGTATGATCTTCAACATGAAAAGAGAGTTCAGCAACACCCTCAGTCCTTTTAAAAGCAAACCCAGAAGATACTGTTTCCATTGCACAAATAATGCTAAATTACCTTAAAAATTCAAAGAAATGGATTTATACATTTGAGAGTTTGTGTTTAATAGGGAAATATGTTGAGTGAAGAGAATATTTCTGCTTAACATCCTTCAGACTCTCTCTCCAGTTCACTTGGGAAAGCAGCTTTATCATAGCCCATCCTTCAGTCTTACATTCTTCCATAGGATATTTTCCTCTCTCATCTGCTAGGAGCAGTCTTTGTGTTGTAGACTATCAACTACATGGTTTCTTCTCTGGAGTGTGAGAGATTCAATTGTTTTATGTGCCTCTTTCAGTTGGATCTTTAAACCTTCATTGTCTGCCTTTAGAATGTTTCTTTCCTAAACAAACAAAAAATAGAGAATTGTATTTTATTTTGCATTTGTTTCAGGATGTCTGGTTGTCTATTTAGGTTGACTGCCATAAACCTAAGTTGGTGTAGCTTTTATCAGTGGAACAGAACCAGTAACTTATTTAACATTTCCACAGTCACTGGCCTATCTTTTGTGTATACTCTTAAAGCTTCCCAGCATCTTGTGTCTAAGTCATGTCCACAACCTGGATTTACCCACCCTCCACTTTTTCTCTCATAACAGCAGTACTCTAGGGGAAACAACAACACAGCTCACACTTTACTGCTCTACTAATGCAGAAATTGATGTACCATAGTCTAAGCCTTTAATTTATAACAGCATCTGCTGTTTAGTAATGGAGGTCAGGATGTGCTGAGGGAGCAAGGACAAGTGTAAATTGTGGGACTCATATGAATGGGACCTTTTAAAGAATGAGTTTTTACAAGTAAGTCCATGCTTCACATCCTTATTATATTGATTATACTGTTGATTGAAAGGGAAATGGTCTGTACTTGAAGATTCTTGTCTTAACCTCTGTCTTAATAAACCATTCATCTTTCATAAAAGATGAATTCATATCAACAGCAAAGGATATTTTGAATATAACAGAATAACGATAAGTAATGAGTAAAGTATGATAGATTTCACTGTTTCTTATAATTATAGCTGGAGTCATCCATCAGTTGCACTGTTGATATTGTTAAAGTCTCCTTGATCTAATTGGAAAATGGTGTTTCTACAAACCTGAATTTGTGCCAAATCTGAGGTGACACCGTGTTATGAATAGCTCCTTTGTCAGGTCCCTTGTAGGATAAGGTAAGACACAACTGGGCTGATGCAGGTGAAATTTATCAAGAAGCATCATGTCTGTTTACACAGCAAAATTTCATGATGACTTACACTTGTCAGTTGAACAAAAACAGAGCTCCATGCCTTCCCACCCCCACAGATTCTTAGGGGAGCAGAGGCCAGCAAAATCAGGAAGAAATTCAGAACTATGTTCCTCATTTTGTGAAGTAACATCTTGTCCTCAGTGACTGGATTATGTTCACATTCTAAAACTGACGGGGATCAGCGTGATTGTAACAAGGCCTTCAAAATTTATTCCTAAGTCCTATAATTTTCCTCAAATTTATAATTGAAGTGAAACATTGCTGGAATTAGAGGCTAAAAATATAAGATGCCATTCATGGGTGGTTTAAGTTCCATTAAATTGGCAATTAATTACATTGGAATAAGGTGCCACCTTCCCACCCAGCCACTCCCCCACACCCTGCAACCACTTGACGGTACTGTTGTGTAAAATACGATTTGTTCCATCATTTATGTACCTGCTCAAGTTCCTGGTATGAGGGTTTACAGCTGTGATGTTCCTCCTTCATTTTCTGGCTGTAGTCCTTGTTTTCCCATTTAACAAATGCCTTTTTGCGGCCTAGAATTGGGCTTGGGAAGGTGGATAGTGGAGCTGCCTGGAGAAAAGGATTTTCTGGCATCCTATGTTCTTTTTTCTCTCTTCGCTTACGGGATACATCACCAGCCAGCAGTACAGGATCAGTCTGTATAGCTTTATGAACCACAGCTGGTTTCAGTCTCACTGAGATTTTCTGAGCTGAGGAACCCATGAGCATAATGGTTCGGTCCTTGCTGTCTTCACTGTGTTCCACTACTTCTCCATTAGGAAATGTGAATGATCCTTCTTCTTGTCCTTTAAAATATATATGGTAATCTGAGGCAAGGTCTTCTCCCAGGAAAGGAGAAACAGGAGGCATAGTAATTAAACATGATTTTAAAAAATAAAACATTTATTCCTTACTGATTTTTATATTCATTGCTCTCCAAAATAGGTGTCATTAGAAGTTTCTCAATGTTGTCCCTTGGAACAACTCTTTGCCCTGTCTCAGTGAGATAAATATGGATCAGTAAGAAGAAAACAGGTCTGCCATCAAGGTCAGCTAGAGAAAAACCTTGAGATGGATAAGAGGTTTTATATAGACCATTTATATCAGTGATTGGGCTGGAAGATTAAACCTGGGTGCTTGTTCAGTGTTATCACAACATAAAGCTGTAAGATACAACTTGTCCACTTCATAAAGATGAAATAATGATATTTTAATTTTACCCTGCTTTTAATAAGTCATCCTAAAATCTTTTGCAGTTAAAAGTAAAAACAGAGGGAGGGGAAGCCCACAATGTTAGAAGCCATGGATAAAATATGTGATTAAAGGATTTTAAAAATACCTGTTTCAGTAATTTCTGGTTTGGGGAAGAAAACAGAATAAAACTGTATGTTCAGACATGAGAGGAAAGAACAATCAGTCCAGTAGCTGCTTCGGGCTCTGGAGAATTAAATGAGGATACAGATGAACAATTCATCTGTACATCTTCAACTAGACTTGAATTCTGATGCTTTGGCATGACATAGTGCTGAGAGATACCACATTCTGGTGCACTGGGTGATGATGGATGGGGTAACAGGCTACATTTCTATCTCTATAAGCGCGACATCCCACGAGGTGGTTTTTACATAGTACTGCAGCCATTGTGGGCACAATCATAGAGATGCACATAGTGTCAAGAGAAATTGGCTGCACTGAGCTGCATGAAAGTGCTAATAGGAAAACTAAGATGGAATCCAGCAGTATGAATCTTAAATACAATACAAAAGATTGACAATTAAAGTGTCAGGAACCAGATTTGAAGAACATTAGGTAAAGGCAAAGAGCGGGAGAGAAATTCAAAGAAAGTGAATATAGGGAGAGTTGGAACATCAATGCCAGAAGAAAAACAAGAGTAGCCTGGTCTTTTTCAAGGACAACAATTCCTCCTTTGGAAGCCTACACAATATGAAAAAATTATAGTTTGTTTGATATAAGGAGAAGAGAACAGAGAAGTGTAGCTTTTTCATTTCTGAGTCTGTGAAACATGGATGAACGGAGAAGAGTTACAGATTCAGCAACTGATGTGGAAAAAATAAAGGCAAAGCTCATGGCTTTCCTGCCTCACAAATATGTAAGTGAACTGACTATAAACTCAATATTTTAATCAGAATTGTAACAGTGCAGTAGTCGATGTTACAACAGTGCTAAAAAACAAGACCTGATTTTTACAAGGTGAGAAGGTTAAGGGAACCTGCCAACTGTTCAGATCATGGCATCTAGTTCTCATGAGAGTCTGGAAGAATATTTAGTCATTTTTTTTGTGGAATTTATTTACCATACATTGTGTAGTGTGACAAGAGATTTCCCAGAAAGGGAGTCCATCTATGTTCAGTCTAGAACTGTAATGGTGTTAATTGATACCACTTCATTTATACCTACTTCTAGTTTGTGTGTTGATAAAACGCTGCAGTTAACTTACAAAACCTAAAACTATGCTGTACAATTCAGCTTTAGACGAATAAGGAGCAAAGGAAAGATTATAAGGATCTTTTGATCTTTTAATGTTATCTTCACTTACCATGGAACTGCTCTTTGACTCCCGCTGGGCAGAGGCTTGATGCAAGAGCAGATGTTGGACTGTTGTCTGCAGCTGAAGTTTTAGGTCTTCTCTTGCACTCTATCACAACCAGGTCTTTGCATTGCTTGTGGCAGTTCATTCCGCAGTCTGTAAACAAAACAAAATTTACATGATTCAGTCACTCTGATGTAGCATCTGAGATAGCTTGCACTCTGCGTTGCCTCCCTGGGAAGCATGAAACCTTCTTTAGAGTTCTCTACATGCATTACCTGTAACAACATATATCTGGTAAACAGACCAACAACACTACTTTGCTATATATGTCTAAAACTCCTTTTCATTATGAAAACACAAAATGGCAACATTCAGTCACAACAGTCTTCTGGCTGTGGAAGTTGAAGAGAAAGCAGATACCTGTACGAGGAAGAAAACTGCAAAATACGTGTTGGGAACGTGCTGCACAGTATTTACAGAATGTTGGTGTTTGTTCCCAAGAGTCTGCTGCCAAACACTCTGAATTCAGTGATGTCTTGCAAAGCATTAGAGCTGTCATTTACAAGTTCCTTTGTCCTTGCATTTCTTCATCTGTCACACTATTCCTAAATCAGTCTTCTCCTCCCTGAGAGGTCAGATTAAATGGGTCCATAGGCACAGCAGTGGATCTCAGGATGAGGTTTTTTGCGATTCATCATCAATCATAGTTTAAAATTAACAGAGTATAAAATACCTTACCTTTGCATCTGTATCCTTGTTTAATGACTCCCCATAGCTGAAATTCAAACAAACAGAAAGACTAGGTATTAATATATTTCTCTGCACAGAGAAAAAATACACTAAAAGCTCCACTGTTTTCTGAGATCAGAGCACTTGCAGGATATCTTGTTTTCCTACACTTTTAATGGTAAAGTCAAAATACGAACTATTTACCTCTTTAACATAAGGTAAACAGAATATTTTATGTGAATTCCTCAATCACAAACAAAATACCTTGACCTTGTCTCTAATGAACACATCAGCAGATCTGACAGCCCCCCCGAGAAGCTGTGGAGCTGGAGTAGATGGAGAATTCTTCTATCTCAGCTCCTTTATCTGATCCCAGCTGAACTGTAGATTGGTAGGACAGTCAGTTTTATTAAATCTTTCTATGCCTTAGGCAGTGGGCATGTCATGTGTGTGTCAGGGCATGAGTTCTATCAGTGCCATGGAGTGGAAGGCTCTGGATTTGGAAGTCTTGGCTGAGAGTGTGTTTGGTGACACAACCGAACAGCACAAGGTATGACCCATGTTTAAACAGGTATTAGTACTGCCAAGAGGGGTGTAAAGGGTACCTTAAACAGCTACACATGCAGAAGTCTGATGTTCTATATAGCTTCACTGATGTTTTATATAGATCCATTTCTGTATACAACACAAGTCAATTATGAGAGAAAAAAGGCATTACTCCAAAATATGTTAACATAATTTACTAAAAAGCTTACAAATCCAGCACAGTTGTCGCAGAAAGTAGGCCTTAAGTAAGTGGTCTCTTGGAAGTTGTGAGCAAAGCCAAGTCCTAATTTGGAGTAGATTGAGCTAGCTCTCATAAAGTAAGCTGTTATTTCATCCCTGCTAATGAGACCTTCCCTGAAAACAAATTAAAAAAAAGTTGTTTGTGAGACATATTTTGTTAAAAGCATAAGGAGAATTAAACATATCCTTCTTCCTATTTTATAATAGTGATAGTTTAATGGGGAAAAAAACTAGACTGGTCTCAGACAATTAATCTTGTTAATTACTCCCAAAATATACAGAAGCTTATCTGCAGAAGTGCAGACTATAAGGATAAATGGAATATCTACACATGTGATGCAACCTCAAAATTACTTCATAGTAAAGATCTGAATAATCACTATTGTATTTTTCCATGCTTTAAGATATTAAGAAAAATTTTCCTAATTTTCTCAAAATGCATATTTGACAATTCTCTGGTTTTAGGGACGACTTTATCTTAGGAAAGTTCTTTAGTAGTATATACTGAATATTAAAAAAATAGTTCTTTTTCTATTATCTGTTCTTCCTTCTAAATCAGCTTGGTTACTACTGCTGGAAGCCGGTGAAGATGTCATTCACAACACATTTAGAAGGTACTTTTGTCAGTTTTGCTTTCACTTCTGTTTGTGCGTGAAGAGGATGGTTTCACCACCCTAATGAAATACAGTTTAAACACAATATCCCCCAAATCCCTCTCAAAACAGATGCTACAAAGTTGATAAGCAGGTACTCACCAGTCCTTTGCCATTACACAAAATGAGAATGGAAAGCTGGCAGCTATCTTTTCAAATTCTTCCTGGGAAATATATCCGTCCTGATCATGGTCATAATTTTTGAAGACAGACTGCACAAGGTAATAGCAGAATAGTTTATAATGAGGATGGCCTGAATTACCACTTCAGAAAGTCCACATTGTTTATGGATTTCCGCTCCCATTTTATCCCCGTGTCTTATTAAACAGTGCAACAGTCTAACAGTGCTCTTTTCGCTTGAGACCAAAGAAGAATTTCTTTGATTTCTTGATTTGAAGCAAAACATCAGGTCAACACAGGCTGGACTAAATGCTTCACAACACAACAACTCTTTTGACTTTTGCTTTGAGATCATTTTTTCCAGGCCCACATAAACAACTTGTACTAATGGTTTCAATTAGTGCTCTCAGTGATGATATCTGTAGCCAAGTCAGTGTAGTTGCCTAGCTTATTTTATCAGCTCAATGTTAGGAGAAAATCATGACAGAATTGTCAGGTAGATACATGTTTCCACTTGTGGAATACATTACTGTTTCTCTCTGGCCCTTAAGGCAAGGAGCACATGTGGTCAAATTCAGAAATATATTCCAAAACAGCATGCCTCACATTATTAGAAGTGCTTAGAAAGAAGAGAGGTGAAGCAGGCATGCAAACTTTTAACTCTCTCTCCCCAGCAGTTTTGGAATCAATCACCTTACTTGGCAGTTTTCCATAAAGTGGGGGACCCAAAAGAAAAAGCAATAGGTGTTTGTAACAAAGCCAGAGAGGCTTACTGTCAGACTTCACCAATATCATGTTGTTGGAGTCCCTGGTAGAAATGGACTTCTAGCTCCTTGAAAGAGTGACTCTGGAAACATACAAACCAGCATTCACACTTCCCACTAGCTCCTTAGCCATTTAAAGTATTTCCATCCCTGCCTCACTGGTCGCTGATGCTATTTACAGCTAGGCAAAAATATTTATTTGTGAGGACAGAAGTGCTCACAAGCTCAGCACCACTTTGAATGCATTCATTATTTTTTTCCCATCCCTGTATCTTTGCATACTTAGAGATTAAGGCTACAACTGATATGTAAGGTTGTGGGATGATGGATAGATAGAGTTAAACCTGGAGGGGATTCAGAATTTTAGGGTAAAAAGCAGCTGCAACTCCCTGAATGGACTGAGGTCGACATGCTCCCCAACGGAACGATAAACATCTACTCAGACAAACAGAACAAAGTGGAAACTATGTGGCCCCTCTCCATTCAAATCCCAGCAGAATGGGAGAACACTGTGGTACTGAGACCAACAGTACCTGTCTGACGATGGAGAATCAAACTGTTCTGCTGCTGAAGCTAACAACCATGTCAAACCCCTTCCTCAAGTGCCAGGCCACGACCATTACCCCCTTCCCATTAGGTACACCAATCAGAAATAAAAGGTATTTATGACTAGATCCACTCAAACTCCACCCAAACATAAAGAAACTAGTTAAGTTGGGGACAGGAGGAAAGTGGGAGAACACTTCCACCAAAACTGCTGGGATCAGTCAACAGGCTGAGTCCATCTTGTTCACCTCCAGAGAGACTCCTTGGGTGGGAATTATACTCTACAGGCGTTAAATGCTGCTTTTAGGAGTAAAGCCTTTGTTTGTGCTTAGCCTATAGCATATTAGTAAATGGCTTCATATTAGAGCTTGTGCTTTCTTAATATATGTATCACTAGATTGCTTTAAAAACTTTTGCAGTAGACAGTATCACAACAATCTCTGAACCTTATTAACCTCTCACAATTTGTATTAATAAAAGTGTTATTCCCTAAACCGTTAAAGTGAGTCCTTGCAGTTGCCGGCAGCGGAGAACACCTTGGCAGGGCCCACTGAGGGGTCTTCACTCTGCTGAGTCCCCCCTCACAAGGGTGGTCGAGGTGCCCTCTGACCCTGTGAATCTGTTGGTGAAGGCTCTCATTATGAGATGCTGACAGACTGTCCGACACCAGGGTCTTGATTTTCTTGGGGCTACCAACAGGCAAAAATCTAAACTCCCACCTTCGGTGTGACATAGGTACATGGGCCAGCCTTACTTACATCTACCATCCTCTGAACGTGTTTGCTGATGGTTTTTGGATCAGGTTTCGGGGCCACTCCTGAGGCCCAGTCTGCAACTACTGGTGGTTTGGAAGGTGTCAAAGGCTAAAATAAATCAAATGGAACATCATTAGTACCACATGGAAAGATTTTCAATATCACACTTCTTTCATTTGTGACAGTGGACTATGTGATACAGGACTGCAGAAATGATCTGTTGGACCTGACATCATACTTTTGATAATTACACAGTGTTTCAGAGGAAGCTCTTCCCTGAACTGTTCAAAACAGCAATCACTCCTTAAATGCTCACGGTTTGCTGGCAGCCCTGAAAAATCATCATCTTTACCATATTTATGAAACAGCAACAAAATTACCATATAACACTCATGCGTTTCATCATTTGAATCATATAAATTCTTCATTTGAAAGAAACAGTGTCAATTGCCAAGACTGAGACTGATGTTATGTCTCTACACAAGTAACTTCATTTGTCTTTGTGTTACTATAAAACCTGATATGGTGTCAACTCTCACATAGCTTAGACTTCATCACCAGCCAAATACTTTATGCTTCTCTCAGTCTATAAAGGTAAAATGTTTTCAACTTAACACAAAATTAAAAAACCGAATTAAATTAAATTAATGCAAGAGATGGAATTTACATTACTCATAAAATAATTCCTTTTGTTAATAATCTTTTGTTAAGAACCCTTACAGCAGCTCGGTGACTTCGTGGCTCTCGTGCATATGAAAGTTCATAAATTTCATCTTCTGTGTAGTAAAGATCAAGGGACAGCTGAAAATAAACACATTCGTTTAATTCCAAAACAGTCAGTACTACTTTATAAAGTTGTTTCTGGAGTGCATTCTTATTTTTTGATGCATTATTTTTTAATTTATGTTGCACCTAGAAAAAATGCACTTGAGCTGCACAGGTGTTGGCAGTGATTTGAAATGGGGACAATGCTACATTCCAGACTGCTGTTGCCATTATCTGGAAATCTGTAACATTACACCATTAGTCATTAGCACAGCAAGTAACTGTAGGCATAATTAGCAGTCAGTTAATACATAACCTGAAAAAAACTATCTCTCCCATAATATTCAAGTGGTCTATTGTGCAGCTAAGTACAAAAGCACCATTCTAGTGGAACTGTCCATCATCTCACATTCTCAGAAAACTCTTGTTTAAACATGGCACGCATGACTGTGTTGAGCTAAGTGTAAGATAAGGATAACAGATGGACTAAAATATGATTAGTGAGAACCTTTACCTGTCAGCAGCAGTTATGTAAAGTGAGAAACATCACACCTGGATAAATATATCAAATTTATATCTTTGCTTTTGCATGTGTCCTGGATAATAGTTTAGCAAATATTTTATTGACTGGAAACAAATTCCAACCTAGGATGAAGAGTGGTGACATGACAGTTTGTGACTATTTCAATAGAAAAGCCAGATGTTACGAGCCTCAATGTATTATTGACAAATCCAAAGAAAATACAAACTTCTTACAAAAGAGTCAAAATTGCTGCAGTCATATGTATATAACTTAAGAAACAAAAATAAACTATTTTATCCAATGAATAGCCTTATTCAAGTTGCAGATATGTCATAACGTTCTTATAAACAACTGCAAGAATTACTATTGTACTCATAATAGTCAATAATTGTAGATCTTGGGGAAATCTTAAAGTAGTTTCTGATACTCAAAAAAACACAAGTCCAAATGTTATGCTACTTCTCTCATGATTTATGTATGTAATTACTAATACCTCTTCAAACCAATTTGCCTGCTAATGGGAAAGAATATGATTAAAGGAAACAGACGAAGGAGGAAGACTGTTGGAAAAATCAGGGAAAAAACAGGAAAATTATCTGTCCTAGAATATTAGCTGTTCAGAAGCTCCTGCACTGAAATGAAGTTTTTGTTTTCATTTGTGTCCTGTCATATATAGCTGCATGAAATTGCAGCCAAAGTTCTGCATATTTGTAATAGCCATTTTTATAAAACATTATATAAAAGAAAAAATATTTAGAATCATTTCAGACAAAACATTTAAACAAATAGCAGGAAAAAGTAAGAAGTTCATGTTGCTTTGTTTCAGGCCCCAGGCATGTGTACTTAATTTCACACAAGAGTGCCCCCAGAGATAACAAATAGCCTCAGACACATAAGCATTTTTATCTATTAATTAGCTTTTTCCTGAATCAGGACTTATAACCAGGGTTTTTCCATGCTGAGATACATGTTAAGGCTAAACAAAACTGAGAAGCAAAAAGGTAGATTTACTATTTTAATAAAAGGTAATATTTTAATTTACTAGGAGAAGTTAAAACTATTATTGTAACATACATTCGAGGTAATTTCAATTTTTTTAGTAACATGGCACTGACTAGATATGACTGGAAGAGTAATGCAACAACTATATTTGACTAATGTTTATGTCAGACAGGTTTTTAATAACCAGAAGAAACTTGGCAAGAAATGTGGTATCTTGAATGACTGCACTTTTATGTGGAAGTTTGTGTTTTCAACACAAGGAGTAATTGTATGCAATCTTCTGCCTCCAAGGTGCATCTAAGGAAGCTTTCCATCTTTCTTGCTATTTAGGCTTTATCAGCAAAGGATTCAGAGCACTTCCTTAGTGAAAGTACAGAGTGCATACTACTATAGTGAAGCAGAAATAAACAATTCCTTCCCTTATAGAAATAATTGGAAGCATACTGCTGAACTGGCACCTCTGCTCTGGCTGGTAAATCAGATAAATCAGTATCACCACCTTTTTCTCTTCTATTACTGTCAATTTCCCCTTAAGGAAAAATATTCTTACAATATTATATATTCATAATTAATTAATTATTTTAACTCCCTAATTAGTTGTTTGAAAGGTATATGAAATTTTTAAATGCAGGTATTTATCTAACAGACTTACTGTAAGCAAATGAACAAGGTCCATATTAGCCTCCAAGGGAAGTGGCATTTCCTGGAGTTGTATCAGCTCATTTATGTGGTTATACAAAGAGTATAGTTTGTATATGTTAATTTTTTTGTCCTCCAAGTAGTCTGGCATGCCCTCATAAAGTGATATCAAGTCTTTCAGGTGGACCCCAAGGATTGGGATCTTAAAGTTACTGCACTCGTTATAGGCCCGTCGGTAACTATCATAATTTCTGTAAGATGAAAGCAGTTCTGTCATTTCATTAAACACCTAGAAATAAAAAGAAAACAAAAAAATCAACACTGGTTATTTTTTCTTTTTTTTGACACACAGCACAACTCCTATGTTATTGTTAAGGAGTTTACTCACAATGACTTTTGAAATAGATTTTAAAACTTTAAATGAAATCCGAGTATTCTAGATTTTGTGTACCTATTATCTAAGTACTAATAGGTAATTATAGATACTTAATCTATAGCCTAATCTATACTGCTGGTCTCCCTGCAATTCCCCATTTAGTCAAATGAAAAGAAAGAGCATCCCCTCAAATCAAAGGGATCTGTATGCAATTAATGCATTAATGCAGCAAAAGCTCTCTGACAGTCACAAAACAGCCATCTTCACCCTAAAATGTGGAATGCACTTCTCTGACTTTCAGGTCATCAGCTGGAATTGCTGGAAAAGTCCTGGCAGAGAAATCCTATGCTGTTCTATGATCCCGTTGCTGTGTGATCAGAACTCGTACTATGGTTCATTTGTGCTTTGAAGAAAACTTTTTCCATGGAAATTAATTACAAACACTATATTGGGTTTGTTGTAAAGGCCAAATTAATCTTCAGTCTAGCAGTATAAATATTTCCCTTGTTTAAAACTATAGAGGTACAAAAGCTGACATTATAAAATCAATGGACCAATGTTTTCTTTGGGAAGTTCCTGTCACACCCCTTGATTTGTAAGCTTTACAAACTATGTTAAACTTTAACATGTGTTCTCAAGTCACTAATTACCAGCTTTTTTTCATCTGCTTTCTATTAATGCTTGTATGGGATTTCTTGATACAAGAAGTTACTCAAATGATGTACACATATGCAGTCTTTGCAATGACAAAATTTGAAAAACAACATGTTTCTAAAATAACCTTGCTAACTGGTTTTTAGAAATTCTGAGAGCCGCAACCATTACCAGTGGGAGGTCACACATTAGATCTATACTCAAGGTATGCACTGTTCATTCACGTTGATCATACTGTGATGAAAACGTGCTCATTAGATATCTATTTGAAATCTTTCAGGCCCAAGACAAAATAAAATAATAAAGTATCTTATTCTCTTAAGAAGAAGTCTCTTAAGAAGCCATTTTATTGCTAAACATATGCTTTCCTTCACGTTTTCAGTAGCTTTCATCTGTATTTCGTAACAATTTACCTGAAAATTAAAACTGATTCCTAACATTATTATAATGTGTGTACTAAGGCTAAGTATGTTCAATTCTGAACTAGTTAAAATCCATCATGGGAAAAGATCAGGTGAACAAAACCAATCCTTTCGGTTTTAGACTCGAAGTACAGAGCTCTGTGCTAACATTTCACAGACAGATGGTCAGTGCTGCTATGGGTGACAATAGTTTTGTTCTCAAATGTTCTGGGATCCAATTCTCTGTGTTTAAATGCTATTCAGTACTACTGCACATGCATGAAAATGCAACTTGTCACATCTGAGGATTAAAAGAGAAACCTTAGGGAATCTGTACAAGTCTTGAAGAAAGGTGGGGTTGGAAGAATTGTAGAGGTAACGGGTTATGTAGAGATGAAATGACAAATAAAAATTCTTAAAAACCAAACGAATTTTTGTTCTGTCTTTCCATCTTACCCAATGAAGTAAGGTTGATTTCTGTACAAAAAATGTATGAAAAAAAAGTTAAAGGTTATCTTATTTGTAAAACATAAAGAAGCAATACCAACCTTAATTACATCATGAGGAACACATGAGCTCGTTTCCTTGAGCCTGGAAATGGAACTGTGACAGAGACCTCCTATTACTGCCATTAATGTATTGAAATTCTGCAGCTGGTGGAGCTTCTGTGTTGACATACAAAAAATCAGTATTTATTATTGAAAGGTTTGAGTCATTGAACATGCATGATCAGATTTACATTTCCTCTATTTTCTTACCCAAGTTTTACAAGTTTTGTGCCATTTGACTTTGTGTATTTTGGTAATGAGTTGTGATTTTACTGGGTGTAACATGGAGTTATTCTACTGTTATGAAATTTGCAGATACACTAAGTCTTCAAAGTACTTCCTCACTCCTCCTCACTCTTCCTAGAGTCCACCACAACTAGGAAACAGTGCCTATTATCTTGGTTATGACTGCAGTTGAATTAGTATGCAAAGAATGCCCATAGAACCACAGCTCTGCTTCTATCCAGAAAGGTGTTTCTGGTGGAATGCTTTTAATTACAGCCAAAATCACACGCTGATTCAAAAGCAAGTCTAGTTTTTCAGTTGAAAATAATTTCTTCAGAATGAATAGGAGAAAGTCCTGCTGCCCTGACACTGCAATTTCTGAATACGTGGTATTCCAGCACAGCATACACAAACACATATGGTGTGTATGAACCAGGAGACCAGTGCCAACACTCCCAGTTCACTCTACAGCAGTAGTATAGGAAGAGCAGAAAAAGGACTATTAAGGTGTATAAAGGTATCAGAGAAAGACAAAATAAACACCAAACATGTCAGATTTTAACTGACCTGTGCAACATGAATGAACTTGATGAACACTTCAGCTCGAAGCTGTGGTGTTGGTCTGCTGAGAACCATCAGCTGCACCCATTGAGAGATACCATTGCAAAGAGAAATTGATCTTTCCATTGTTGGATTCTCTTTCACAGAACTATTCACAATGTAGTTCTGATAATCTGAGAACTTAAACAAACAAAAGAAGTGCAAATGAAAATTTATGTAAGTTTCATGTACTTCATGATCTCTGTGCAGAGGTCTGCTTTTCCAATGAGATATAAAAGATGTATTTCAGACCTTAAATATCCGTAAGACAAATCTTTCCTTTGTAAAAGCTTTTTCAGTTCACAGCAGAGGCTTTAACTAATTAAATTAACTGAAAGCATCTTTATGCCACATCTCACGACCCTTGGCTCTTATAAACCATAGCATGAGCAGAACTGGGGCTTTGCTCTCAGCTTCAGTGGCTTCATAGATTCACTGAGTCTAGGCTTCTGTAGGGAAGGTTACACTGAATTTAAAGTGTAATCTTGTAAGTCAGTAATATTTTAAGGGACTTCAGTGTTCAGTTTATGCAGCTAGGGCACACTTCTACATGAAGCTACACTAACACAAAAAAGCAAGTTCAAGGAGATTAATATGAAACTGGGATAAGACCATTAAGAAAGAGGGCTAGAGATGCTTTAATATTTTTCATACAGCTTGTGAGATTCTCTTATTTAACCAAGGCAATCTAAAATTATTCAGTAGATACCTGTATGGAACACATAGATCTTTTTAAGCCATTCTTCCCATTAACATCAAAGAGAACCAATTGTTAGCTTTATCCATTCTCTTGGTTTATCCATTAACAAAAATACATAAGAATTCGAATCATCAGAAAAGGAAAGGTCATAAACTGTCAGGTTGTTTTTTGTTTCTTACTCTCCCTCACTCTTTCTTGCAACTTTTTAATTTGTTTCATCTGTTTAATAAGAACTATTAACATTTTAAAAGCATATATGACAGCAGACACCTCTGAGTTTTTTCCTCTTATTAAATTAAAAATGAAAGAATAATTAACAGTAGTAAGTAGAGCTGTCTCTGAGATTACATAGTACTTCCATCACAATTATTGTTTGAATTTTGAACCCCAGCCAGGTTTGGCTGGATCTTAAAATTTAAGCAATTACTCTATACAGATAGATAATTTTGCAATACCTGACTACTTAATTATAGACTTCATAGCAGTTTCAGTACAATTATGAATCAGTTTATATTTTGTTCTCAGCAGCCATCTTCTTCAGAAAAAAATTTCAATGCTGAAGAAATTTATGTCTAACCTGCTACTTAAAAATTTTTAAATAATTGTGGTGCACAAATTTATTAATAAGGTAAGCTGTAACAAGATTGTTGTGGAAGATATGGTGAAGAAATTCAGGTACGTAAATAACGCAAGATTCTATTATTGCAATGACTAACTTAAGAGCCTCAACAGGAATGCAGAATCGAGATTCTTACAAAGTAATGTAGCCTCTCTGTATTTTATGACTATAAATTAAAACAGTTTCCAAGCACCAGCATATCTGCAGGCATTACTCTGTGAACACTACTCCATTTTAGTTTGCTGCAAGATACATGTTGTCTCATGGAAGATTTTGCTGTGTGCTGGATATGTTCATGGGATCAAGTATTCTTTTCTGACTTTCAAATATCCAAACCTTTAAATAGTTATTTCTGTGACTAAGAACATTTGCAGCTTTTCTCTGAGTATATGGTGCCATGTTAGAAGAACAAAAGGATTCTGTGGCTTAGCATATCATTAACACATTTTGTAAAGATTTTATTTATATAGCTATTTCTTAATTACACAATTTTCTTCTGATCTAAAGTCTCGATCACCTCAATTTATACCAAAACATGCAAGAACCCTGCATATAGAATGTATATATGTATGTAACCGGGAACCCCATGACACATCACACTCTGACTAAAACCGCATTTGTTATACTCAGTAATCATTAATTACCTTATATCTGCACAGAATTTGAAAATGTTGAGAGTTATATAAGCTTTGCATATTATTACTGCCTACAGGCAGCAATCTGTGCATGACTTTGGCTCTACAGCTTTTTGAATTTAACACAAAACAGTCATGTACTGTCAGCTCAAAATAAAGTACACTAACACATGACTGTGAAATCTTCCCCATCTATTGAGAGACCCTTTCCTTGCAAGGGTTCATCTTCAATTGTAGTGTTACACTTTTATCATCACACTGGCTTTGCAACCATCTTAGATTTTGGTCTCTAACATTCACTTTTCCATGTGTGAATTGTATCAGTTTGGACAGACGTATGTTGTAGCATACAGTGATGTCAGTGAAGCCAAGGTGCACTGGGGACTTTGCATCTTATCAGCTGCAAGCATAGCTGAGAAAACAAATCAAATGAAACATAAATGAGATAAATCCTTAAGAATTGTTTGTATACTTGAAAGCTTGTCTAATAAAATATTTTAAACTACCCTTACATTAAAAAATGGCATTTTCCAAAGTGCTTTCCTATCTCTAATCTTCACTTTGTCATGCACAATCAAAAAAGGCAAGCAGAGTCCAGGAGACAGCTTCTACACAGTCCCTTAGTCACTGCACAAGAGTGCTGCACTGTTCCCTACTGCCACAGAAGGTTAGCATCCTAGGGGAATAGTCCAAGTTTCCTTCATCCCATTTCAGCCTGATTACTGATTTGACTCAAAGGAGGCTACTTGTTCCTATGCCCAATGTTATCACTTGTTCTAACAAAAAGAGACTCTTGGGAGGAAGATCTTGGATTTGGAAGAAGGTGTACTCCTCTTCCTTCCAACTGACCTTGCCCTGGCTCTGTTTCACAGTTCAGGTTCACTCTTGCTCTTTCAAATGGCTGTAGCAAAAGGGTATGTACTCAAAATAAGTACCACTGGCCACCTTCAACACTACTAAAACAAAAAAAGAGTCTGGACACAGCTTGTAAACAGTTGTGCAGCAGAGTTAGTCTTGTAATACTACCTCTATGCCATATTTTCTATGTCTTTCCCATGTTTGCTTTATTTAAAAAAATAGACAAATAGATAGACAGACAGACAGACAGACACAAAACTAAATCACTTACTGATATTCTTCTGAAAGACTTAAATTCAAGATAGGTAAGGTGGTCTGACAGCTCCTCTGGCTCAAGGTGATCAAAAAGAAGAGAGACTTTCCGTTTCTTACTGGTGTTGGCCTTTACACGCTGTGTCAGCTTTCTAGACCAATCCCTGGAATTGCTTTAGCAACAGAATTACCATGAGTTATTTTCTGACGAGCAAAATTTTCCTCTTTCCCTAATACAAATGTAACATTGTTTTCATGCCTTGCTGCATTAAAAAGGGAATTATTAAAATTCCAAACCACAAGCTCCTTTCCTGCATTAGAGATTATATGAAAAATATTGTCAGTCTTTATTATATTGATGTAGCATATTAGGTACAATACAATTACATTACTAAACAGCATAAGATTCTATACTGCATTTCTAGAACACCAGTCTGTAACCTTGTCTTCATTGAACACATTCAGTGCCCCTCCATTTAATAATTCTTACAGATTTCCTTGACCAGCCTCTGACTATGAACTGTCCCCCTTTGTTATTCAGCCATGGAGCAATGAAATTTATTTGTATTTAAAAAAATATCATCTTTTATAACCAGATATAAAATGTATGCCAAATTCTGCTCTGTGTTAGCCTGTGCATTTCCACCCAAAGTATGAATTCACACTGCTATATAGTTCCAGAGAACTATCTTACTCTCATATAACAAAGTTTCCTTCCCAAGAAAGAACTGTGTGATGTATCACTGTAGGATTTACAGACAGGACAAGCATTTTATAACTAAACTCATATAAAACAGTATCAAAATATGACAATGTAATAATCTATATCCTCACTTACTTTTGGTGCTAAAATATACACACACTATTTTACCATTATCTGTTATCCAACCAAATTGTTTTCTCCTTGATGACTTCAAGTGCTCTTTCAAAATTGTTAGGCCTCCAGAAATTTTCTAAGTTCCCTGGATAAAGTAAATCCTAGGTAGCATAGAGAATCATGTCTAGGCTGCAGCTAAACTCAACCTAAGTCATTCCTGCAAGGCATTCTGTTCCACTACATAAGTATTTCATCTGTAATAAAGTATAAACTCTTCTAAAGACAGATAACATATGGCTTATGAGAGACATTATATTTGAGTAAAGAAAATTCACAGAAAAAGTTTGTTTTCTGAGCATACTGAGACTTTGGCACTCACATTTGAGATGTGTCAATTAGACGACAGTGTAACTCCTCACCATTAGCTCTAACCAGCTCTTGAAATTCCTCCATAGTCGTGGATAGTTTAGCGTCCATTTTGAACATAATCCAGAACTCTGTAATCCAATACCTGTTGCACAATTAAAACACACACATACATGCACACACACACAAAAAATGTTTTGTACTAACATCAGTAAGGCTGAAATTTAGATATCTGCTCCTGTTTACAAGCTGTATTTCTTCTTGACCAACCTCAAGGGATAAATATCGCTTTTAGATGCTTTTGATAGGCTACCTGAATTTTATCAAAAATCAAAATTTCAAGATTAAAAACAAATTAGAAACTACCTGACTTAATGTTGCATATCACCACACTACATATAAGTTTGCAATAAACTCAGTATCAAAAATTCTAGTGTCACTATAAATCTAGATAATATGCAAGCTGAGTTTTTCTTAATGAACTTTTAGATTTTATATATTCCTTTAAAACTCTAAATTATTTGGTCAGGACATCAAAAAAATGCTATTATAGTCACAAAAATTTACTTATTAAATCTATTTAATAGTTTACAGGTGATTCAGTCCCACATGCACAATTTCAATTCCTTTATGTGACTTGTCTCTCATTGTGATAGGTTGACCTTGGTCAACAACCAAATAACAAATCAGATGTTACTCCTTCCTCTCCCCTGGAGCAGAGTGGAGGAGAGAACAGAAAGGGCAAAAGTGAGAAAAATGTGTGAGCCAAAATAAAGATAGTTTAATAACTGGAGGAAATAAAAAAGCAAGTGATGCAAAGGCAATCATCATCTCACACAAGATGCCCAGCCAGTATTCAAGCAACAACAACTTTGGAATGGCTATCCCCAACTTTTTATTGCTGAGTATGATGCTGTATGGCATGAACATTCCTTAGGACAGTTCAGGTCAGCTGTCCTAGCTGTATCCCCTCCCAACACCAAGCTCATCCCCCATTATGAGAAACGGGTCTTGAGGCTGTGCAATCACTGTTCAGTGATGGCTAAAATGTTGGTGTGTTTTACTCAGAGATTCAAAGCACAGCATCATGGGGGCTGCTATAAAGAAAGTTAACTCCATTCCAGCCAGACTCAGGACCCAGTACTAAAACCCCATTATTAAAATCAAGACTAAGGGTTCTGTCAACCGAGCTAGTCCTGCCCAGGCAGAGTCCCTTCCCACTGTGAATGAAGATAAAGTTCCTGTAATTCATTAGAGGCATATGCTAAGCAGTCTGGGTTAATCCTGCCTCGAGCAAAGGCAAACCCATCCATGACATCCATGAGATTGTTTTTGCTCAAAGACCAAGATACACTTAGGAAGTAATGAAAAAAGATCACAAATCGCAAACAAATCACAAACTATTCAGAGTTGGAAGGGACCCACAAGGATCATCAAGTCCAACTCTTAAGTCAAGGGCCCACATAGGGGATTGAACCCATGACCTTGGCATTATTACAACCAAGTTTTAACCAACTGAGCTAATCGATGAAACGACCCAGTGTGTGCCTCAAATACATTTAACCTGGAAGAAAAAAATAACTTGTATTCTGAGTTGTGTGTTGCAAAAAATAAACCGGGTGAAGAAAACCTGAGCTGAACCCAATTATTAGTGCCCAGTAATTGCCTGCTTTTCCTGCCCGAAGTATCCACCCTAACGGACTGGAGTCTACCAGCTGAAAGAGTAGAAGACAACCCTAGAAAAAACAAGGACTATTCAAGCACGAGAAATAAATTAGTATAAAATATGAGTTTACTGTCATATAATATAAAATAAGAAATTGATACTGTGGTATTTTTGGCCTTAGTTTTAGCTAGGCCTAGATTAGGCCTTAATTTTAGTAGGCCCAGATAGTAGATTAGAGGGGATAAACTTCACCTGACTTAAGCAACCAAAGAGATATTTCATATCATTTGATGTCCAATCAGGTACAAAGGGAGGTGTAGGAGATGCCTAGCTCTCTCTTTTTCCCTTCATTGCCAGGTGCTGAGGGGACCTACTACCACTGTGCTGGGAGCGAGAAGCCTCACCACTACTTACAGCTGTTCTAGTTCAGGAAGTAAACTTTTTTATTTTCATTGTTCGTTCTCCTCCCTTGCTGGGTGTCTCTTGGGAGGCGTCTTTTGGGGTGTTTTGTGGGTCTAGGTAGTGAAATCTGTGTTATTGGTTGGGTGATTCAGTGTGGAGTTATTTGTTGTTTCTTCCTATCTTTGAATATATTGTATTTGGCTTTTAATTTTCTCTCTTCTGTGTAAATATAAAAGGTTTGCCATTTTCAGTTTTAGTTCTAGGTTTTTTTCCCTCCCTTTTCCTCGGGGTTGGGGGGGCTCTGACTCTGTGGTTGGCACTTGTCATTTTGCCAGCTCAGCTGAACACAACATGTAAAAATCTGTGCTTGTTGGAAAAATGGAAATGCACATTCTTGGGGATGCATGTATGCATGAATTCGACTAGAAGCAAAAATGTTACTAGATCTCAGACAATACCAAAGCATTCCCACATAACAAATAATCTGCACTGATATAATAAAATCATCACAATTTAAAACACGTTCTACTTTTCTGTTACTAATTATTTCCCATTTTCTGAAAAATCTCTTAGAGCTGCATCTTTTTTTCCTCTCTTCTATTTTCTCTAAACTGAGATATAAAACCTTACCATACTTAATGAAGAAAAAAAAGTGTTCCAGGATCATTTCAAGTGACTAAATAGAATTACTAGGAGAATTACCTACCAAACGTAATAGAGTTTTGCTTAATATAAAATTGTCTGCAATATGCGACTTCATTTTTAATAGGCCTATATAATAATATTGGATACAATGCTATCAGTTCCTGAGCAGTGTCAATTTTCATGGATGTTTAGGATATAGATTCATACAGATTCAGTTCAAAAGTGTGACCGAAGAACTCATACACTGACTTAAACAGGTCTCAAAGCCAATTGTGGGGGCCTTTTTGTGTAAAGCTGCTAAAGTGCACCTTGGAAAGCTAAGCAGAATACTTGTTTCTCTTTTTAATGTCAGCTTAAAATATGCAAAAACATACTTATATATGCCACATGGATGGCTACAAACTAACAGCTACCAACGAAGACTATACTTACCTCACAAAATAGCATATCTTTACACACATCATGGAAGAGTTATTTTCTAAAGCATTAAGGTAGGTAGAAAAACTGTTAAGGAAATCCACATCCATTCACATATGATATGAAACAACATGCTTGATACTTCCCAACCTGTAAGCAATAGAAATCATTCTACTGATGGCATATAATACCAGATTAGGGGTTTACACAAAGTAAATATATATAAACCAAGGCTGTTACCAAAGTTTATTGCAACTACGACTACTATGAGTAATATTAAAGCAATTGCCCAAGTATTAAAGTGGTGTTAAGTTGTGAAACTATTCTGTTCTCCACACATGTTTCTTTGCAATGTGCCTCACAGTTTGTAATAAAACTCATGCCCTTGCGCATCTCATTCAAATTTCAAACAGTAATACCAAATTTATCAATCACTGCATTTATGACTAAATCCTTTTCAGCTAATTACAATTCACTGGAGCTTTTAAAAGAAAGATGCTATTTTCTTTTAAACATAAGCAGTTGTATACAACAATGGTAGAACAAAATGTGACATGCCTCTCCGTAGTAAACTCACCTGTCTAGCTACACAACAGTTTTCACTTGACTTGCTGTGATAACTGCAAAGAAACACCCATATTTTTAGTCTATTATCTCTATAAAACATGTTTTGATATTGTAGCCAATGTCTGTTGAAGACATGGAAAATCCATTTGGAAAATGTATTATGCATGTCCAGATTCTCCTGATGTAGATGACACACACATTTTCATGTCTGAAAAACATAATTTGATGAAAATATCTTGTGGATCCTCTCACGGCTTCACTGAAAGTAACTGCAGCCTAAATGTACTGCAACTGAGGGGACATGCCACGCACAGTTTAAACACCTATATTGCATGCTTACATTAGCCTGACTATAGAACTGCTGAGGTCTGAGTAAGTTCCCAAATATTTTGAAAGGCCCCAGTCTGAGTGTCTGAAGTTAGACAGTTTATAAATAATCTACAACCATCTAAAATCACTCTTGTCATTTAGGATATGAAAAACAGTGATACTGGGACATTTTCGAGGTCTTGCAAAGTACAAGAGTCCAGACTATCTGATCCATTCAAAACTGTCTTTAACTTTCAATGTCTTTACAGGGAGCTACAGAGAGTTAAAAACCAATCTTGCAAAATACAGAAGTCTGACAAAAGTTTGAATCACTTCTCTGACCCTAGAAAATGTTCCATCTCAGAAAGATTTAAGCACTAACTTTCTTTCATTTCCACAGAGCACATAAGCCTAAGTTAAATGCAACATTACACCACAATTGTAGCTCAGGACACTTTATCTAACACTTGAGGTTAGTGAAGCAGCAGGACAGCCAGAATCCAACACTACAGTAAAGCTCTGCTGTCAAAAATGCTGCTTACAAATGCCTGTAAGACATGGAGTTTGAGGAAAGAAAAGATTATCTAAATCAAATTGTACCAAAATTGTCTGGAGATTCTTAGCATGATAGGTCTCCTTCCTGTACTGTGCTCATCGAAATAGGAGTGAACACTGTAAAGCTAAGAGTAATACATTCCACAATTAAAAACTCCTAAGAAAGTCTATTATTATCAATATAATCCAGCAGCTACATTATGAAAGATCTAATGAGCCAGAAACACACATGTATGAGTCCAGGCAGTCACCTCAAAATGGGAAGAAATAGAAAGGAAAGGTTTATTATTTATTTCAGCGCATTGCAATTTGGAGGGTGAGAGAAATAATTGTTGTTGAAAATTTGTATGTCCAGATGATACACTTCTTTTCTTTGCTCTTTGACTTGTATGGAGGACAGGAAAAGAAATGGATATGAAACTTAGGCCCAGGTGTACAGTACCTAACTGAGGTGCCTGCCTTCACCTAACACCTGCTAGATATTCCCTCTACAACCCACAGATGGTGATTTATCCTACTTAAAACCTGAACTGGAGTTTCATCTTTTTGCTCTTGGTATGACAAGTTAAACCAAAAGACACACAAAAAACCTAACCCTAAACTGAACAAACACACACCATACAATGAAAAAATGTAAAGAATAAGTATTTAATTAGTAGTACAGCAATACACCTATAGATTAAATATCCTCTACTTACCCATCTCAAACTTATCAGCTATCAATATTACCTTAACAGCAAGTGAATATTACAAAGGATATAGATCAATGAGTTTCTGAAGCATGTCTGCAGAGGAGATGACAAACTGATGCATGGTAAGAATTATCTTTAGCAGCTGGTTGTTTTGATATGCATTTCCTTCTAAATCTGAAAGAAAAAAAAAAAGGAGTGTTCATATTGAAATCTTGCTATACCTCCGTGAACAAGTTATAAGAGGCTTTTTCAGAATCCTAATTCTAATTAGGTCTGTTCATGTATGCTATTTCAAAGACAGCAGTAACTTACTAACTTAGGAAGTGCATCATTTTTCTGATGGGAGCTATGTAACAACTACATTTCACTACCAGGTTTGTAAGATCCTTGAAAAAAAAGGGAAAAAAATTTAAAAAAGTAAGCAAAAAAGTATCTGT
Organism: Sakesphorus luctuosus; assembly: GCA_013396695.1. Taxonomy (NCBI): domain Eukaryota; kingdom Metazoa; phylum Chordata; class Aves; order Passeriformes; family Thamnophilidae; genus Sakesphorus; species Sakesphorus luctuosus. The sequence continues at coordinate 85,444 of VWZD01012269.1, forward strand.
GTCTCAAAAGCATTGAAAATATCCAGATAATTATACATAATGATCTAAGCCCAGCAATACACTTAAATGCTTAGTTTTAGGCATATGCATATAAACTTTGAAAGAAATTAATGAATTGCAGAGCAAAAGAATTCGGTTACTGATTCATATTAGTCGGTGGCATGATGGAACTTATTAAACAGAACAGTGATATTCTTAAGTGAGGCTTTTTGTGCAAATGGCACACATAACACTAAAGTCCACGCACAGGTTAGGATCCATAACTAGATGCCCATGGAATGAGATACAATGTACGCAGGAAGCCCAGCGGTTAACCTATGCACACTCCCTGTGACAGACCTAAACGTCCTAAACATCTCCTTCAACTATGCATTACAATAATTTCAGTTGAACAAGGTTTTTAGACTACACCTGTTTTCTAGGTCATGTGGACTTATTTTCCATATTCAGAAAAGATCAAGGAAATCAAATGTAGCAGAACACTTAAAGGTTCCATTTCTTCAACAAAAACTTTCACTATGAAAGTATTTCTAAATATTAATTGATGAATATTTACAGCCTTCTATAGCCTGTCATGAGAACCTAAGTAGCTTGAACTGGAATTAGACACTCTTTAAAACATAAATGAAAAGTTGTCTTTTTGAATAATTTAAAATAAATTAACCTCTACTGTAGTTACCTTTAAAAAAAGTGGTAACAGGAACAAGATACAGAAGCAATGCACAATAAGGCAAAATGGAAGAGGGATATGAAACAGCAGATTTGCAACATATAAAATGGCATCTATTAGTAGGAAAAGGGGGGAGAAGTTGCTTTTAAATTGCATATCACCAAAAAGAAACATTAAACTTGGCACTTTTGCAAAACAAGATAATCCTCATTAGTTTTTCAGCATGAATTTCCATGCCTTTCTACAGGAAGGTACAGAATGTGAAGAGAGAACCCCAGAGCCCAGGCCCTTCCTTTTGAGCAATACACTGGATCATTGGTAGAAAATAAAGCCTGATTTCCTCTAGATCTGTCTTCTCTGTTCTTCATTCTACAATGTTCCCCTTTATAACTATACTCTCCCCCAAAAGTCTTTTCATTCTCTTCCTCACAGTGATGCCATGCTTAAAGCTATCAGCTACCCAAAAGCAATATATGTTATGGTTGACTCCAGGTGCCTGGCCAGAAAGCAGATCAAATCAAACCAAGTCTGGGCTCACCCAGCTGCCCCTATACCAATGTGGGCACCTATCTGGATGTCTCTCTTCTATACATGCAACTCTTTGAGATTCCTGTCTGGATGTCTCTCTTCTACACACACAGTTCTTTGAGGTTCCTGTCTTCCCTTCAAATTTAGTTTCAACTGGCAGACAGGTTGACTGCATTTCACATAAAGGAGCTGTAGTTTAGTAGGAAGGCAACTCAGAATGGCCTAGATCTGCAGTTCACAAGTGAAGTAATGGTTTTAGCTGACTGTTTGAAGCCCTGAAAGCAGAGGACATGCTACGTTATCATATAACTGATGTGCATAATTTCACTCTCCTAGCAAAAGCACAGTCAGTTTGGAGGAAACTCAGTACAATAAAAAGTCTTGAATATCTTATTACAGTCAGCTTCTCAGGCAAGAGAAGCAGAAAAATCCTGATCAGTGAATTCTGGCAGAGTCTGTGAGAATATGCAGCAACCACTCAGCACTCAGGATGAGAATGTTATGCATCAGATGACTTTCAACACTGAACATGAGACACCATTTTCTGAAGCTGCCTTCTGCATTTACACTTGACTGTAAGGAGCAATTCCACATCCAGCAATACAGGTGAGGGAAGGTCTGCCTGTCTTACAGCCCCATAGATGAGAGCAGCATAGATCCCAAGTAGTAAGAAGTTCTTGATACGTATTTTGGCTTATGCTACAAGTTCTCAGTTTTATAGCATGAACCAAAGCTTATGTATTCCTTCTTTGTGTTCAGAGGTAATTTCATTTATTACTGGAAGAAATGAGCACTGAGGGCAAAACAGCAAATTATTCAGGTAGAGAAGTGGGAAGTTCGCAGAGGAAGGCTGGGACATCAAGAATCAATACATATTCAGGCCTTTAGTATTTGGAATTTTGTACCAGTGTCTTCAGGAAGACTAAAACTATTCTAGGCCTTGCACACAAAGGTCTGTATCAATATTCATCCATTTTACAAAACTTGGTGTTCTGCCAGAACCTCCATTCAGCAGCTCCTGTTTAATCAGAAAAGCAGTTCAGTATATGCTTAACTGGGAAGCCAAATGGCTATGTGCACACATACTATTATAAATATACAGCTGTAATTACATCACTAGCTTTTAATAAGTGCTTCATAAGATAGATTATTTCCAGATGACAAAGACAAAAAATTACTCCCTCTTCTAGAACTTTCACTGTGTGTATTCCAAAATCCTCTTCTATGACATAACACAGGCATCACTCTGCACCAAGTTCCAAATTGAATTTCTGTCTTCTAGAAGTCTGTCTTCCATTTTACCTTTTTATTTTGCAAGGATGCAGAGAAAAACAGTATGCTCTGCCTAGTATTAGTAAGTAGATCAGCACTTTTATGATATTTTCTTGCATAATAAAAGTGTATTATTGCTTCACCACATCCAGACACAATTATCTTGCACCAGAGGTAGACTTCATTACAATGACATGCAATTATTTTGCATATATTAAAGCACTACTAGGTTTTGAGCTATCAATTTTCTCACCCAACTAAAAGGCTCACCTCCACAAAGAAAAAACATTGTATTAGTGATGGCTTAAAAACAAAATAAACACTTTGCAGAAAAAAAAAATCCAAGGTTACCAGTACAGTTCAGCACTGAACAGCAAGCCTGTGTGGAACTGTAGCAGCAAACCATTTTACAAACATGTGCAGTATCAAATATTTAATGTCATCTTCCTGCTCAATTTTAAAATGAAGCACTTTTCAACTACATACACCATGATAAAGCAATTGCTACTAAAAAAGAAAAATATTGTTTCTGATTCCTCTTCCATTTGCATACAACAAATTCACAATTCAAAAAACCCTAATGGGCCGTAGGTGAAAAGACACTCCAGCTCAGTTTCAGTTTCGGAGCTGTCATTGGATCTTTCGCGTTGCTGCCCACAAGGTCACTTCTCTCTCTGGAGAGCTAACCTGCTAAACATAGCTGTAGGTAAGGAAGTAACAAAAGGTGTGGTAAAGCAGCTTTGTGCAAATGGTGGAGCCAATAAGAGGGCTTTCCTGACTGTTGCAAGAGTGCCTCTGACTGCCTCTGCAGCATTCTCTTGAACCTCCAGCAGTTTTAAAACTTTGCAACTCATTTTCATTTCCGTTTGTATATCTGTTTCTAACCACACAGGCTGTGAGCAAAACCACTGAGTGAATACTAAATCAAGTGGAATGGGTGTGTTTCAGTTAGTCAATCTACCTTAAAAAAAGCTGCAAAATACTGCACAAACCTTAGCGTTGTTACACTGCAGCAAAATACAAATAACCAACTGGTTGCATACTTTTCCTCTTGTAAATTCCCTTACTGTACTAAGATTTTTAATAAATATTCTCGGAAAAAAACCCCAAGAAATCATGAGTTGCATATACTTATCCAGCATTGAAATCCCTGAGTGAAAGCACAAAGACATTTAATGATTAATACTTTATTATCTATGTAGTCACACAAAGCCACTAAAACCTACAATTAGTTCCATTTCTTATATGAGACTCAGAGCACACAAGGATAAAAACATTCTAACCTAGGCCCATCAGCCACTCTATTGCATGATCCAATTAGTGACTCCTTTTAATCCATGGTTTACAAATAGCTGAAGTATCCTTGAACACTTTAGAGAAACAAATTACTCAAAAGTCAGCAAGTAAGGCTTTAAGAGCAAACCACACACTTTACACCAAGTACTGATGTCCACAAGTCTGTGGTAAATACACTTAACAGAAGGAATATTTTCAATAGACAAGGTCATTGTACTGAGACCTTCTCTCCCACTCCTGAATGCAATGATGAGGCAATACTAAGAATGCCAAGGATGTCTTAACTGAGCAAAATTTTGCAAGAAAGAAAAACTATCTTTATGTCATAAACACTGTCTTTATTTCATAAGTAGGTTCCAATTGTATCACCTGGTGTACAATTTGAAATTAATCAGAAGTGAATCATAGAGCACTGACATCATGTGATCAGTGACTAAGCTACTAAGAATACGAATAACTTATTGTAAACTCCCTCAAGTCTTCCAGTGAGTATCAAAAAGTGGCACCAAAAACAATGCAATGCAAGAAAACATCAAGCAATTGCCAGAAGTTATTAAGCACAAAGCTGAAAGTCATGGGTTGCTATACTAATGTGCTACATAGAATTCTTCCCGATTCCTGCATTTTTTTTTCCTAGTAGCTTAAAGAAGATGGTGTGGAGATAGTGCTATAAATGTCTGCAAAGATTATTAAATCAGCATGTGATCTGAAAAGGGAACTGACGTTCTTAGGGTCTTGAGGTCTGAAAGACCTTGATGAAACACACAGACACGTATGAAATATGCAATACATGTGGGAACACATGGTAGGGTTCAGTGACTGGCCTGAAACAGCCCTAAGTCAATGCTTCTGCCCCACATGCGAGGTGCAGTACTAGAAGATAATCTTAACATTATATTTCAGAAGTATTTAGTGGATACTCCCTGGAAATTCCCTTTACAAACAGGAAACACACTGTTCCCCTTTAGCTTAAAACTTACACAACACACAGTAGCCTTCTAACGACAGGCCTATTATTGCTGTGTTGGAATTTGCCACGCTGTAACAGAGACAGTCATTTAACTGTCTTCATTATATTGATCACATTTGGTCAGAATCAGGTTCTTAAGAAGCCACCATTCTGCTCATCAGTTATGACACCATCATTGAGGGTCAGCAAGCAGACTCAGCTAACTGAACTAATTGTTTAATGAGAGCTGAAAACTCAGTTGATGGCACAAATTAGGGATAAGAGCTAATATATCCTATTCCACAGCTCCAATGCAGAATCAGCTTTCTTGAAATCAGTATGCTCCAGAACCAGTTTAATCTGTTGCTAAATTCTACAGTGATGAGGACTTTCCACCCTCTGTAGGTGACTTATTCCAGCTCTTGAGCATCTCCATCATTTAAGAATGGTCCTTTTGGTCTAATCAAATATTTCAGGCAACTTGGGCAGCTTAAGCCCATTATGCCTGGATTCCAGAAGACCGTGAAAAAAAATCCCTTTTCTTTATCCATCATTTTCTCTATTTATGAATTTCTTCCCTCATCTTTTTCTGAGCAAAGAACCACCAAATTTGTCTTTTTTTTTTTTTTTTGTGGCTTTCTGGTCAAGTTTGATGTTGTTTTATGAACCATTTGTAGTTTGCACCTTTATAAAGCAAATCTGAATATCGCATTTCAGAAGAGTTCTTAGCATCAGAGTTAGAATATTATTTTTAATATCCTGTACATAATACTTTTATATACACGTACATTTTAATATAAGCAAATGTACATGTACATATAGAAAATACAAAAACAGTATGCACGTCCCTCTATGAATGTGTTTATCACCTTAGAGTTACTGAGTAATACAATATCATTAAAATCATTAAACCATTCGCAGTTTTAAAGTCCAACTTCAAATTGAGATCCTTTCTGCAGAAGTGCTATATTGAAGGATTTTATCATACTGTTTTTACAACTGATTACCTTAAATGCAGAACTTTGTACTTATCCTTAGTGATTTTTTCTTTATTTCAGATCATTATCTTAAGTGCTTAACAACTTTCTGAAATAAAAGACTTAATTAGAATGCCCTTACAAAGATGACACAATAATTAGGTAAAAGAATGCTTGTTTTAATTTTAGCTGCAGCAGAAAGCACGTGGAGTCTTGAGCTCTTCAGCTCATATTTAATTCAGTAAAGGATGGTGGTACTCTGCCTCAGGCAACAGGAGTGATGCGATGCTTAACATACAGCACCAAAATACCCAGGGAACTGCACTGAAGTTTTGGGTTGGTTTGGTTTGTTTGTCTTTTAAAATGGCTTATTGTCCATACATGCTTGCAACTATTGAGTTATATATAAATTTATTTACATAAGTAATTACTCTTAGGAAGAAAACATCCAAAACTAAACTTAGAACAAATCAGTATTTTCCAGAGAGGAAAGAACAGTGCTCCTTTGTGATGAATTCTGCACCAAAAGAACTGTAAAGAAGCCAAGTAAACACAGATGTTAGAAAGAAACCCCATAAACTGGATGTTTCCTTATGTCTGCTCCTTTCAAACTCCCCAAAAGGGGAGGGGGAACCCACTGCTGTTCCTCCAAATACTCATAAACAATGCAGATATATCCAAGACACAAGTGAGGATCGTACACATCCAAAAAGCATAAGACTGATCTGTGTGAGGGTAGGGAACATTAAGGGAGAAAAACCTCAAGGGAAAGCCATCACCCTCTCAGAAACAGTTTTTGGAATGCTATATCTTGCAGAAAGAGCTCTAGGTGGATAATTCGTTGAAATGAAAACAAGGAGATAAAAGCTCTTGTCAAGGGAAATGGGATGATTTTCAGAAATTAAAATGTACTTTGAGAGAAACCAAATGCAATGTGGGTGGAAAGCATTCCATTAGCTTTGGAAATTCAGATGAGCTACATAGAAGATAAAAGTTTTGCACACACGGTCACACACCATACACCATTCTACAGCATGTTTAAAATACTAATTTTAGCAAATTTAGAAGCAGACTTTTTAATCAAATAATCTTTTTCTCCAAAGCCTAAAAAATGTAATTTGACCATTCAAGACTTTTTTCCAAAGCTTTAAATGCTGATACTCGAGCAATGTGCATCTTTTGAGCTGCAAGCAACTCTTGAATAATTCAAGTGTAATGCCTGGCAACACAGCGGTGCTGGAATAAGTACTGATGGATAAGACAAAAGAGACTCCCAGAACAGAATCAGAAACTTGCTTGGTCCTAGGGCAGCTAACCATCAGATCCGAGGAGGCACAAAATCCACCCCATCCAAAGGTTCAAAGTCTAACAGACTAGTAGACACCAAGCTGCTTGTTGCTCGAGGACTTAAAAATGTTGCACGTGACTTGGGTCACAGTTCCTGACCTTCGTTTTCATAACTATTGCATGCTCCAACCCTACTCTTGCTCTAGTGTTTTTGACTTACTGTTTCAGATTTCCCTCATTTACATACCTAAGCTTCCTAGTCTTTGCTCCAACTTCTAGATATATTTCTGGAACTGGTGTTTACAGACTTTGGCAAACTAGCTTCTAACCTGGCAGTGGGCAAAAGACTTCTCACACTGTCCCACCAGCGAGCAGGCACTGGGCAAAAAGCTGGAAGGGGACACAGCCAGGACAGGTAACACCAACTGACCAATGAGATATTCCTCACCATATCATGTAATGCTTAGCATATAAAACAGGGTGCAAGTTTGCCAGGGTTGCTGTTGCTTGGACACTGTCTGGGCATCAGTTGGCTGGTGATAAGCAATTAGAGTATTTCACATTGCACGTTTTTGGGGTTTTTTGTTGTCAGTTTTATTGGATTTTTAATTTCCTAAACTGTCTTTACCTTAACTCATGAGTTCTCAGTTTTACTCTTGCAGTTCTCCCCCCCATCCCACTATTGGTGGTGGTAAGTTAGCAGCCATATGATGCTTGGTTGATGGCCAGGGTTAAACTACAACAGTTCACCATGCACTATCAGATACCTGCACTACTGAAGGAGAATGAATCTCAGGAGAATTATTTTCTATTATTGTCTAAGCTTTTTTTGCATTGCAAATTAAAAGTTGCGTTAATTTTTCCTGAAGTTATATTTAGAGGTATGAAGATAGAAATTACAGTCATGTCCCTGTGGTAAATATAAGTGAATAGGAGATTGCTTTGTAAAGCAAAATGCCTAAGTTTTCTTCATTTTGTTTTATTATTTATTTCTTGGCTTTAGAAAGTTATATGGAAAAAAACAAAGTCAAATTAGATAAACAGAACTTTATAGTATATATAAAGATATCTAAAGTTCCTTTTCCTTGGGAAATTTTTTTCACAGACATCAGATTAAAAAAGAAATCTGTTTCATTTTGGTACAATCACAATTAACTTTAATAGTTAGCTAAACAGCACTTAGTATTCTCCAGAGCAGTAACTACTCTTCTGTTCCCACAATGTCATGCATTCGACAGAGCAGTAATGACTCTTCTGTTCCCACAATGTCATTAATTGATCATTAACGTAGTTTCTGTTGCCAAGCAATACTAAAGTTTCTGCACTGTATTTCACCAAATTACTTAACACACAATGATCAACAGCATTTTACAGAACAGTATCATGAATAAACTTTAACTACTTTTGGGAGGTTTGGGGACCTCAACATTCAGCCCAGGCTTCAAGAGCAAGGGGTAGAACCCTGCAAGTTTATGCAGCACGAGATAAAAACAAATGACTGTTCATGCAAATCTAACAGAAGAAAAGGAAATTACTATAGTTGCATTCTGTGAGTGTGCATACATGCCTTGAAATACTTTACTGCCTTCTATGTAAGAATCTGGTATATGGCAAATTTGATGAAAGGATAAACTGGATACTTGAACTGTGATTGTTTTACTAGTTATTGTGTGTTTTAACTAGGCTGAAAGAATGTATTCATACTAAGAGTAGTAGTTTTTCTAGATAACTGAAATGTAGGAAAATGCTGAAATGACTCCCAAGGAGAGCAGCACTGGAGAAGCACCTTGAACCTGAGAAGATGCATACTAAAAGACTTGTTGCTGAAGTTTTAGAATTATGTTCTAACTTGTTATGGGTTTTTTTTAGTTGCAAAGTTTATGTATCACCTCTCTCAGCTTGTTACAGCTCCCCTGTGGGGCTGTTACACCACACCCCACCTTGTATTGTATCTATCCCCTCCTTGTCTCCTTTGTGTCAACACTGCATACTGAAAGGACAATAACCGGATAAAATTTTCAATTTTTCTGTATTTTAGAGGCGAAGATGGTTACAGCTCTAAAGAGTGAACTCTAACTTGCCTGTTTCATCACTTGTAGGATGGATGCAACACGTAACTGGGTCTCAAAGAATTCCTATGACTCAGTATGTTTTTGCATTACATTGATATGAGTGATATAAAAATATTATCAGTTCACGTAACTAGACAGCTCTACTAATGTAGTTATTTTTTATTCTAGAAAATTTTAACTATGATTAAATTCTACAGTTTTAGGCATCTAGCACCTAAGAGAAAACCAGCACCATGGTCAGATTCCTGATTTCTATCAAAACAATTCTGCGACATCTTTCATGTAGATTAGTCTGGATATAGGTTCCAGTGTTTCTAAGGTTTGTTTACAAACATCTCACTGTATCATACACTGAGGCAACAAGCTATTTTAGCACTAATTAAACACAGCAGAACAACATACATCACAACCTACTCTTAGACCTAGCTGTCCAAGTGTACTGTGATCATTAGAATTTGCAAATTGCATTAGGTTCACATAAATTCTATTAGGAACATTGCCAATCTTTGAAGTTATGATTTTCAACTTCCTTTAACCCAGTCATGGGTTTAAATACTTTTTTTCTTATTGAAAAGTGATGTATCAGTATAAACAACTAGCCCCATTGCAAAGAGTTTATCACAGATGAGATTCCACACAGAATTGTGCCACATGCTCTTGGAAATATTTTGATTGCTTTCCTAAAGCTCTTTACTTACATCTTTTTTGAGAAACCAAACACAGGGACACTACACTGTGACATACATTTAAAGATGATGTTTCTTGATTCTTTTTAACTGAAGTGCCTGAATTGTATGATAAGCAAAGGTCTTCCATGTGCTATAGTAAACATCCTTCCAGCACTCAAAAGTAAGGGGCAAAGAGTAAGATCTTGCACTCCATGGTTACAGATAGAAACACCTTCCTAACATTAAAATTTTGAGATCTTAGGGAATTCTCAGCTTTTAGATTCTCAGAATTATTTAGGAAGACACAATTGTTTGAATAAATTGGGACTTCCAAGTGCACTCAGAATTGTTTGTTAGGTAATTCTAAGTAACATTTCAGGACTCTACTATAGACAAAAGAGGAAGATATCGAATTGACACTATGTTGAAGATACATTTTGTCCTGATTGCAAGGGAGTTTTAAAACACTTGTAAAAACAATTTATATAAACATTTGACATGGCTTAGGAGAAGGCCATCTGACTCTACATGGTCTATAAGCTTNTGTTATGTATTTATGCAGTCTCAGAAAGACAACTCAAAAAACTAGCAAAAAGTAGGGCCGTGCTACTAACCATATGCTTCCTGTGTTCTACTGAACTGTCAGCATTAAGTAGTCAATGTGGCCTTGGACCAGCAAACTAGACCCCACTCTGTTGGTTTCATCAACAAAGCTGATAGAATTAGTGTCTTTATAACTAGCAACAAAAAGGAGACAAAGTCATATTGACTTTCAGAATTAACGTCTCTGATGTAGAGGTTGCACTGAATCTAACCTTTCTGCANTTTAGAGGCGAAGATGGTTACAGCTCTAAAGAGTGAACTCTAACTTGCCTGTTTCATCACTTGTAGGATGGATGCAACACGTAACTGGGTCTCAAAGAATTCCTATGACTCAGTATGTTTTTGCATTACATTGATATGAGTGATATAAAAATATTATCAGTTCACGTAACTAGACAGCTCTACTAATGTAGTTATTTTTTATTCTAGAAAATTTTAACTATGATTAAATTCTACAGTTTTAGGCATCTAGCACCTAAGAGAAAACCAGCACCATGGTCAGATTCCTGATTTCTATCAAAACAATTCTGCGACATCTTTCATGTAGATTAGTCTGGATATAGGTTCCAGTGTTTCTAAGGTTTGTTTACAAACATCTCACTGTATCATACACTGAGGCAACAAGCTATTTTAGCACTAATTAAACACAGCAGAACAACATACATCACAACCTACTCTTAGACCTAGCTGTCCAAGTGTACTGTGATCATTAGAATTTGCAAATTGCATTAGGTTCACATAAATTCTATTAGGAACATTGCCAATCTTTGAAGTTATGATTTTCAACTTCCTTTAACCCAGTCATGGGTTTAAATACTTTTTTTCTTATTGAAAAGTGATGTATCAGTATAAACAACTAGCCCCATTGCAAAGAGTTTATCACAGATGAGATTCCACACAGAATTGTGCCACATGCTCTTGGAAATATTTTGATTGCTTTCCTAAAGCTCTTTACTTACATCTTTTTTGAGAAACCAAACACAGGGACACTACACTGTGACATACATTTAAAGATGATGTTTCTTGATTCTTTTTAACTGAAGTGCCTGAATTGTATGATAAGCAAAGGTCTTCCATGTGCTATAGTAAACATCCTTCCAGCACTCAAAAGTAAGGGGCAAAGAGTAAGATCTTGCACTCCATGGTTACAGATAGAAACACCTTCCTAACATTAAAATTTTGAGATCTTAGGGAATTCTCAGCTTTTAGATTCTCAGAATTATTTAGGAAGACACAATTGTTTGAATAAATTGGGACTTCCAAGTGCACTCAGAATTGTTTGTTAGGTAATTCTAAGTAACATTTCAGGACTCTACTATAGACAAAAGAGGAAGATATCGAATTGACACTATGTTGAAGATACATTTTGTCCTGATTGCAAGGGAGTTTTAAAACACTTGTAAAAACAATTTATATAAACATTTGACATGGCTTAGGAGAAGGCCATCTGACTCTACATGGTCTATACGCTTGAACTCATGTTAAAATAGTTTATGGAATGTTTGAAAGGTGTGTTTGTTTAAAAA